>CP139505.1:11957858-12395499 GCA_021014915.2 Artemisia tridentata subsp. tridentata | reverse complement strand
AATAATGTGCTTGGTTCGAATTGGGACATCCAAAATGAGTTTAGTATCGGGTTCCTACTTGCTATTTCTAGTTGGGTTTTTGGTATCCTAGTAGTTAGTTAATGGTGTATTCGAATGTATAAAAACATGTGAAGTTATAGTTTGACATTTAACATTGCATGTGGTATTTCTTTTTGAGCAGTATATCGATCGGATTCATAAGGAAGCAAGGAAGTAAGTGAACTAAATATTGTGGTGATGGGTTGTGCAAAAATCAGTTGGGTTTGATGGTTCAAATGTATAATTGCCATATTTGATTTTTAAGGTTTGCATGGGGGTTCTTGAGGAAGTGTTGTTTCGATCGGGTGAGAGAACAACAAGGAAATACAACAAATTAAATAAGTGGGTTGAGTGGGCTGTGATGTTTACTTGGGTTGACTAGCTCGATGGACTTAGTGATAATAGGGTTTAGTGTTTGTGGTTGGGCCGAGTAGTTAAGAGTCCCACTTGGTCTTAGTTTAGGATTAGATTAAGTGTTGTGCTTTAGATTTTTGGTTAAATATTGTTGGTGAGAAATGGTTTTGTATTGAATGTGTTATAGACATGTTAGTTCTTGTTGTGATTATAGTCTCGTGATATTGATCGTAAAAATGTGTTGTTGCGTCGGAGAGATTATCTCTAGTTTCGGCGTGTTTAATATATATATATAATGCATGGCTATTAACAATAATAATGGAAAGTTTAAATTTCTAGCAAAAATAGGCGTTAGGAAACAGTAATACGAGATTATCATTAATCGTTAAGATTGATTACAAGGGTTTTTCACAGGATCTTACAATTGGGGCTGGGAAATTTTTGATGAATATGGTTCTTATGAGAACTGTGCACCGTGGCAGAGAGACAAGATTCTGGAATGGTTGAGGAGAAAGCCGTACTATAGAGAGTATTTGGAAGAGCTAGATGCTGCTGAAGCTCAACGTGCTGTTGAAGCTCAACGTGCTGCTGAAGCTCAAGCTGCTGCTGTTGGAGGTGACGATGAAGCTGAAAGCACGTTGGACCTCAACACCGAATTTGGTAATCTGGAAAATAGAGTAACAAATCTCGAAGCTACGTTTGCACGTATCAAGGAAATGAGAGCAAGGAAGGGAAAAGATGGTGCGAGTTCCAGCAAAGCGGGAAGTAGCCGCAAAAAATAAATAAACGGGTTGTTTCGTTTGATCTGTTTCGTTTGGTTGTCGAGTTGTTTAGTTTGAGTTTAGTTTGAGTTGTTTCGTTTGGTTGTCTAGTTGTTTAGTTTGAGTTGTTTCGTTGGATACTTAAGTTTTCACAGCAACAACAACATCATTGGAACATTTTAAAGCGTACGAATTAAAAATATAAAGCACGTTCGACATCAGTTTTCACAACAACAACAACATTTTATTAAACAACAACAATAACACAACAAACAACAACAACGACAATAACATCAACAACAACAACAATAACAGCAACAACAACAACCTACATACGAAGATTTCCCATATCACCTAGCATGTCATTATAAAGGTCGTGAAATAAGGCAGCTGAATCAACTGTGTGTTTGTTTGGATGCATATACACTTCTAGCATTTTATTGAGTACCATTATCTGGTGATTCAGTTTGATGCAGTTTGAGCACTCTGTATTTCCAGGAATCGATGTTGAAGGTCCTGCAGTGTAACGAGTTGGAGTTATGGATGGTCTTGCGAAATGAGTTGGAGGCGTTGAAGCTCCAAGAGAACCGGTCATTTTGGCTAGTCGTTCCTCATTCCATAAAAAAAATCGCATCCATACTCCTTTGTCCCACCCTGTTAAAGAGTAAAAACTATTATTTTTAACAACTAACCAAATTATTTATATAACACACAAAAAAGTATGTAATTGTTCACCTTTGATAAAGGACACGCATAGTATTGTTTACCAAGGGAGTAAGGTTTATGCGATTCTCGCAGAATTACGTCTCCTAGTTTACAAGGACAAGCAAAAGCTTCAAATTCCGCCATCTTTACCATGATAACAGTGTGTGTTTGTGGTTGTGAGGTTAAGTGGTTTTGAGTATAAGAGGTTGTGAAGTTGTGTGGATAAGATGTTAGTATATAAGAGCAGGTCTTGGTGGGAAATTTTTGGCGCCAGTATTTTGGTGGGAAATTTTTGGCGCCAGTATTTTGGTGGGAAAGTTTCGGCTCGTTCGTTAAACAACTCGTGTATAACCATAACATCTCGGCTCGTTCGTTAAACATCTCATGTATAACCATAACATCTCGGCTCGTTCGTTAAACAACTCGTGTATAACCATAACATCTCGGCTCGTTCGTTAAACAACTCGTGTATAACCATAACATCTCGGCTCGTTCGTTAAACATCTCGTGTATAACCATAACATCTCGGCTCGTTCGTTAAACAACTTGTGTATAACCATAACATCTCGGCTCGTTCGTTAAACATCTCGTGTATAACCATAACATCTCGGCTCGTTCATTAAACATCTCGTGCATAACCATAACATCTCGGCTCGTTCGTTAAACAACTCGTGTATAACCATAACATCTCGGCTCGTTCGTTAAACAACTCGTGTATAACCATAACATCTCGGCTCGTTCGTTAAACATCTCGTGTATAACCATAACATCTCGGATCTTTCGTTAAACATCTCGTGTATAACCATAACATCTCGGCTCGTTCGTTAAACATCCACTCGTGTATAACCATAACATCTCGGATCGTTCGTTAAACATCTCGTGTATAACCATAACATCTCGGCTCGTTCGTTAAACAACTTGTGTATAACCATAACATCTCGGCTCGTTCGTTAAACATCTCGTGTATAACCATAACATCTCGGCTCGTTCATTAAACATCTCGTGCATAACCATAACATCTCGGCTCGTTCGTTAAACAACTCGTGTATAACCATAACATCTCGGCTCGTTTGTTAAACATCTCGTGTATAACCATAACATCTCGGCTCGTTCGTTAAACATCTCGTGCATAACCATAACATCTCGGATCGTTCGTTAAACATCTCGTGTATAACCATAACATCTTGGATCTTTCGTTAAACATCTCGTGTATAACCATAACATCTCGGCTCGTTCGTTAAACATCTCGTGTATAACCATAACATCTCGGCTCGTTCGTTAAACATCTCGTGCATAACCATAACATCTCGGCTCGTTCGTTAAACATCTCGTGCATAACCATAACATCTCGGCTCGTTCGTTAAACATCTCGTGCATAACCATAACATCTCGGCTCGTTCGTTAAACAACTCGTGTGCATAACCATAACATCTCGGCTCGTTCGTTAAACAACTCGTGTATAACCATAACATCTCGGCTCGTTCGTTAAACAACTCGTGTATAACCATAACATCTCGGCTCATTCTTTAAACATCTCGTGCATAACCATAACATCTCGGCTCGTTCGTTAAACAACTCGTGTATGACCATAACATCTCGGCTCGTTCGTTAAAAAACTCGTGCATAACCATAACATCTCGGCTCGTTCGTTAAACATCTCGTGTATAACCATATCATCTCGGCTCGTTCGTTAAACATTTCGTGTATAACCATAACATCTCGGCTCGTTCGTTAAACAACTCGTGTATAACCATAACATCTCGGCTCGTTCGTTAAACATCTCGTGTATAACCATAACATCTCGGCTCGTTCGTTAAACATCTCGTGTATAACCATAACATCTCGGCTCGTTCGTTAAACATCTCGTGCATAACAATAACATCCCGGATCGTTCGTCAAACATCTCATGTATAACCATAACATCTCGGATCGTTCGTTAAACATCTCGTGTATAACCATAACATCTCGGATCGTTCGTTAAATATATCGTGTATAACCATAACATCTCAGCTCGTTCGTTAAACAATTAATAAAATATGATTTAGAAATTTTTAAAAAGTTTTAAATTAATAAAATATGATTTAGAAAATTTTTAGTTAAATTTAAAAGAATTAATATTCATTTTAAAAGTTTTAAATTAATTAAAGATAATTTACAAAATACCTTAAGCGGGGACATGTCCCCGCAGAAAGATTTCACCAAAAAAATTAAGTTTCCCTCGTAGCATTTACTTTATCCCGCCAAAAGTTTTGGCGAATAATTTCCACTTTCAGCGGTGATGTGTCCCCGCAAAAAAGTCTGATTAAAATAATCATTTACATTCAGCGGGGACACGTCCCCGCAGAAAGTAATTCCTAAAACCTACCCCATATTTAGTTATCAGATCTAAACACTTTGAAAAAAAAAAACTCATCTCCTTCATCTGCTTCTGCTTGCGTTCGATCTGCTTCTCCACCACCACCACAACAGCGCCATCTCCGCCACCACCACAACAGCACCACAACACCACTCATCTCCTTCACCTGCTTTGCGTTAGATCTGCTAAAACCACCACAACAGCGCCATCTCCACCACCACCACAACACCACCATCTCCACCACCACCACCACAACACCACCATCTCCACCACCACAGCACCCACACTCGCACCACTGTGCACATCTTTCCTCCCCCTCTCCCATTTAATTCTTTCCTCCACCCCCCCTCTCCCGTTTAATTCTTTCCTCCCCCATCTCTCATTTAATTCTTTCCCTCCAACCAAGACCAAGCCGAGACCAAGGTTAATTTTTTTTTTGATTTTCGTTATTTATTTAATTTGTGATTTTTTTGTTATTTGTTAAGGGTTAATTTTTGTTATTTGTTTTCTGAGTTTTGTTATTTTTTTTTTAAAATTTTTTTGTTAACTTTTTTTGTACAGACAGTATTGTCGAGAGCCGAGACCGAGCCGAGACGAAGCCGAGACCTCAACCGAGACGAAGCCGAGACCAAAAGGTATATTTTTTTAATTTTTTATTTCTTTAGCGGAGACATGTCGCCGTCAAAAGTTTTGAGTTATTAATTTGTGTTTATGTGTTTGGAGAGGACACAAAAGACCTGCTGTTTGCCGAGGACCATGTGCTTGCCATCTAGACCAGCTGAGACCAGCCGAGAACACACCACAGCAGCCTTGCAGTATGTTATTTTTGTTTGCGTTTGTGTTTAGTTAACTACTTGTTTCGTAATATGCAGCCTTGCGTTTGTGTTTGGTTAATTAATTGTTAGATAATCACTAGGACACACCACAACAGCCTTGCATTTGTTTTTGGTTACAATGCATTTGGAAAATAATCACTAGGACATGTTAGAATGCGTTTGGGGTTGCTTCTTAAGCTGCAAGGGTGTTTGGTTTACGCTTAAATCAGTAGGGTGTTTGGTTTCGGCTTATATCACTAGGACATGTTATGAGTTTATTTGATTTCGGCTTATATTTCATAAGCTTCAATTTTCTGGCTTATTTGGATAAGTAATATTGTTATGTATAAGTAATATTGTTAACTGCGATATAAAACCATTTATATATGTGTGTTTGATGAATTGTCTAAGTAATTTCATATATGAATCATTATGTTAGCTACGAATATGTTAGTATTGTATGGTATTTGATTGTGTTAGACTATTATAAATGATTTTAGGAATTTAGTGATTAATTTCGGAAAGTCCCCGTCCGAAGTTAATCATCCCATAGAAAACCCGTCCGAAATTAATTTATTAGAAATTAATTTCGGAAAGTCCCATAAAATAGAATATTCCTTCACTAGATTCTCTAGTTTTTACTAAATAAGGAAAGTGGACAATTAATTTGAGACATCCATAAAAAGAAATATGGACAAATAAATTGAGACGGAGAGAGTATGTAAATATCTACTCGTTTGAACAGTAAAAGTATACCCACTTCATAATGGGTGACAATACTAGTTAAACATTAGAGGTACTCTATTTAAAAATAGGGTAAATTCCCAAAAAGGGACAATTTTTTTTTCAAATTCCTTAAATGGGACAAACTCAACATGTTTTCCCAATTTAGTCAAGTGCTAACGTGCGATCGTGAGAACCCTCTGGTTTCTTGACACGTGTCCCAGACAAAAGGTACTAACCAATCATTTGCAGGCCCACTTGCACCCCACGTGGCCTTTGACTTTTTTTTTACAAATGTGCGATTTCCTAAGAATAGTTTACGGTGGAAGAGGATCAACAGTTTGAATGTGATTTTCAATACCTTGTACTATTTCTAAGAATAGTTTACGGCTCATACGAAATCAACGCCTAAAATAGTAGTCCGGATATTTTGGACAATCAGAAAAATAGTCGGATATCAGACGGTCTTCAGCAACTTCACGGTCACGGTAGATGTAATTACGGGTGCGTGAACTTTCAACTTCCTGTTCTGGCAACGATTGCCCATAACCTGCAACTTTCAGAATCATCTCGATATCTTGTAAATCATCAATATCGGAATCCGAATTTGAACCACTCATGTTTTTTTTGCTTAAGATGTATAGATTTGAAAGAGTAGTGTGTGTGTGTGAATGATTTTATAAAAATGGGGTATTATTTATAAGAGGGTGGGTAAAGTTTTAATTTTAAAAATAAAAAGGTTTTTTATTTTAAAAAACGAACCGTTTAACAACGGTTATATTCTTTTCCTCTTTGTCTTCTTCCTCGCCGTTGCAATGGCGAAAACACCAACGGCGAGCTTGCATGGTGTGGTGGCGAGGGACGAAAAGCGCCGGCGAGCTTGCCACGTTGGAGTGGCGAGAGTGAATCGTTACGATACCCCTTGCTCTAAGGGTGCGTTTGGTATAGCACTTTAGTATGGGTTTTGACTTGATGTGACATTAAACATTTGTTTGGTTAACTTTTTTGGGAGGAGAAATGGATTCGGTAATCATTGATTGAAAGATGTTCTACCCGATACAACTGGCTATCCCCTTCCCCTCTATCGCCTCTTTCACCCCAAAACCTATGATGCAATTTTTTGATTTCTTATTTTATTCAGAGGAGTTATGCATTTGAGAAACTGATATTGCCCATAGAAAGAGGTTTGAACTCAAAATCGGCTATCCATTTAAGGTATTTTACACAAATTTAATAGCCAAATCATACGAGGTGAACACCAAAAGTGCAAACCGAAATCGTTTAATAGCCAAATGGTAACCGAATGAGAAGAGGAACAAACCAATGTTCGTCGATAATCTTACATTTGATGAACAACAGCTTGCATTAACAGAGTTACAAGCCTTCGTCAATAACCTTGCATTTGATGAAGAAGAACAGATTGATTCAATTTTGTTCGTCAATAACCTTACGTTTATATTTGAGTTCTTATTTTGGTGCTTTTCCGTACCAAAACAAGAACATAACTTCTTCAATGATACGAATCAAATCTTGAAGACTTTCTTTTAGTAAGATGCTAACTGGACAATTGTTTCTTCAGTTTTATAAGCCGGAATAGTTTCTTCAGTTCTTAATGCTAAGTTGGTGTAAAAACTCAAATACTAAACCAAGACCATGGGTTCTTAGTGTCCATCAGTTTACCATAATACAATTATATTATTATACTACATTATAATACATGTGTCACTTCTCAACTAACTACAAAACTAACTCCTAACAAAAAATTAAGATAAGGAGCTTCAATCATGAGGTGACATGTGTCACTTCTCAACTAGTCCAACTTAAAATTCACCTTTTATTTTCAAATTGAATTATATCATGCTCAGGATGTCATCAAGATGGTTCTCATGTCGGACTAGTCTAGCTGCCAAAAAAGGTATGATGGTACTTTATAGAATGAAGATCGATTATTCTAGCAGACTTGGTGAAGCGTAACTAAGACCAATGGTCTTAGTTCAATTGGCTTTTAGCAGACTTGGTTAGTTTATTAAACTGTTAGCCTAAATCAGCTTATTCCAGCTTATTTTCTAAGATTTGAAAAAGTTGTTTTCACAAAAATCTCTTATTTTTAGCTTATTAATAAATTTGTTTAAAAAGTTTTGCAAAAAAATAAAAAGTGGGAAAGGGGAAGGCAAGGGTGAACCTGAGGTTCGAACCCCTGACCTCTACCCTCTCTACCACACAAACCGGTTCTCGTGAAACATAGACAAGCAAATAGATTTCTCAAATAAGAAAAAACGAGTCACATTTGGCCCTTGGCCCAGTCTCTTAACCGGTTCTCGGTTAAACCGACCGAGTCGACTCGAGTTTGAAGACATCCGTTGGTACCATCAAAAGAATTAACGGTGAGTTAATAGGTGAATAGATTGTTAAGATCAGCTGACAATTGGAAGTACCCTTTTAAACTGATCGACTACCACCAACCTTCAAACTCCCTTCAAGTCTTAAAGTCTCTTTTTTTTACTTCAAACATCCTTCAAATTTCTGCAAAAGATTTATTCAGGTACAATGATGAACGAGACTACATTATGGGCTTATCCAGTCCATAAACTCAACTTCACAAGCCAAAAAACTGAGCCTACAAGCTTTTCCAATCCCAAATAAGCTCATAAGCCCGAAAAATAAGCTAATCCAAACTACCCATTAAAAACCATACCCATCAAACATCATAATCTTATAAGAAGGTGTTGAGATACCATGTTTGTAGTAACCCGATTGTTAAGTCGATTTTTGGCGGTGTTTTTTGGGATGTTTTTAGTACCATAATGGATTCAAGTTTTAGTATTTGTTTTTCATTTAGATGATTCTCATCATAATATATGTGAAAGGGGATATATGTTAGAATTAGTATTAGTATAGTTGGGGGTTCGTATCATAGCCTAGTACAAATGCACAAATAAATTGTGCAGGCCCATTGCATATTGGACAGTTAGTTGACTATCCTTCCGATAGTATTTGATAAACTGAATAGTACACCATTTTAACAATAAGCAATTCTAACTTGAAAGAGTACATACTTGAGTACAAGAGTTCCAAATGAGTGTTAGGACACCCACTAATTATCAAGTTTCGGACGAGGTATGATTCAATATGATTACTTTGTCTCGGTTTAAATTGGTCCATAAGGATATATTACAATAACCTTCAAATCCCATCTTTCCCGAAATAGTTATTTAACCCTAGAGATGGTGAAATGGCTTTGGTCATAAATATGGTATGAATTATATTTAACGGTCCTCGATGTAGTATTGCTAAACATATCAGCAAAGAATGTTGTGTATAGGAATAAGATTGCTATGAGGGTAGGGTGTGTGAGTAACGTGGAGTGAGTGCATGGGTGCCATCTCATAAATTATGACCAGTAGTAAACAATTGTCAAAAGTTTTTGGTTAAAATTCAAGATCTTTGTGGATATCTATAGTCACTCTAAAGTTTATAATTACATCATTTACACAATAGATAGGAGTAGTTATTTGTAAAGGACACCTATTTTTATTTTCATAACCATACAGTAAACCATACACTTTCTTTACCATTGGATAATCAATATAGTCTACAAGTTGGTATTCTCCATCTTAAATTTGTAATTACGTGTTAAATGAGTAGGTTAAAAGCAATCACAAACCACTATCTCAGTGTTACAATTACTCCCATAAACGGTATTAACTAATGGACACCGTTGTGGGCTATAATGAGTGAACAATATTAACTTGGTGAGCACGCAAATACCGTCTATAATACTACTTGGCATAGATGTTAATTGACTGTTTCCTATAATTTACTACATAATCATTCCACTAGTTATATAAATATTTGTGATATAAACCCCATAAAAAGATATAAGGTTACATTGAAGTAGCTCCGACGTATCATACACTTATAAAATAAACCATGTAACCAATAATGTGCTCACTCATATCTTAAGATTAAGAACACTAATTTGATCATCTTTAGATTATATATTGCGAGGCCACCCAACTATTAAATTTTTTTTAGGTTATCAATTTATCAAAACTAACTTATAGGCCACTCATTTATGTGTTTACTTTCTGTTTATACCAATTTGGAAAAAAATTTCTCAAAAATCTTTGCAGCAACAAGAATAAGGCTAAATCTAAGATATTAAAACAACACAAATAACTATTGAAATGTAAAATAACAGTTTTAGCTATTATTTTAGTGGAACTTTATTTAGTCGAAAGTGATTTATGATAATTTAACTAATGTTTTATGTTAAGATTTTTAATTTATCGTTTTGATATGTTAAAGTTAGTTTTATTTTTTATAATTGTACAAATTTTCGGCAAGAATGAGATTGGTATAAACGAAAGAGTAAATTACACCGTTTGTCCCTATGGTTTGGGTCAAATTTTAATCTCAGTCCATATTTTTTTTTCTTGCTTTTTTGGTCCCTGTGGTTTTTCAATTGCACACCAGTGGTCCCTATCGTTAACTGGCGTTATCTTTTCCGTTAGCAAGTGGCAACGTTAGTCCATTAACCAAACAAGCGTTTGCAAAGTTAGTCCTTTTACTAATGTCCGTTTTATTTTATTTTTCAGAAATTATTTTTGTTTTCCAAATTTTTTTTTCTGAAAAATAATTTCAAGAAAAATAATTTCGAAAAAAAAAATATTTTTCTAAAAAAATTATTTCAAAAAAAAAATTATAAAAAAAATTATAATTTTTTTTTTTCCGAAAAAAGTTTATAAATTTTTTTTTTCTGAAAAAATAAAATGGAAAGAAAAATAATTTGGAAAAAAAATTCTAAAAAAATTATTTCAAGAAAAAAATTTATAATTTTTTTTTTCGAAAAAAATTTCTAATTTTTTTTTCTGAAAAATAAAATGGAAAGAAAAATAATTTCGAAAAAAAATATTTTTCTAAAAAAATTATTTTTTCACCCAAAAGAAACTTTGACCGAAACAAGAAATTTTATATTGAAACATATATACTTACGAAATTGATTATTTACGGTCTAAAAGCTAACATGCATATCTCAATAGTTAAATTAACTAGCTTTACAGTCAACTTGTGACTAAAGATAAGTAAATTGATACAAAAACTCATAACACAACAAGAAAATACTTTACATAAATGCATCACACGATGTCACACTAGTATATTAGAGTAAATTACACCGAGGGACTAAAGATAAGTAAATGGATAAAATTATTTTCTTATCTTTAAATGGTTTTTGTGTTCGTGTGTTTTCAATTATTTTTGTAACCATTGTTGATGTGATAATAAAAGGATGTGAAAAATTCATTGTTGATGTTTTAGTTGGTGAAATAATTTTCTGCACAAACCGATTCACTGATCTCATCTCAAATCTCATTTTCTGCACATCCCCATTAAATCACATGAACAAAAACACATAAACACCCTTCTCTCCTTTTATTTAGTACGGTTGAAGAACACAACGGGTCTCGGGTAGGTGTTAATTTGTGGTTATATTTTGTTTGTCTTTAACATAATTGTTATCATTCTTCTCCTTTTAGTTTCGGATATTAAATGAAGAGGCTTTGCTTCAAAGAGTTATCGATGATAATATATGTTCAACTCAAAAAAATCTTTGAAAGATTGTGAGAAATTTGAACAAACTGAGATATTGTAGTTTTTATTTCGTATCTTGTTTGATGTATTGGAATTGAGATGATGTTCTTGGACTGAGATTGAAGGTGATGGTTTAGGTTAGTTTTGGATTTGAAGTTGTTTGATTTGGGTTATCGAAAAAAATATATATATATTTTGGTGACATAATTTTTTTAGATTTTTTTTTCGAAATTATTTTTCTTTCTTTCCATTTTATTTTTCAGAAAAAAAAATATTTAGAAATTTTTTCGAAAAAAAATTTTGAATTTTTTTTTTATAAATTTTTTTTTGAAATAATTTTTTTAGAAAAATATTTTTTTTTCGAAATTATTTTTCTTGATATTATTTTTCAGAAAAAAAATAATTTCGGAAAAAAAAAATAAAACGGCCGTTAGTAAAAGGACTAACTTTGCAAACACTTGTTTGGTTAATGGACTAACGTTGCCACTTGCTAATGGAAAAGATAATGCCAGTTAACGATAGGGACCACTGGTGTGCAATTGAAAAACCACAAGGACCAAAAAAGCAAGAAAAAAATAAGGACTGAGATTGAAATTTGACCCAAACCACAGGGACGAACGGTGTAATTTACTCTAAACGAAAACAAACACATATTTGAGTGACACATAAGTTAGTTTAGATAAATAAATGGTTTGAAAGTAAAAAAAAAAAAAAAAAAAAAAAAAAAAAAAAAAAAAAAAAAAAAAAAAAGTTAAATGGCCTCTGGATACATAATCCCTATACTATAAATATAAAGTAACAAGACAATGTGATATTGAAAGCAAGAAGACAAATTATATATAACCCGGACAAAATAGAAAATTCGAAAGACTTAAATTGAATTTTAGTACGAAATGTAAAATAACGATACTGTAAAAAAAACGCAACTTAAAAAATACAACAAATTACAACTTACTCCAAGCACTTTCTATTTTACTTTTTTTATTCAATATTCCAAATAATATAAAATTCGAAATACAACAAACCCTAATCTTATTTTGTTGTGCAGCCAAAACACAGTCACACACAACTCTAACATATCCGCCTCTCACAACACACGAAGAAACCCAACTCTTATCTTTCCCAGATCCGATCAAAACACCATCCCATCTGTTTCCTTAACCCATTAGAGAGTCGATGTTGTGAAGATACAGCAAGTATGATGTTGATAATCTGTCATCATCCACCTCGCCATATCACTGGACACCTTTCCGGTTTGCAACGTGGTTTAGAGTACCTTCATAAAATTGTTAGTAAGTTTCTTAATCTCTCAAGTTTTATTATCATGTGTTATATCTCGTTTTCTAATCAGATAATCTACTGTAATACTAGTACTTTATTATTTGTGATTGGTGAGTTATCAATTTATCATATGTAGCCTAGGGCTTGTAAAGTCTAGGGTGACCTTTTTAGGTTCTTCTTTTTTGATTTATTTTATGTACAAGATAGAGGTGTTTTTTTTGGTTTTTGTTTGTTTTTTTTTTTTTATCAACTTAATTACAGTAGGTGATACTGTAAAATGCTTAATTAGCTACTAAAAAACCACTGCACACATCATTATTCTTGTGCTTGTTTTCTCTACTACAGTACTAGTAGTATATAGAACTAGTGATGTTTTAGATATGGCCCAATCGATCCGTTAGGAAGGTGTACGTACCTATAGTAGTTAATATATATTGGTGTCCCAGATGTGATTTAGAATCCGCATCATATTCATTTGTTCCTTTTCATCTCTTTCCCTTAATTAATTGCTTCTAATAATTCATTTGTCCTGTATAATTACAGTATTATTCTTGTATAAAATAGATTTGATCAACATGTGCAATCACTTTGTTCTAAATTGCTACTGAGTTTCTTTTTAACAAAACCTATTTAAATACTGATCTAAAGTATCACTGTAACAACTTTTATACAATAAGATGACACTCCCTCCATTACAGAAAATCGTATTGAGTTCTGCAGGTCTTTTACAAATTATGAACTTACCACGAGTTGTATAATAACCTCTTCCCACATAGAATAACTTGACCATCAATGTTAAAATAAATATTAGCCCCCAAAAAATGGCCAAGTTTCGCTATTGATACAATGTTTTTGTTTTCCATTACGATTGAATTAAAAATAGCAACATCTTGGCGAGGAATTTCAAGCAACACAAATGTTAACAAGATTGAGAAGGTCACCAATTATAATTACTATGAAACAAGAAATAAGCTGGAATCCAGCTTGGCAATAAGTCAAGTTAATGACCTGCTACAACTTCGTATGAACTTCCACGATTATAATTACTCCGTTGGGTTCTCCTCCTGCAAGAATTTGATATCATTATACGTGATAAAAAAGGAGCTGAGAACCTAGCTGCTGATCATCTATCCCGATTAGAGAACCCACACCAAGATGTTTTCGAGAAAAAGGAAATAAATGAAACATTTCCTCTCGAAACACTCAATGCGGTTACTTTTCGAGGAGATTCTACTACCCCATGGTTTGCCGACTTTGCAAATTACCATGCGGGTAACTTCATAGTGAAAGGGATGTCGACCCAACAGAAGAATAAATTCTTCAAAGATGTTAAACATTACTTCTGGGACGACCCCTACTTGTTCAAAATCTGTGCGGATCAAGTCATCCGACGGTGTGTTTATGGACAGGAAGCTTTTGACATTCTCAAAGCTTGCCATGCTGGACCCACGGGGGGCCATCATAGTCCAAACTACACCGCCAAAAAGGTATTTGATTCCGGGTTTTATTGGCCCACAATCTATAAGGATGCCCAAGAACTCATAAAAACTTGTGAAGCTTGTCAGCGTCACGGAAATATTTCACAACGAAATGAAATGCCACAAAATGCAATTCAAGTCTGTGAAATCTTTGATGTCTGGGGCATTGACTTTATGGGGCCATTTCCATCATCTCGAGGAAACAAATACATTCTCGTGGCTGTTGACTATTTGTCAAAATGGGTTGAAGCAAAAGCTTTACCCACTAATGATGCCCGAGTTGTTGTTAAATTCCTGAAAGCTCTTTTTGCCCGTTTTGGAACCCCACGTGCTATAATCAGTGATCGTGGTACGCATTTCTGCAATGACAAATTTGACAAAGTCATGCAAAAGTATGGTGTAACTCACCGTCTTTCTACTGCGTATCACCCACAAACAAGTGGGCAAGTTGAAGTTTCAAATCGGGGTATTAAAAGAATCTTGGAAAGGACTGTAGGAGAAAATCGTGCATCCTGGTCGGATAAATTGGATGATGCACTATGGGCCTTTCGTACAGCTTACAAAACACCCATCGGGTGTACACCTTACAAGCTTGTGTACGGAAAGGCATGTCATCTTCCGATCGAATTAGAGCACAAAGCCTACTGGGCCTTAAAACATGCTAACTTTGACCTTCAAACTGCGGGTGATCACCGTAAAGTTCAAATGAATGAATTAAATGAACTGCGTGATCAATCATACGAGAACTCTTTAATTTATAAAGAAAAGACAAAGAAGATTCATGACTCTAAAATCAAGAACGCGTTTTCAACGTTGGGGATCGAGTCCTTCTTTTCAATTCCAGATTGAAGATTTTCTCGGGAAAACTCAAATCCCGTTGGTCTGGTCCATTCTCTGTTACAAAAGTTTATCCATATGGTACCGTTGAGTTATCTCAAAATGACGGACCAAATTTCAAAGTGAATGGTCATCGATTAAAACACTACTTTGGAGAGGACATACCATTCATGGTTGTCCCGGATCTTCAAACTTTCCCCATGAACCAATGAATGCGGGGGTCGAGTCAAGCTAGTGACTCGGTGATCAAAAACATTAGCAAAACATGGGTTCTCACCCGTGTCTCTGTTTTCTTTCTCTTTTCTACTACCTAGTGTGGGGGAGATGGTCTCTTCCACTTACTTCCCCGTAGACTTTTAAATTGCTTTTTCTCCCGGGCTGTTCAGGAGCACTTTATTACAGTTGGCCGTTCACAAGCGGTTAGCTTGCGTGATAAACCTGACTGTTCGGGAGGAATCAACTTAATTCGGGGTCGAGTCACCCATATTTCTGACTTCTTTCTATTTTCTACCACCCTAAGTGTGGGGGAGATGCCCCACAGGTTGTATATATGTAAATAATCAAGTTAAAAAAAAAAAAAAAAAAAAAAAAAAAAAAAAAAAAAAAAGGGGAATTTGCATGCCTTAACGGCTTAAATGCAAATTAAATAAAAATAAAATAAATATGTATATAAAAATAATGGCTATTCAGTATTTCCCTTTTACGTTCTAAGTGTTGGTTTAACAGCCGGTTCTTTGAATATTGAGGGCAATATTCAGTTCTAAGTGTGGGGGGGGGGGGGGAAATTCTAGCGAATTTTATCAAATGTATCATCTAGCACCCCCATTTTAGCCAAAATTTTAAATTTTTTTTCTCACTTAGAACTCAGAAAATGGTTATCAGTCCGCCATGTCTAACCCACATAAGGATTGGCTAATCCCGGAGCAAACGGCTCTGGGTAAAGATATATCAAATCCGTTTATGGCTTGCAATTTGCCAAAAATTGTATGGTTCTCGACTCACCATATCTTTAATTAGTGAAGAGTTGGCTAGCCCGCAAGGTTATGGCTTGTGGTAAAGGCTTTGGAATACCATAATTGGTAATCAGCTCACCAAAGATAATAGTTGTAATTTATCTAAGAGCTGGCTAGTCCAGAAGCAAACGGCTTCTGGTAAAGACAAACCAAAACCGTTTACAGCTGGTGATTTGCTCAAAATCACATGGTTATCAGTGTACCATAGTTCTTACTTGAACTGAAACATTTGGCTACTCCAGAGGTGATGGCTTCTGGTAAAGAGATACATCCATTAAAACTTCATAAAAGATTGCTAGGGACTAGCAATAGTTTAGTGTGGGGGATTGATGAGTGTGTAAATACTCATCATTTCTTTCACATTTGAGCTACAGAAACAGTCAAAAATACTTTAAAAAGTCTAAAAATGTATAAAAATATCATCTGACTGTGTTTTATATAGTTTCAGGGAAAAACAAACAATAAATGGCATAATTTGCATTTTAGTCCCTGAACTTTCATAATTTGGCAAATCTAGTCCCTAGAATCTAAAAAAGTGGAATTTTATCATTCAAGGTCCCTAAAATAATCTTAATTGTCAAATTTGGTCCTTGAATGATTGTTTGAGCAAAAATTACAAAAAGGTCCCTGAACTTTTAAAAATGTCAAAAATGGTCCCTGGGTTATTTTAAAATGGAAAATTAATAATTATGACCCTTGTACTATTCATCTTGGCAAAATTGGTACCTTATGATACTTTGTGAAAATTACAATTTCAGCCCCTTCAAAATCCAAATATTACAAAATGGTCCTTGTTGTATTTTCTATAAACCAAATCCGGACCCTAGCTGCTTATCTAAACCCAATACCCTATTAAACTAAACCCAACCCAAAATAAAAATACCCCTAGCCCACTAAACCTTAACCCGGCCCAACCCTTAAATAAATAAAAATACCAGGTCAAACCAGGGTCAAACCAACCCTGGTATTCCTTCTTCCTCACTAAACCCCGCCAAAACCAAACCACCTTCACTGTTTCAAACCACCATCCACCTCACCCTTCCACTTGCACCCCTAGTCACTAATCTCTCCCCTCCACCTCCACAAACACCCAAATTTCTTTAATTGAAGAAACCTGCTCTTGATCTTTTTCCCGCCAAAATGCCACTTGGACGGATATGATGAATTACAAGCAATCAAAGGTCAAGAATTGGTGGGAATCACTCAGAGATGTCGACAAGAAGATTAGAGACTATAAAGAGCAGAGGAGAGAGTATGTAGGAGATTATCTAGTGTAATTTTAGTTATTTAGTGTCGACTTAGTTAAATTTAAATTCTCTGTGTAATTTTAATCTTTCAAGTGTTGAATTTAGTTGTTCCAGTGTAATATAAATCTTTTCCAATAATTAATTTCAAGTTTTAGTTGCTATCTCAGTTTATGCCATTTCCACTTTTATCTCAAAAATCTAAATTAAGCTGTATTGTTGTTGTTGTTTGTTTATATTGACTCATAAGTACATGTAAGCTCCCATATAGCTTATATAAGCTATTAGCACTCATTAAAACAAGTTTAGTAAGAAAAAATCAAAAATTCATAATCAGTCAACAAAAGTCAACACAACAGGTTCATGGTGTTCATGGCTGGAGCAGGGTAAATATTGGATTGCCCTGGGTTAGTGAACCTGAGGAGGTTCTATAGGAGTGTTTCATTGGTCCTTGTTCTTGGTTTTTAGCTGGAAGCACCTTGTAAGCTCAATTCTCTTTAATATTGCATATTACTGTGTAAACTAGTTTGGTGGTTTAATCTTTGTGTTTTCCAATCTTTGTGGTATTATTCAGTCATAATATAGCTTAAAATAAGTTGCTTGTTCATTAAATTTGCCTTTTGCTTAAATCTAATTTTAACAGTCATAGTAGCATAATTGTTGTTCTGTGTTTTTTGGTGTTATTGTTGTTACTTATGTGTTCATGTAAGATCATTGTATCATATTATGTCAGCTTGAATCAGTATCATGGTCTAAATCATCAAGTTCCTTTGAAAATTGCAAAATCATAGTTGTTAAGGGGTGTTTGGATCTGCTGATCTCTGTGGCATGCAGGTTGTATTGTTGTTGTTTGTTGTTTAAGATATGTCATACTAGGATCATTTATCTCAGTCAAACAATAAAATCCAAGACTTGTTTGATAAAAAGTCAAATTGGCCCTTTAATTTCCATTTCAGTCTAGCTGTTAGGATTTTGGAGTTGCATAATCATCAAATCAGTTCAATTGTTGTTAAAGTTGCTTAGTGTAGTCTTTTCATAGCTTATTATACCATTATCAATCACTAGGAATCATTCAAATCTCACCAAAGTCAAAACTTCTATTTTTCTGCAAAAGTCAACACCTCAGCAGACCCATGGTTCTGAGTTGCTGATCTAGGCATCAATTGGACCTCAATTGGTCAAATTGTGATAGGGCTTTTTGTGTTTTTGCATACCCAGTAGTTCTATCTTACTTTTGCCCCCATAATTTGGAACCTCAGTAGCTTATTTATCTGCTTAATCTTGCCTGCAAGTTGGTCACTTTTCTGAGTTTCTGACTTATAATTTCCATAAGCAGTCAAGTGCTTAATCTGTTTAATCTCTTGTTGTTATTTGTGTTTTTTAGTTGATTTGTGGTTATTTCATCATATTACCTTGTTCCTGAACTTTTGGCAACTTTATTTGCTTTTTAGCTTATTTTGTGCTTATAAGCCAACTGCTTATTAGCCCAAATCAGTCCATCAGCCTTAGACAAGTTCCAATTTTAATTTTCCTAGCCTTCTAATATTAATTTAGACTTAACTTAAATTTTTCAGATTTTTTCTAAGTTATTTTATATTTTTAATCATTTTAATTAGTTTTTAATAGTAATTAAATCATAAAAAATAGAAAAATAATCAGAAAAATATAAATCCAATTTTCATAATTTTCTTTTGTCATTTGTAATCTAGGAAAAATATAAAAATATTTTTAGGACTTAAAAAAAAACCAAAAATAGAAATATAGTGATAGCTTCTATTTAATAGAATTTATCTTTTTAAATTTTAATTAAGTAAATTTCATTTTTATAATTTTTCTTATCTTCTTGTCACTTTAAAGTATTTATAGAAAAATTTTCAGATTTTTATTTGATCTTTTAGTATTTATTAGAATTTTAATTAGTTTAAATAATTATTAAATAGTTTTTAATTAATAATAATTAATTAATAAGTTATATAAATAATTTTCTTTTTCCAATAATTTTCTTTTATTATTAGGGTTGTAAAAATATAAATTTCATATCCGTAGGCCTTTTATTTCTTAAAACTCACTTTTTATTTCGTACGTTTACGTTTGTTTAAATTTAAACGTACGCTTTTAGGTTTTTATACGTTTTTAGTTAACTTGTTTTTCCATTCTTGTTTATATAGCTTGGTTAAAGCTATTTTCTTATCTCATTAGTGTAATCAAAATCATAATCCCTTTTCTGTTCAATAACACTTGATCACGATCCGTTTTTAAGCACAATTGCGCATCTCGCTGGGACTTAAACGACCCGGGGATAAAACTATACTCCTTGGATAATTGCATTGTGTTCTCAATTGGTTTGACTTTGTTTGACCACATCCGTGGTTGATTTAAGTTGACTGTTTCGGAACCAATCAAATTTTGGCGCCGTTGCCGGGGAGGTGTGCAGCGTGTTTCAAACGTTTTGCAGTATCGTGTCTTTGAACCCCAATCTGTGAATATCTTCTCTCTCTTGTATATTTATCATATATAAAGCAAAACGCTTGTGAAGTTAACTCATTTAACGGATCAAGCACCAAAAATATCGTATTCTTATTTCCCATAAAACCATATAAAAAACAAAAATATTTTCTTTTCTTTTCTATATACACTATCATATAAAAAATAAAAACATCAAAAATATTTTCCATTTTCTGTGTTAAATAATAAACAAATAATAAAAATTAACCATCGAGAACCAAGACTGAGCACTACCTAACTGGGGGTGCGGCCATAATAAGTTCCCAAACCTAAGATAAAAACTTGCCTTTGTATCACTTGCGAATATCGGCTCACCTTTAATTGATAAACAAACTCTAACGGAGGTTCTAGGATAGTCTGACATTAAATTGTCGGACTGAAAGAAGCGGGTTTTTAAGGAGCGTAACTGCCCACCTTTGCTTCTCCGCCACTCTGTGCGTTTGTCTTTTAGAGAGCTACCGTACGCCTGTTGATTATTGGTTTAAGTTCACTTGTGTTTTTTCTCGATCTTGATTTTTAATAGAAAAATTTTGTTCAAATAAAAATCCAAAAAGAATCTTCTTACCCTTTCTGAGTTTCCTCCACTATAAAGGATTCTTAGACTCGTCTTAGTGCATGCGCACTCGTTCTTCTAGGTCATCAAGCCCTCTCCGTGAGCTTGGAAACATACCTCGAAGGCGCCGTAGACGTTCTGCTCCATCAGTCGTATCTGAGGAACGTACTGATTCTGTCGTCATGGCAGATTTGCCGATGAATGAGCTTCTCCAGGCACCCATCGAGGGTTATGGAGATGCCATTGTTGTTCCAGCTATTGTAGCTGAGAGTTTTGAGCTCAAAACCGGGTTACTGAATCTTGTAACCTCTAGCCAATTCTACGGTTTTGACAGGGATGATCCTCATGCTCACATTCGATGGTTTAACAAAATTACATCTACCATCAAATACAAGAACATCCCTTCTAGCTCAATCAAACTTCTTCTATTCCCATTTTCTCTCGAGGGACAAGCCCGGATATGGCTTGAAAAACAACCCCCTCGTTCAATTGAGACATGGGAGGACTTAGTTACAAAGTTTGTAAACGAATATTTTCCACCGTCTAGAACGACAAGTCTTAAAAATGAAATCATCAAATTCACACAAAGATTTGATGAATCGTTTAGTGACGCGTGGGATCGTTTCAAAGAATTGCTTCGTAAATGTCCTCATCATGGTTTTACCGAGTTGATGCAAATCGACACTTTCTATAATGGAGTGAGCCAATCTGACCAAGATTCTCTCAATGCCTCCTCAGGAGGTAACTTTTTGAGCAGAACTGTCAAAGAAGCTTTAGCGATTATTGAAAATAAGTCTAAGGTCCGTACTGCACGAACAAAGCCATATCATTCTCAGGCTAGTGCCGGTCCTTCTACTTCATCTCCCGTGAGTACTTCTAGCACCGATGCTAAGATTGACAAACTCACGGATGCTATTCAAGCTTTGGTTCTCTCAAGCCAAAAGAAAGTCACTTTCACACAAACTCCTTCACATGCTGAAGTGAAGAAAGTGGAAGTCTGTGTTACTTGTGGTGGCCCTCACGCATACTACGACTGTACTGCCACCGATGGTAGTCCTTTTGAAGTTAATGCTATAGCCGGTACTTCAAATCAGGGAGGTAATCAATACCGTCCTCAAATGGAACCATACCGAGCTAGCACCTACCAAGGACCACCCGGTTTTAATCATAACCAGAATTTGCAAAACCGGAACCAAAATCAACCTCGAATGAACCAAGGTTATCAAAACCAAGGGAATTTCAATTCTGGACAAAATCAAGGTTTCCAACACCAAGGAAACTTTAACCGAAACAATTCCAATCAGGGAAATCATTTTCAGGGAAATGGTAATCCAAATCAAGGGAATTTTCAGCATCAAGGTTATAATCAAAATAACCGAATGCAAAATTTCCCTAATCAACATCAAGCCATTCCAGCCCAACATCCATCATCTGATGAGTTGTTGAGGCAGTTCATGAAAGCTCAAGAGGACACAAACAGGTTGTTGGTCAGCCAGATCTCTGAGATTAAAAAATCTTTAAATGATCAACCTTCGGGCTCAAGAAAACTTCCGAGCAACACGATCGCTAACCCGAAGGGCGATGCTAAGGCGATCACAACCCGAAGTGGTGTTTCATATGAGGGACCCACTGTTTCCACTACCACTTCTTCTTCTTTCCCCAAGGTAGTGGGAAGTGAGCCTGAGGTGACTAAGGACCCGGTACTTCCTACTAATAACGGAGGTACCAACAACGTCCAACCTCAAGTTGTCCCAAAACCCAAGACTAAACATCAAGTTGTCTTTGAACATCCTGAAACCCCGGTTGAAAACCCTAAATCCAAAACTTCTATTCCCTACCCATCACGTTTAAATGAACAAAAGCTCCGCGAAAAAGCTAGTCAACAAATGGATAAATTCTTCCAAATTTTCCAAGAATTACACTTTGACATAAGCTTTGCGGATGCTATCATTCTGATGCCCAAGTTTGCATCCACAATCAAACACTTGTTGAGCAACAAGGAAAAACTGTTTGAAATGGCAAAGACTCCATTAAATAAGAACTGCTCAGCAGTTATCTTGAAAAAGCTTCCCGAGAAGCTTGGAGATCCTGGAAGGTTTCTACTACCTTGTGTCTTTCCAGGAATGGTTGAATGTTATGCCTTGGCCGATCTTGGTGCAAGCATCAACCTGATGCCTAAATCAGTATGGAAGAAACTTTCTCTTCCTGAACTTACTCCTACCTGCATGACTCTTGAGCTTGCAGATCGTTCAATATCTCGTCCACTTGGCATTGCTGAGGACGTATTTGTGAAAGTAGGAAAGTTCCATTTTCCAGCTGACTTTGTGGTTGTGGATTTCGATGCTGATTCCAGGGTTCCTCTCATTCTTGGAAGAGGATTCCTAAGAACGGGCCGTGCTCTCATAGATGTATTTGAGCATGAAATCACATTACGTGTGGGTCATGAAGCTGTCACCTTTAACCTCGATCAAACTTCGAGGTACTCCTCAAATTATGATTCTGAATCGGTTAACCGAATCGATGTCATTGATATTGTTTCAGAGGAGTACTCTCAAGAGTTTCTTGGTTATTCTCATAATTCTGTGAGTGGGGATACCACCACATCTTCTTTACCTGGCATTTCCGACTCTTCCCCTTCTCTCACTCCGTTTGAGGGAAGTGATTTCAATTTGGAAGAGATCGATGATTTTCTCAAGTGTGATTCATTCCTAGAGGGGATTGATGACGCTGAGATTGATCTGGAGGGAGATATTCTTCTTCTTGAGACATTGTTAAATCAGGACAATTCTCCTCCACTCCCTCCCGTTGAACTTCATAATAAGGAAGTCAAATCAGTTGAGAAAACTGATGAATTTCCTGAGGTCGAACTCAAAGACTTACCACCTCATCTTGAGTATGCATTTTTGGAGGGTGATAATAAATTACCCGTCATTATTGCTAAAGATTTAAGTGATGAGGAAAAGACTGCTCTAATAAAGGTCTTAAAGTCACACAAGCAAGCCATTGCTTGGAAACTCTCCGACATTAAGGGTATTGACCCTGAATTTTGTACTCACAAAATATTAATGGAGGATGACTTTAAACCAGCAGTCCAACATCAAAGAAGGGTGAATCCCAAAATCCACGATGTTATCAAACAAGAGGTTCTCAAACTTCTTGATGCAGGATTGATTTATCCCATCTCTGATAGTCCTTGGGTTAGTCCCATTCACTGTGTTCCAAAAAAGGGTGGCATAACTGTTGTCACGAATGAAGAAAATGAGTTGATTCCAACTCGATTGGTTACGGGGTGGCGTGTTTGCATTGACTATCGTAAGTTAAATGATGCCACCCGTAAAGACCATTTTCCTCTGCCTTTCATGGATCAGATGCTTGAGAGATTAGCAGGGAATGAGTACTATTGTTTCCTTGATGGTTTCTCGGGTTACTTTCAAATTCCCATTGATCCACAAGATCAAGAAAAGACTACCTTCACATGCCCTTATGGAACCTTTGCTTATAAACGTATGCCTTTCGGCTTATGTAATGCTCCAGGCACATTCCAGAGGTGTATGATGGCTATATTTACCGACATGATCAGTAAAACAATGGAGGTCTTTATGGATGACTTCTCGGTCATTGGGGATTCGTTCCAAGCATGTCTCTCCAATTTAGAAAACATGTTGAAAAGGTGTAAAGACACCAATCTTTGTCTAAATTGGGAGAAGAGTCATTTTATGGTCAGAGAGGGCATTGTCCTCGGCCATAAGATATCAAAGAACGGGATTGAGGTTGACAAAGCTAAAGTTGATGTCATTGGTAAATTACCTCATCCCACTACCGTCAAAGGTATTAGGAGTTTTCTGGGTCATGCCGGTTTCTATCGTAGATTCATACAAGATTTTTCTAAAATCGCCCGGCCTATGACTCATCTCCTTGAAAAGGATGCTCCTTTTATCTTCTTACCCGAGTGCATCAAAGCTTTTGAAATACTAAAGAAAAAGCTTACTGAGGCACCCATTCTAGTTGCCCCCGACTGGGATTTTCCCTTTGAGCTCATGTGCGATGCAAGTGATTTTGCAATCGGTGCAGTCCTGGGGCAACGAAAAGCCAAACATTTTCAGCCTATCCACTACGCAAGTAAAACAATGACTGAAGCTCAAACTCATTACACCACTACAGAAAAAGAATTATTGGCTGTGGTGTATGCCTTTGAGAAGTTTCGGCCATATTTGATCTTGACAAAATGTGTAGTGTATACGGATCACTCGGCTCTCAAATATCTCTTTGCAAAACAAGATGCAAAGCCGAGATTACTCCGTTGGGTTCTCCTCCTGCAAGAATTTGATATCATTATACGTGATAAAAAAGGAGCTGAGAACCTAGCTGCTGATCATCTATCCCGATTAGAGAACCCACACCAAGATGTTTTCGAGAAAAAGGAAATAAATGAAACATTTCCTCTCGAAACACTCAATGCGGTTACTTTTCGAGGAGATTCTACTACCCCATGGTTTGCCGACTTTGCAAATTACCATGCGGGTAACTTCATAGTGAAAGGGATGTCGACCCAACAGAAGAATAAATTCTTCAAAGATGTTAAACATTACTTCTGGGACGACCCTACTTGTTCAAAATCTGTGCGGATCAAGTCATCCGACGGTGTGTTTATGGACAGGAAGCTTTTGACATTCTCAAAGCTTGCCATGCTGGACCCACGGGGGGCCATCATAGTCCAAACTACACCGCCAAAAAGGTGTTTGATTCTGGGTTTTATTGGCCCACAATCTATAAGGATGCCCAAGAACTCATAAAAACTTGTGAAGCTTGTCAGCGTCACGGAAATATTTCACAACGAAATGAAATGCCACAAAATGCAATTCAAGTCTGTGAAATCTTTGATGTCTGGGGCATTGACTTTATGGGGCCATTTCCATCATCTCGAGGAAACAAATACATTCTCGTGGCTGTTGACTATTTGTCAAAATGGGTTGAAGCAAAAGCTTTACCCACTAATGATGCCCGAGTTGTTGTTAAATTCCTGAAAGCTCTTTTTGCCCGTTTTGGAACCCCACGTGCTATAATCAGTGATCGTGGTACGCATTTCTGCAATGACAAATTTGACAAAGTCATGCAAAAGTATGGTGTAACTCACCGTCTTTCTACTGCGTATCACCCACAAACAAGTGGGCAAGTTGAAGTTTCAAATCGGGGTATTAAAAGAATCTTGGAAAGGACTGTAGGAGAAAATCGTGCATCCTGGTCGGATAAATTGGATGATGCACTATGGGCCTTTCGTACAGCTTACAAAACACCCATCGGGTGTACACCTTACAAGCTTGTGTACGGAAAGGCATGTCATCTTCCGATCGAATTAGAGCACAAAGCCTACTGGGCCTTAAAACATGCTAACTTTGACCTTCAAACTGCGGGTGATCACCGTAAAGTTCAAATGAATGAATTAAATGAACTGCGTGATCAATCATACGAGAACTCTTTAATTTATAAAGAAAAGACAAAGAAGATTCATGACTCTAAAATCAAGAACCGCGTTTTCAACGTTGGGGATCGAGTCCTTCTTTTCAATTCCAGATTGAAGATTTTCTCGGGAAAACTCAAATCCCGTTGGTCTGGTCCATTCTCTGTTACAAAAGTTTATCCATATGGTACCGTTGAGTTATCTCAAAATGACGGACCAAATTTCAAAGTGAATGGTCATCGATTAAAACACTACTTTGGAGAGGACATACCATTCATGGTTGTCCCGGATCTTCAAACTTTCCCCATGAACCAATGAATGCGGGGGTCGAGTCAAGCTAGTGACTCGGTGATCAAAAACATTAGCAAAACATGGGTTCTCACCCGTGTCTCTGTTTTCTTTCTTTTTTCTACTACCTAGTGTGGGGGAGATGGTCTCTTCCACTTACTTCCCCGTAGACTTTTAAATTGCTTTTTCTCCCGGGCTGTTCAGGAGCACTTTATTACAGTTGGCCGTTCACAAGCGGTTAGCTTGCGTGATAAACCTGACTGTTCGGGAGGAATCAACTTAATTCGGGGTCGAGTCACCCATATTTCTGACTTCTTTCTATTTTCTACCACCCTAAGTGTGGGGGAGATGCCCCACAGGTTGTATATATGTAAATAATCAAGTTAAAAAAAAAAAAAAAAAAAAAAAAAAAAAAAAAAAAAAAGGGGAATTTGCATGCCTTAACGGCTTAAATGCAAATTAAATAAAAATAAAATAAATATGTATATAAAAATAATGGCTATTCAGTATTTCCCTTTTACGTTCTAAGTGTTGGTTTAACAGCCGGTTCTTTGAATATTGAGGGCAATATTCAGTTCTAAGTGTGGGGGGGGGGGGGGAAATTCTAGCGAATTTTATTAAATGTATCATCTAGCACCCCCATTTTAGCCAAAATTTTAAATTTTTTTTCTCACTTAGAACTCAGAAAATGGTTATCAGTCCGCCATGTCTAACCCACATAAGGATTGGCTAATCCCGGAGCAAACGGCTCTGGGTAAAGATATATCAAATCCGTTTATGGCTTGCAATTTGCCAAAAATTGTATGGTTCTCGACTCACCATATCTTTAATTAGTGAAGAGTTGGCTAGCCCGCAAGGTTATGGCTTGTGGTAAAGGCTTTGGAATACCATAATTGGTAATCAGCTCACCAAAGATAATAGTTGTAATTTATCTAAGAGCTGGCTAGTCCAGAAGCAAACGGCTTCTGGTAAAGACAAACCAAAACCGTTTACAGCTGGTGATTTGCTCAAAATCACATGGTTATCAGTGTACCATAGTTCTTACTTGAACTGAAACATTTGGCTACTCCAGAGGTGATGGCTTCTGGTAAAGAGATACATCCATTAAAACTTCATAAAAGATTGCTAGGGACTAGCAATAGTTTAGTGTGGGGGATTGATGAGTGTGTAAATACTCATCATTTCTTTCACATTTGAGCTACAGAAACAGTCAAAAATACTTTAAAAAGTCTAAAAATGTATAAAAATATCATCTGACTGTGTTTTTATAAGTTTCAGGGAAAAACAAACAATAAATGGCATAATTTGCATTTTAGTCCCTGAACTTTCATAATTTGGCAAATCTAGTCCCTAGAATCTAAAAAAGTGGAATTTTATCATTCAAGGTCCCTAAAATAATCTTAATTGTCAAATTTGGTCCTTGAATGATTGTTTGAGCAAAAATTACAAAAAGGTCCCTGAACTTTTAAAAATGTCAAAAATGGTCCCTGGGTTATTTTAAAATGGAAAATTAATAATTATGACCCTTGTACTATTCATCTTGGCAAAATTGGTACCTTATGATACTTTGTGAAAATTACAATTTCAGCCCCTTCAAAATCCAAATATTACAAAATGGTCCTTGTTGTATTTTCTATAAACCAAATCCGGACCCTAGCTGCTTATCTAAACCCAATACCCTATTAAACTAAACCCAACCCAAAATAAAAATACCCCTAGCCCACTAAACCTTAACCCGGCCCAACCCTTAAATAAATAAAAATACCAGGTCAAACCAGGGTCAAACCAACCCTGGTATTCCTTCTTCCTCACTAAACCCCGCCAAAACCAAACCACCTTCACTGTTTCAAACCACCATCCACCTCACCCTTCCACTTGCACCCCTAGTCACTAATCTCTCCCCTCCACCTCCACAAACACCCAAATTTCTTTAATTGAAGAAACCTGCTCTTGATCTTTTTCCCGCCAAAATGCCACTTGGACGGATATGATGAATTACAAGCAATCAAAGGTCAAGAATTGGTGGGAATCACTCAGAGATGTCGACAAGAAGATTAGAGACTATAAAGAGCAGAGGAGAGAGTATGTAGGAGATTATCTAGTGTAATTTTAGTTATTTAGTGTCGACTTAGTTAAATTTAAATTCTCTGTGTAATTTTAATCTTTCAAGTGTTGAATTTAGTTGTTCCAGTGTAATATAAATCTTTTCCAATAATTAATTTCAAGTTTTAGTTGCTATCTCAGTTTATGCCATTTCCACTTTTATCTCAAAAATCTAAATTAAGCTGTATTGTTGTTGTTGTTTGTTTATATTGACTCATAAGTACATGTAAGCTCCCATATAGCTTATATAAGCTATTAGCACTCATTAAAACAAGTTTAGTAAGAAAAAATCAAAAATTCATAATCAGTCAACAAAAGTCAACACAACAGGTTCATGGTGTTCATGGCTGGAGCAGGGTAAATATTGGATTGCCCTGGGTTAGTGAACCTGAGGAGGTTCTATAGGAGTGTTTCATTGGTCCTTGTTCTTGGTTTTTAGCTGGAAGCACCTTGTAAGCTCAATTCTCTTTAATATTGCATATTACTGTGTAAACTAGTTTGGTGGTTTAATCTTTGTGTTTTCCAATCTTTGTGGTATTATTCAGTCATAATATAGCTTAAAATAAGTTGCTTGTTCATTAAATTTGCCTTTTGCTTAAATCTAATTTTAACAGTCATAGTAGCATAATTGTTGTTCTGTGTTTTTTGGTGTTATTGTTGTTACTTATGTGTTCATGTAAGATCATTGTATCATATTATGTCAGCTTGAATCAGTATCATGGTCTAAATCATCAAGTTCCTTTGAAAATTGCAAAATCATAGTTGTTAAGGGGTGTTTGGATCTGCTGATCTCTGTGGCATGCAGGTTGTATTGTTGTTGTTTGTTGTTTAAGATATGTCATACTAGGATCATTTATCTCAGTCAAACAATAAAATCCAAGACTTGTTTGATAAAAAGTCAAATTGGCCCTTTAATTTCCATTTCAGTCTAGCTGTTAGGATTTTGGAGTTGCATAATTATCAAATCAGTTCAATTGTTGTTAAAGTTGCTTAGTGTAGTCTTTTCATAGCTTATTATACCATTATCAATCACTAGGAATCATTCAAATCTCACCAAAGTCAAAACTTCTATTTTTCTGCAAAAGTCAACACCACAGCAGACCCATGGTTCTGAGTTGCTGATCTAGGCATCAATTGGACCTCAATTGGTCAAATTGTGATAGGGCTTTTGGTGTTTTTGCATACCCAGTAGTTCTATCTTACTTTTGCCCCCATAATTTGGAACCTCAGTAGCTTATTTATCTGCTTAATCTTGCCTGCAAGTTGGTCACTTTTCTGAGTTTCTGACTTATAATTTCCATAGCAGTCAAGTGCTTAATCTGTTTAATCTCTTGTTGTTATTTGTGTTTTTTAGTTTATTTGTGGTTATCTCATCATATTACCTTGTTCCTGAACTTTTGGCAACTTTATTTGCTTTTTAGCTTATTTTGTGCTTATAAGCCAACTGCTTATTAGCCCAAATCAGTCCATCAGCCTTAGACAAGTTCCAATTTTAATTTTCCTAGCCTTTTAATATTAATTTAGACTTAACTTAAATTTTTCAGATTTTTCCTAAGTTATTTTATATTTTTAATCATTTTAATTAGTTTTTAATAGTAATTAAATCATAAAAAATAGAAAAATAATCAGAAAAATATAAATCCAATTTTCATAATTTTCTTTTGTCATTTTTAATCTAGGAAAAATATAAAAATATTTTTAGGACTTAAAAAAAAACCAAAAATAGAAATATAGTGATAGCTTCTATTTAATAGAATTTATCTTTTTAAATTTTAATTAAGTAAATTTCATTTTTATAATTTTCTTATCTTCTTGTCACTTTAAAGTATTTATAGAAAAATTTTCAGATTTTTATTTGATCTTTTAGTATTTATTAGAATTTTAATTAGTTTAAATAATTATTAAATAGTTTTTAATTAATAATAATTAATTAATAAGTTATATAAATAATTTTCTTTTTCCAATAATTTTCTTTTATTATTAGGGTTGTAAAAATATAAATTTCATATCCGTAGGCCTTTTATTTCTTAAAACTCACTTTTTATTTCGTACGTTTACGTTTGTTTAAATTTAAACGTACGCTTTTAGGTTTTTATACGTTTTTAGTTAACTTGTTTTTCCATTCTTGTTTATATAGCTTGGTTAAAGCTATTTTCTTATCTCATTAGTGTAATCAAAATCATAATCCCTTTTCTGTTCAATAACACTTGATCACGATCCGTTTTTAAGCACAATTGCGCATCTCGCTGGGACTTAAACGACCCGGGGATAAAACTATACTCCTTGGATAATTGCATTGTGTTCTCAATTGGTTTGACTTTGTTTGACCACATCCGTGGTTGATTTAAGTTGACTGTTTCGGAACCAATCAGTACACTACTGGCTTAGAAGGCTTAGCAATTTCTTTTAACCAAAGCGGCCCCTTTGAGGCATTCCACTACTGGTATATTGTTACAAGCCCTTGTGGTAATACACATGTACACTACTGGCTTAGAAGGCGTAGCAATTTCTTTTAACCAAAGGTGGTTCAAAACCTATTTAAAACTAACCCCACGCATCCTAAATTGCAGAGTTTGATTGATAAATCATTAACAGATTTCTCATAATAAAACTATACAACTTTTAAGCAACATAAACTATAAAAAACCAAAGCCAAAGTGATTATTGGTGTTTTAGAAAAATGAAGTCAGAAATTGTTGCATTGAACTTGCCTCTTACCAGCAGAATACTAAAGCAATAGGTGATCAAGTGAATAATATAGCAGGCACGCTAGATTAGGAGGTGGGAGTATCAGTCGTTTGCAACAGTAGTATATTGCTCCATTTATGATTTCGTGCTCTACATTTAAAATAACCTTTCTAGATGCTTAATTGTCCTATCTTCAATTTTGTGCTCTACATTTAAAATAACCTTTCTAGATACTTTTACTTACATCATGCCTTTTTGTGTATTGTGTCATCATTGCTTCAAGGGTGCCTTCATCAGGTATTATTTTCTTCGCCTTGATCATTACGTGCACCTTACTTATTAAGTCATAATCGTGGAAGTTCATACTAAGTTGTAGCAGGTCATTAACTTGACTTATTGCCAAGCTGGATTCCAGCTTATTTCTTGTTTCATAGTAATTAAAATTGGTGATCTTCTCAATCTTGTTAACATTTGTGTTGCTTGAAATTCCTCGCCAAGATGTTGCTATTTTTAATTCAATCGTAATGGAAAACAAAAACATTGTATCAATAGCGAAACTTGGCCATTTTTTGGGGGCTAATATTTATTTTAACATTGATGGTCAAGTTATTCTATGTGGGAAGAGGTTATTATACAGCTCGTGGTAAGTTCATAATTTGTAAAAGACCTGCAGAACTCAATACGATTTTCTGTAATGGAGGGAGTGTCATCTTATTGTATAAAAGTTGTTACAGTGATACTTTAGATCAGTATTTAAATAGGTTTTGTTAAAAAGAAACTCAGTAGCAGTATTTAAATAGTGTCATCTCTTTCCCAGATGTGTTTTTGGGCAAGATTACTATGCATAATTTTTCTACCTGTTATCGCCTAGGGCTTGTAAAGTCTAGGGTGTTCTTCTTTTTTGATTTATTTTATGTACAAGATAGAGGAGTTTTTTTTGGTTTTTGTTTGTTTTTTTTTGGTCAACTTAATTATAGTATTATTCTTGTATAAAATAGATTTGATTGACATAAGTTTTGCGGATGCTATCATTCTGATGCCCAAGTTTACATCAACAATCAAACACTTGTTAAGCAACAAGGAAAAACTGATTGAAATGGCTAAAACTCCATTAAATGAGAACTGCTCAGCGGTTATCTTGAAAAAGCTTCCGGAGAAGCTTGGAGATCCTGGAAAGTTTCTACTACCTTGTGTATTTTCCGGGAATGGTTGAATGCTATGCCTTAGCCGATCTAGGTGCAAGCATCAACCTGATGCCTCATTCAGTATGGAAGAAACTTTCTTTTCCGGCTCTTACTCCTACCTGCATGACTCTTGAGCTTGCAGACCGAACCATATCTCATCCTTGCGGCATTGCCGAAGATGTGTTTGTAAAAGTAGGGAAGTTCCATTTTCCAGCTGACTTTGTGGTTGTTGACTTCGACGCAGATCAAAAGGTTCCTCTAATTCTTGGAAGATGATTCCTAAAAACGGGCCATACTCTTATTGATGTACTTAAGCATGAGATCACCTTGCGTGTGGGTAATGAAGCTGTTACCTTTAACCATGATCAAACGTCGAGGTACTCCTCAAATTTTGATTCTGCTTCGGTTAACCGAATCGATGTCATTGACATTACTTCAAAGGAGTACTCTCAAGAAAATCTTGGTTATTTTCATAATTCTGTGAGTGGGGATACCACCACATCTTCTCAACTTATCATAGCCGACTCTTCCCCTTCTCTCACTTCGGTTGAGGGAAGTGATCCCTTTTGGGATGAAGTCGATGCTTTTCTTGCTCTAGATAGTTCACTTCCGCATGAGGTTGATGATAACTATCTTGATCCTGAGGGGGACATCCTTTTTCTAGAAAATTTGTTAAACGAAGATTCATCTTCCCCTCTTCCACCAAAACAGCTTCATAATGAGAAAGTCAAGTCAGTTGAGAAAGCTGATAAAATTCCTGAGATCGAGTTTAAGGACTTGCCTCTTCCTCTTAAATATGCAATTCTTGAGGAGGAAGTTCTTATCTTAATTGCTATTCAGATCTCTCTTCTTCCTTTCACCTACCCGGTGATTTCCCCTATCTTTCACTCATTCGGGAGTGAGGATATTACCTTTGACCCCGGCATTGTCCATCTAACATTGGTTTAAATGCCGGATTTATCTCATCGGTGTGGAACTTTCTTATGTTCAATTGGTTATCCAAACATTTTGAATGAAAGTCCGATTGAGATAGTCTCTTCCACTTGCTTCTCCATGAACAATGAATTCGGGGTCGAATCAAGCTAGCGACTCGGTTATCAAAAACAGTAGTATAACATGGGTTTTCACCCATGTTTCCGTCTTCTTTCCTCTTTCTACCACCTAAGTGTGGGGGAGATGCCTCACATGTTGTATATATGTACATATAAGCTAAAAAAAATAATAATAATAAAAAAAATAAAATAATGGCTATTAGTATTTCCTTTTCACGTTCTAAGTGTTGGTTTAACAACCGGTACTTTGAATATTGAGGGCAATATTCAGTTCTAAGTGTGGGGAGGAATTCTAGCGAATTTGATCAAATGTACCATCTAGTACCCCAATTTTTAGCCAAAATTTTAAAATTTTTTCTCACTTAGAACGCAATAAATGGTTATCAATCCGCCATGTCTAACCCACATAAGGATTGGCTAATCCGAGAGCAAACGGCTCTTGGTAAAGATATATCAAATCCGTTTATGGCTTACAATTTGCCGAAAATTGTATGGTATTCGACTCACCATATCTTTTAAGTGAAGAGTTGGCTAGCCCGCAAGGTTATGGCTTGTGGTAAAGGCAGTGGAAAAACCATGATTGGTAATCAGCTCACCAAAGATAATAACTGTATTTTATCTAAGAGTTGGCTAGTCCAGAAGCAAACGGCTTCTGGTAAAGACAAATCAAACCCGTTGATAGCTGATGATTTGCTCAAAATCATTTGGTTATCATTGTACCAAAGTATCACATACTAAAACATTGGCTACTCCAGAAGTAATGGCTTTTGGTAAAGAGATAAAATCCATTAAATTTTCATAAAAGATTGCTAGGGACTAGCAATAGTTTAGTGTGGGGGATTGATGAGTGTCTAAATACTCATCATTTCTGTCACATTTTATCTGCAAAATCATTTAAAAGCATGCAGATATGCCTCAAAATACAGAAAATATCATAAAATGTGTTTTTATGTGACTCAGGAACAAAAAGATTGAAAACAAGTGAAAAACGAACAAAGTTTGCATAATTGTCATTTTCAGTCCCTGAAGTTTCACAAATTGGCAGAAATAGTCCCTGGTGTTAAAAATATCATTCAAGGTCCCTGAACTATTTAACTTTTACAATAATGGTCCTTGGATGAAAGTTTTAAAGAAATTGCAAAACAGGTCCTTCAACTTTTAAAAATGACATTTATGGTCCCCGGGTGTTTTAAAATGTAAAATTGTCTTTTATGGTCCTTGTACTATTGACACTTGGCAGGAAATACCCTTTGTGATAACTTTGAAACAGTTTCAGTTTCAGCCCCTAAAAATCCAAAAATACAAAAATGGTCCTTGTGCTTATTTCTACAAACCAACCGGACCTTTATAATTAAACAACCCAACCCAAATAATATACCCCAGCCCAACTATATTACCCAAGCCCAATCCATAAATAAAACCCGACCCAACCCTTTTTATTTAACCCAGAGTTTGACCCCAGTCAAACTCTTATCCCTTCCCCTAAACCGCCAAAACCAGTCATCACCACCACCTCACCCCCCAGCTGGCTACTTTAATCCTCTACCTCATTCACCCTCCTCAAACACGCTACCTAACATGCCAAACTCAATTAATGCTTCCTCCCCACTCTCACTAACCAAACCATGACTTATCCCACTTTTCCTGTTTTCCCGCCAGAAAGGAGATTGGACGATAGAGATGATGTCAGGAGCAATCAAGGGTGCTAAAAGATTCAGAGATGTCGACTAAGGGTTTCCCATTTCAATTTTGTATATATAGGTAACAATGTAGCTCATAAAGAGCAAGTAGATAAAGTAGCATAATCGTATTTCAATTTTCAGTAGCAATAAATTGTAATCTCAAGTTTTAAACAATCAGTACAAGTTAAAATTAGTGTGTTCATTGTTAATCTTTGTCCAATTCCAGTAGATAATGATAGTTCTGAGTTTTTACATTTCCATATGTACTGAGAATTCGAAACTAATTAAGTAGTAATTGGAACAGCTTCTCAGTTGTTTTTATAAGCTTATACAAGCTTGTCATAGCTTGTTGTAAGTTTATTTTAGCTTAAATCAGTTCTAAACCAAGAAATTCAAGAAAGTCAATGAAAGTCAACCTGGTGGCCAATAAGCTGTTCTAGGTGATATAAGCTGATCTTGGAAGTTTTTCTGGGTTTTCTAGCTTGTGTGAACAAGCTAGTTTTGTTCTGGTCCTTGTTTCTCTGTCTCATAAGCCATAACAGTTGTAAGCATTTTACTCATTTTCTCATAATTTAGCTTTGTACTGTAGAACTGCTTAATATTAGCTTGTCTCATAAATTTCTAGCTTATTAACAGTTCTCAAGTTTATTTGATCAGTTTCATTGTAATTAAATAGCTTTTGCATTACTTTGCTTAAAATCAATTAAAAAAAGCCATAAATAGACCTATAATAGGAAACTGCTTATTATAGCTTATTTCCAGTTTTTAATCATTCCTTAGTTCATAAATAAGTTAGTTGAACTTAGCTCAGTAGTAGTATTAGCTAAAAATCTGATTTCCATTTGAAAACCACCACAGAACACCCATTAAGGAGTGTTTGGTTTTGTGCAGTCAACTGGTCAAACCCAGTGTTACTGTACATTTACCTTTTTCCCAACTTCACACCTGCTTAATATAGTCCAAATAAGGTGTTTTCAAGTTCAAAATAGCAATATAACTAGAAACCATAGTTTTTTATAGCCTGTGTTGATTTCAGGCATCAAAAAGGTCAAATAAGCTAGAATAAGCCATGAGCTCTTATTGGCCTTTTTCTTGACTTTTCTGAGTCACTTGTGATCCAATTAGAGTAGATACAAAAGTTGGATTAGGTCCCCTTGGCTTGTGCTCTTCTGCACAACTCTGCACATCAGCAGACTCAGTGCATACTGAGTGTTTTTGCTGCTGAACTCACCTGATTTCTGGCTTATCTAGATAAGCTATGGCCATGCTTTTTGGTTTTATGGATAGCCCATAGTTCTAGCTCACTTTTTCCCCCATATTATTCAACTTATCTGCTTATTTGAACTGCTTAATCTGCCTTGCAATTTGATCATTTTCCTGAGTTTCTAGGTGAGATTTGCAACTAATTAAGTGATCATTTGATTAATCTGTGGGTTTAGCTCTTATATTTAAGTTGTTTTAAGCTGAAATAAGTATATTAAACCTGTTCTGAGCTTTTGGTAGAGTTTTGAGCTTATTAGCTTATTCTTAGCTTATTTGCCCAACTGCTTATTTACCCAACTGCTTATTTAGGTTCAGTAGACTTTTAATTTTAATTTTGCTAGCTTTTAAATATTAGTTTAGACTTATCCTGAATTTTTCAGATTTTTCTAAAGTCGTTTAATATTTTTAATCTTTTTAATTAGTTTCTAATAGTAATTAAATCATAATAAATAGAATAATAATTAGAAAAATATAATTTTAATTTTCATAATTTTCTTTTATTAAATAGAATCCAGGAAAAATATAATCATATTTTTAGACCTTAAGAAAAACAAAATAGAAAATAAGTGATAACTTCTATTTAATAGAATTTATCTTTTTAAATTTTTAATTAATAAAATTTCATTTTTATAATTTTCTTAGCTTCTTTTCATCTTATAATATTTATAGAAAAAGTTTTAGATTTTTCTTTGTTTATTTAGTATTTATTATAATTTAAATTAGTTTTTAATAATTATTAAATAATAAATAATTAATAATAAATTAATAAAAAAGTATAAAAAATATAATTTTAGTTTTAAAATAAGTTTGAAATAATTTTACACTTTTAAGTTTTAAATTTCATATATTTCAGTTTTTGTCCCATTTTAGATTTCCTGTTACGCGTTTTCAGTTTAGTTTAATTCGCGTTTAATTTTCTTGTGAATATTTGTTTTTAATTTGTTAATTCGAATTATTAAAGCAAAATCCATATCATCAGTCACTCTAATCCAAAGCTTTCCACAGTTTGCCCATTCACACCTCGTTGGGAAACGATCCGGGTAATCACTTACCTGGTTTCACACTACACACGAACGTGAGTTTTTGCAAGTATCCTTTTTCACAAAGGGGTAATTTGTGTTTATTCACATGTATCCGTCGTTGCATAATATTTATACGTATACACGAGATGTTTAACGAACGAGCCGAGATGTTATGGTTATGCACGAGATGTTTAACGAACGAGCCGAGATGTTATGGTTATACACAAGATGTTTAACGAACGAGCCGAGATGTTATGGTTATACACGAGATGTTTAACGAGTGAGCCGAGATGTTTAACTTTCCCACCAAAACTTTCCCACCAAAATACTGGCGCCAAAAATTTCCCACCAAGACCTGCTCTTATATACTAACATCTTATCCACACAACTTCACAACCTCTTATACTCAAAACCACTTAACCTCACAACCACAAACACACACTGTTATCATGGTGAAGATGGCGGAATTTGAAGCTTTTGCTTGTCCTTGTAAACGAGGAGACGTAATTTTGCGAGAATCGCATAAACCTTACTCCCTTGGTAAACAATACTATGCGTGTCCTTTATCAAAGGTGAACAATTACTAACTTTTTGTGTGTGTTATATAAATAATTTGGTTAGTTGTTAAAAATAATAGTTTTTACTCTTTAACAGGGTGGGACAAAGGAGTATGGATGCGATTTTTTTTTATGGAAGGAGGAACGACTAGCCAAAATGACCGGTTCTCTTGGAGCTTCAACGCCTCCAACTCATTCCGCAAGACCATCCATAACTCCAACTCGTTACACTGCAGGACCTTCAACATCGAGTCCTGGAAATACAGAGTGCTCAAACTGCATCAAACTGAATCACCAGATAATGGTACTCAATAAAATGCTAGAAGTGTACATGCATCCAAACAAACACACAATTGATTCAGCTGCCTTATTTCACGACCTTTATAATGACATGGTAGGTGATATGGGAAATCTTCGTATGTAGGTTGTTGTTGTTGCTGTTATTGTTGTTGTTGTTGCTGTTATTGTCGTTGTTGTTGTTTGTTTTGTTTGGTTGTCGAGTTCTCAAACGAAAAACTCGACAACCAAACGAAACAACTCAAACTAAACAACTAGACAACCAAACGAAACAACTCAAACTAAACAACTCGACAACCAAACGAAACAGATCAAACGAAACAACCCGTTTATTTTTTTTTGCGGCTACTTCCCGCTTTGCTGGAACTCGCACCATCTTTTCCCTTCCTTGCTCTCATTTCCTTGATACGTGCAAACGTAGCTTCGAGATTTGTTACTCTATTTTCCAGATTACCAAATTCGGTGTCGAGGTCCAACGTGCTTTCAGCTTCATCGTCACCTCCAACAACAGCAGCTTGAGCTTCAGCAGCACGTTGAGCTTCAGCAGCATCTAGCTCTTCCAAATACTCTCTATAGTACGGCTTTCTCCTCAACCATTCCATAATCTTGTCTCTCTGCCACGGTGCACAGTTCGCATAAGAACCATATTCATCAAAAATTTCCCAGCCCCAATGAAGTATAATTTCATTATACAGGAGCTCGTGTGATAAAACCCTTGACCATTCCTGTTCCGGCGTTAAACCATCCATTGTTATGTGTGTTTTTTTGTGAGAATTTACATGTTTTGTGATAAATTCATTATACGATATATATAAGTAAAAAATTGGCGGGGTAAAACGAAAATTTGGCGGGAAATACTTTCGGCGGGGACATGTCCCCGCCAAAAAGCCGCTAAATTTTGGCGCGATAAACTTACCTTTTTGGAGCCAAAATGTTTAACGTTTTCAACGGGGACCTGTCCCCGCCAAAAACTAAAAATATGCATCTTTTCTTTCGGCGGGGACATGTCCCCGCCGAAAGGTAGAGCTGGAAAAAAAGGCGCGAACGATTAAGCACTCCAAAGTTTGGTCAAAGTTTGGTAAATATGTGAAACATTTTTGGCGGGGACTTGTCCCCGCCAAAAGCCTGCGTTGAAAATTTTGTAAATGGTCAGCGAGACTTTGTGCCAGCTCAGCATATATTTTGTCGTTTAGTGACTTTCGGCGGGGACAGAAGCGTCCCCGCCAAAACATTGGTCGCCCGTTCTATGTTTTCTTGTAGTGATTATACTATAAACACATGATAATTTAGTTCACAATATAAGGTTCATATACCAGACGGGTTATACGATAGTATTTGATAAACTGAATAGTACACCATAATTTTAACAATAAGCAATTCTAACTTGAAAGAGTACATACTTGAGTACAAGAGTTCCAAATGAGTGTTAGGACACCCACTAATTATCAAGTTTCGGACGAGGTATGATTCAATATGATTACTTTGTCTCGGTTTAAATTGGTCCATAAGGATATATTACAATAACCTTCAAATCCAATCTTTCCCGAAATAGTTATTTAACCCTAGAGATGGTGAAATGGCTTTGGTCATAAATATGGTATGAATTATATTTAACGGTCCTCGATGTAGTATTGCTAAACATATCAGCAAAGAATGTTGTGTATAGGAATAAGATTACTATGAGGGTAGGGTGTGTGAGTAACGTGGAGTGAGTGCATTGGTGCCATCTCATAAATTATGACCAGTAGTAAACAATTGTCAAAAGTTTTTGGTTAAAATTCAAGATCTTTGTGGATATCTATAGTCACTCTAAAGTTTATAATTACATCATTTACACAATAGATAGGAGTAGTTATTTGTAAAGGACACCTATTTTTATTTTCATAACCATACAGTAAACCATACACTTTCTTTACCATTGGATAATCAATATAGTCTACAAGTTGGTATTCTCCATCTTAAATTTGTAATTACGTGTTAAATGAGTAGGTTAAAAGCAATCACAAACCACTATCTCAGTGTTACAATTACTCCCATAAACGGTATTAACTAATGGACACCGTTGTGGGCTATAATGAGTGAACAATATTAACTTGGTGAGCACGCAAATACCGTCTATAATACTACTTGGCATAGATGTTAATTGACTGTTTCCTATAATTTACTACATAATCATTCCACTAGTTATATAAACGAGGTGGGCGGCGATCCGCCGCGTTGCGGCGGGGCGTTGGTTCACAGCGGTGTTGATTATTGCACGATATCTTTTGGGTGGTTAGTGAAGTGGTTTAACTATGAAAATGTACTAAATCAGTACAATTATCAACATACCTGCATCCGCTGCACGTCATCTATCATTGTCTAAAACCGGTCGATCATTTTGCCTGTTTTACAGATATGCATTCACTTAAGTCATGCAAATTAGCCCTCACTTACCATAACACGACTAAACTAAAGCGTACCATGATGAGATAGCATATAATTACAAATGAATCTACTCATAAGAGCAAACGCTGGTATTTCAAGTAACTAAAAATTCAATCAAACACTCCTAACTGATAAGATTTCTGTCCTTTCAATTGTGATTTATTGACTTTTAGTCTATTGCCAATATCTGCTATGTTTGCTTGTATCTGATTCTGACTAATCACCAGATGCAATCCTATGATCTATAGTGTTTCGCAAATAGCCATCTTAGCCAAACGCCGCACACGCGTACTAACATATATTACTATCACACTCGCAAAACTCTAATCTCGCACAACAAACTCATATTCAATAAACATTAACCTAATTCCAAAACTTCATATAACACAACATCACACAATAATATCAATTCACAAACAAAAAGACCTTGAACCGAGGCCATCTCCTTCTCGACTTTCCCCTGCATTTCACGTAACGCGCCAGCTTCCTCTTCAATCTCCTTGAATCTCTTCTTCATATAATTTATCACCAATCGTTAATCAGGGGTGGGTTTATAACCCGGATCAAGTTACATCGTCAAGACACCGGCGGTCTTGGCTGCAACAATAACCATGGTCAGGTTACCCCGGCAGCACCGAATATACATAAACAGAAAATTAATAAGTCGATTATTGCTTTCGGATTAATTGTCAAGCACAGAAAATTAATAGGCAAGCACACTAACCATCGATTGTTGCTTTCAGATTAGAGTACGAAAATGACTTGAATCTTTATCAATAAATCTTTGACCAATAAATCTTGACTCTTTATCAACTGAAAATAAGTTCCAGCCGATTAGGGTTTACACCGATCGTTGGTGAATTCTAGAGAATGATGGTGAATTCTAGAGATTGTGGATTTGTGGTACGTGTATCAAATAAAAAGAAGGGGAAAAAAAAACGGGCCAAGTTAAAAGAAATGGATCGGCCTAAAAAGCGGGCCAAAAAAAAGCGGAAGCCCACACGACGTCATCATGCGTCACTTAACGTCGCATTATCTATATAGATAATATTTGTGATATAAACCCCATAAAAAGATATAAGGTTACATTGAAGTAGCTCCGACGTATCATACACTTCATAAAATAAACCATGTAACCAATAATGTGCTCACTCATATCTTAAGATTAAGAACACTAATTTGATCATCTTTAGATTATATATTGCGAGGCCACCCAACTATTAAATTTTTTTTAGGTTATCAATTTATCAAAACTAACTTATAGGCCACTCATTTATGTGTTTACTTTCTGTTTATACCAATTTGGAAAAAAATTTCTCAAAAATCTTTGCAGCAACAAGAATAAGGCTAAATCTAAGATATTAAAACAACACAAATAACTATTGAAATGTAAAATAACAGTTTTAGCTATTATTTTAGTGGAACTTTATTTAGTCGAAAGTGATTTATGATAATTTAACTAATGTTTTATGTTAAGATTTTTAATTTATCGTTTTGATATGTTAAAGTTAGTTTTATTTTTTATAATTGTACAAATTTTCGGCAAGAATGAGATTGGTATAAACGAAAGAGTAAATTACACCGTTCGTCCCTATGGTTTGGGTCAAATTTTAATCTCAGTCCATATTTTTTTTTCTTGCTTTTTTGGTCCCTGTGGTTTTTCAATTGCACACCAGTGGTCCCTATCGTTAACTGGCGTTATCTTTTCCGTTAGCAAGTGGCAACGTTAGTCCATTAACCAAACAAGCGTTTGCAAAGTTAGTCCTTTTACTAACGTCCGTTTTATTTTATTTTTCAGAAATTATTTTTGTTTTCCAAATTTTTTTTCTGAAAAATAATTTCAAGAAAAATAATTTCGAAAAAAAAAATATTTTTCTAAAAAAATTATTTCAAAAAAAAATTATAAAAAAAAATTATAATTTTTTTTTTCCGAAAAAAGTTTATAATTTTTTATTTCTGAAAAAATAAAATGGAAAGAAAAATAATTTGGAAAAAAAATTCTAAAAAAATTATTTCAAGAAAAAAATTTATAATTTTTTTTTTCGAAAAAAATTTCTAATTTTTTTTTTCTGAAAAATAAAATGGAAAGAAAAATAATTTCGAAAAAAAATATTTTTCTAAAAAAATATTTTTTTCACCCAAAAGAAACTTTGACCGAAACCAGAAATTTTATATTGAAACATATATACTTACGAAATTGACTATTTGCGGTCTAAAAGCTAACATGCATATCTCAATAGTTAAATTAACTAGCTTTACAGTCAACTTGTGACTAAAGATAAGTAAATTGATACAAAAACTCATAACACAACAAGAAAATACTTTACATAAATGCATCACACGATGTCACACTAGTATATTAGAGTAAATTACACCGAGGGACTAAAGATAAGTAAATGGATAAAATTATTTTCTTATCTTTAAATGATTTTTGTGTTCGTGTTTTTTCAATTATTTTTGTAACCATTGTTGATGTGATAATAAAAGGATGTGAAAAATTCATTGTAGATGTTGTAGTTGGTGAAATAATTTTCTGCACAAACCGATTCACTGATCTCATCTCAAATCTCATTTTCTGCACATCCCCATTAAATCACATGAACAAAAACACATAAACACCCTTCTCTCCTTTTATTTAGTACGGTTGAAGAACACAACGGGTCTCGGGTAGGTGTTAATTTGTGGTTATATTTTGTTTGTCTTTAACATAATTGTTATCATTCTTCTCCTTTTAGTTTCGGATATTAAATGAAGAGGCTTTGCTTCAAAGAGTTATTGATGATAATATATGTTCAACTCAAAAAAATCTTTGAAAGATTGTGAGAAATTTGAACAAACTGAGATATTGTAGCTTTTATTTCGTATCTTGTTTGATGTATTGGAATTGAGATGATGTTCTTGGACTGAGATTGAAGGTGATGGTTTAGGTTAGTTTTGGATTTGAAGTTGTCTGATTTGGGTTATCGAAAAAAATATATATATTTTGGTGAAATAATTTTTTTAGATTTTTTTTTTCGAAATTATTTTTCTTTCTTTCCATTTTATTTTTCAGAAAAAAAAAATTTAGAAATTTTTTTCGAAAAAAAAAATTAGAATTTTTTTTTATAAATTTTTTTTGAAATAATTTTTTTAGAAAAATATTTTTTTTCGAAATTATTTTTCTTGATATTATTTTTCAAAAAAAAAATAATTTCGGAAAAAAAAATAAAACGGCCGTTAGTAAAAGGACTAACTTTGCAAACGCTTGTTTGGTTAATGGACTAACGTTGCCACTTGCTAATGGAAAAGATAATGCCAGTTAACGATAGGGACCACTGGTGTGCAATTGAAAAACCACAAGGACCAAAAAAGCAAGAAAAAAAAATAAGGACTGAGATTGAAATTTGACCCAAACCACAGGAACGAACGGTGTAATTTACTCTAAACGAAAACAAACACATATTTGAGTGGCACATAAGTTAGTTTAGATAAATAAATGGTTTGAAAGTAAAAAAAAAAAAATTAAAAATAAAAAATAATTGGATGGCCTCTAGATACATAATCCCTATACTATAAATATAAAGTAACAAGACAATGTGATATTGAAAGCAAGAAGAAAAATTATATATAACCCGGACAAAATAGAAAATTCGAAAGACTTAAACTGAATTTTAGTACGAAATATAAAATAACGATACGGTAAAAAAAAACGCAACTTAAAAAATACATCAAATTACAACTTACTCCAAGCACTTTCTATTTTACTTTTTTTATTCAATATTCCAAATAATATAAAATTCGAAATACAACAAACCCTAATCTTATTTTGTTGTGCAGCCAAAACACAGTCACACACAACTAACATATCCGCCTCTCACAACATACGAAGAAACCCAACTCTTATCTTTCCCAGATCCGATCAAAACACCATCCCATCTCTTTCCTTAACCCATTCGAGAGTCGATGTTGTGAAGATACAGCAAGTATGATGTTGATAATCTGTCATCATCCACCTCGCCATATCACTGGAGGAGTTTCCGGTGGTTTAGAGTACCTTCATAAATTTGTTGTAAGTTTCTTAATCTCTCAAGTTTTATTATCATGTGTTATATTTCGTTTTCTAATCAGATGATCTACTGTAATACTAGTACTTTATTATTTGTGATTGGTGAGTTATCATATGTAGCCTAGGGTGATCTTTTTAGGTTCTTCTTTTTTGATTTATTTTACTGTATGTACAAGATAGAGGAGTTTTTTTTGGTTTTTGTTAGTTTTTTTTTTTTTTTATCAACTTAATTACAGTAGGTGTTACTGTAAAATGCTTAATTAGCTACTAAAAAACCACTGCACACATCATTATTCTTGTGCTTGTTTTCTCTACTACAGTACTAGTAGTATATAGAACTAGTGATGTTTAAGATATGGCCCGATCGATCCGTTAGGAAGGTGTACGTACCTATAGTAGTTAATATATATTGGTGTCCCAGATGTGATTTAGAATCCGCATCATATTCATTTGTTCCTTTTCATCTCTTTCCCTTAATTAATTGCTTCTAATAATTCATTTGTCCTGTATAATTACAGTATTATTCTTGTATAAAATAGATTTGATCAACATGTGCAATCACTTTGTTCTAAATTGCTACTGAGTTTCTTTTTAACAAAACCTATTTAAATACTGATCTAAAGTATCACTGTAACAACTTTTATACAATAAGATGACACTCCCTCCATTACAGAAAATCGTATTGAGTTCTGCAGGTCTTTTACAAATTATGAACTTACCACGAGCTGTATAATAACCTCTTCCCACATAGAATAACTTGACCATCAATGTTAAAATAAATATTAGCCCCCAAAAAATGGCCAAGTTTCGCTATTGATACAATGTTTTTGTTTTCCATTACGATTGAATTAAAAATAGCAACATCTTGGCGAGGAATTTCAAGCAACACAAATGTTAACAAGATTGAGAAGGTCACCAATTATAATTACTATGAAACAAGAAATAAGCTAGAATCCAGCTTGGCAATAAGTCAAGTTAATGACCTGCTACAACTTAGTATGAACTTCCACGATTATGACTTAATAAGTAATGTGCACGTAATGATCAAGGCTAAGAAAATAATACCTGATAAAGGCACCCTTGAAGCAATGATGACACAATACACAAAAAGGCATGATGCAAGTAAAAGTTTTGTAATTTACAATTACTTATGCTGATTTTCTTTAGAATTTAAAAGTAGTTTTGTAACAATATTTGGCACTTGTAGCTACAATCGGCAAATGAGGTGCTGGGTTTTTCCAAGTCACACAAACTGAGAAAGACGCCAAAAATGCTAAGCATCATGGCTGAAGCCTACTTGGGGAAGGTATAATCACCATCACCAATTAAGAATGTTACAACAAGAAAAATGATTTCATCACTTTAAAGTTCTAATCTTTTGTGCAGGGTGACTTGCAAAAAGGAGATAACTTTCTCCAAAAGATAAACTGTTACACATCAGACACATATGTTGTGGTTCTAAAATACAAATTAATAAATGCTGAACATGCAGAGATGGTAAGTAATTTATAATATCTAATTAAGTGATAAATGGGCTACGCTAATTGATTCTATATTGGGGATGCAGATTATAAATGAAATGAAGATGAAGAAAATTGAGCTAAGCAAAGAGCACTATCAAGGGATGATATATGGGTACGCCCGTGTCGGGATGGTAGCTAAGGCAAAGCAGGTAATCATTCCTCTCGTTTATAGTAAAACTGGTTTCGCTTCGAAACCAAAAACTCGACCAATTGATCTCTCATAAGGTTTGTCAGGTTCTCGTTATTTGTGTTAAAAGAAAGAGCCTGGTTAAATAGCATATGTTCTATTAAACTTTATTCGTGTGCAACACACAAGTGCACTACTGGTATATTGTTGCAAGTCCTTGTGGTAATACACATGTACACTACTGGCTTAGAAGGCTTAGCAATTTCTTTTAACCAAAGCGGCCCCTTTGAGGCATTCCACTACTGGTATATTGTTACAAGCCCTTGTGGTGATACACATGTACACTACTGGCTTAGAAGGCGTAGCAATTTCTTTTAACCAAAGGTGGTTCAAAACCTATTTAAAACTAACCCCACGCATCCTAAATTGCAGAGTTCGATTGATAAATCATAAACAGATTTCTCATAATAAAACTATACAACTTTTACAAAGAGTACAGTTAAAAAATTGAAGCAACATAAACTATAAAAAACCAAAGCCAAAGTGATTATAGGTGTTTTAGAACAACTGAAATCAGAAATTGTTGCATTGAACTTGCCTCTTACCAGCAGAATACTAAAGCAATAGGTGATCAAGTGAATAATATAGCAGGCACACTAGATTAGGAGGTGGGAGTATCAGTCGTTTGCAACAGTAGTATATTGCTTCATTTCTGATTTCGTGCTCTACATTTAAAATAACCTTTCTAGATACTTAATTGTCCTATCTTCAATTTTGTGCTCTACATTTAAAATAACCTTTCTAGATACTTTTACTTACATCATGCCTTTTTGTGTATTGTGTCATCATTGCTTCAAGGGTGCCTTCATCAGGTATTATTTTCTTCGCCTTGATCATTACGTGCACCTTACTTATTAAGTCATAATCGTGGAAGTTCATACTAAGTTGTAGCAGGTCATTAACTTGACTTATTGCCAAGCTGGATTCCAGTTTATTTCTTGTTTCATAGTAATTATAATTGGTGATCTTTTCAATCTTGTTAATATTTGTGTTGCTTGAAATTCCTCCAAGATGTTGCTATTTTTAATTCAATCGTAATGGAAAACAAAAACATTGTATCAATAGCGAAACTTGGCCATTTTTTGGGGGCTAATATTTATTTTAACATTGATGGTCAAGTTATTCTATGTGGGAAGAGGTTATTATACAGCTCGTGGTAAGTTCATAATTTGTAAAAGACCTGCAGAACTCGATACGATTTTCAGTAATGGAGGGAGTGTCATCTTATTGTATAAAAGTTGTTACAGTGATACTTTAGATAAGTATTTAAATAGGTTTTGTTAAAAAGAAACTCTGTAGCAGTATTTAAATAGTGTCATCTCTTTCCCAGATGTGTTTTTGGGCTAGATTACTATGCATAATATTTCTACCTGTTATCGCCTAGGGATTGTAAAGTCTAGGGTGTTCTTCTTTTTTGATTTATTTTATGTACAAGATAGAGGAGTTTTTTTTTGTTTTTGTTTGTTTTTTTTTTGATCAACTTAATTACAGTATTATTCTTGTATAAAATAGATTTGATTTGACATTTATTCTTGTATAAAATTACAGTATTATTCTTGTCTAAAATTACAGTATTATTTTTGATCAACTTAATTTTTTTTTGGGGGCGTTGAAACATGAGTAAATTGCAAAAACCGTCCCTCTGGTTTGGTTTGTTCAAATCGCAGTAGCAAAAACTTTTCCTTCAAAAACATTTCAATTTGGCCATGGACGATCTCTTGTAGAGCTTTTTAATGGACTTGAGAAGAAGGCCAAACCTCATATGGCTTCTTTGTGGGACTGAGGGGTACTTGATTGTGAGATGTATCATGCAATCGATACATATCTTATGAAAATGGCTTGGTATATAGTAAATCATTGTATACATTGTCTATATGGTATGTCTAGGTCTTGTATAGCTACTATTTTACTTGTGTAAGGACTAAAATTTCATCAACACGGTAATCTGTATGAAGCATAATTATAACATAGATCAACTCTATCTAGATTCGAGTCATGTTTGTACACGTAACATTTTTGATTCAGGGTTTATATTATAAGTTAGTTAACTAGAGCGAGTGCGGGTCTTGATGTGAACTACCTATAAAACAACATGTGCAAAGTAGTTACTAGTATGTTTTCCTTGTGAACACGTATATGTGTGCTGAGTTCGTACTTGATTAGAACATCATGAATCAGATTGTATCGAAAATGAAGGTTGATTTGTTTTGGATGAAAGGCTAGGCTTGGTGCATTAGCTTAATGTAAATCTAGTATGTAAAAGCAAGCAAACTGCTAAATGTTTTTGATCTCTCATCCAATTAAACAAGTCTGGAAACTTCTTTCTCTCAAGGCACTGTTAAATAGCTGTAGTAATCATGTTTTTTATGATCTTTTATACAGATGCATCAGCCTCAAGGTCATGAACAAGATAACCAGGTGTTTGACTACAACAACGACAATCTGGTAGACATTTGTTCAACTTACTCTTATAAATAAATTATGCATCATCATCCTTGTCAACATCTATTTGGATTCTTGTCTCTTTACTGTATACATTAAGCTAGTGCTAGTTAATAAACTTAGAGTAGGGGTTATTAGAAATACAAGGGAGTGTCATGTTTGTACACGTAACATTTCTGATTCAGGGTTTATATTATAAGTTAGTTAACAAGAGCGAGTGTTGGTCTTGATGTGAACTACCTATAAAACAACATGTGCAAAGTAATTACTAATATGTTTTCCTTGTTAACACGTATATGTGTGCTGAGTACTTGATTAGAACATCATGAATCAGATTGTATCGAAAATGAAGGTTGATTTGTTTTGGAAGAAAGGCTAGGCTTGGTGCATTAGCTTAATGAAAATCTAGTATATAAAAGCAAGCAAACTGCTAAATGTTTTTTATCTCTCATCCAATTAAACAAGTCCTGGAAACTTCTTTCTCTCAAAGCATTGTTAAGTAGCTGCAGTAGTCATGTTTCAAGATAGATAATCTAATGTTTTTTTGATCTTCTATACAGATGCTTGATACTGATCTTCTACTAGGAATACCAGAAGCTCAAAAGATTGCGAGCGATGCTATTGAAGAGCTATGTACGCTTTGCAAAGGGTAATGAGGATCTATGGGCCAAGGACCAAATAACCGGAAAGGATGTTCTCGTGCAACACCAATATAATGCTCTCTACCCAAAGCCCGTAAATCACAATGGTTCACGGGATTTTTGTGATTGTAAGATGGATCACAAGGATCTTGCAAACATGCTAATGCAGGTGGTTAATTTGATTTATTAAAGTTGTTTCAGTTTACGTTTATTGGCTTTGATCTTTATTCATCCTACTAATTTCAATTTACGTTTATTGGCTTTGATCTTCATTCATCCTACTAATTTCAATTTTCTTTACAGGAAAATTGTTGCGCCGTGTTTCCTAACATGGTTGCAAAAGAGGAAACATTGGACTTTGAAGACCCTGATGGGTCCTTGTTTCTGGTAACTCTATTTACAGTTTTCATGTTCACATAATTAATTGTTCCTCGATTCGTTGTCAATTAACATTATTTTCTGACTTTGTTGTCTCGCCTGCAGATTTACAAAGAGTATCAATTGACTCCTACCAGAGTACCCAATAGGAAAGTAATCGTCTTTCGAACATGCAAGAAAATTGATCAAGGGTGGGTTGTTGCAGAGGTCACTCACGAACGCGACCAAAATGAATCTGTTTACCAGTCCAATTGTCAAAGACTTCCTTCTGGATGCTTGATTGAACCCTTAACCAATGGGTTATCCAGGGTTAGTAAATTTTAGATGTTATCATATGAAGTAGACGCACTCTCTCTAACGCTTCCTCGTGTGCCAGTTTGAACAGGTAACATGGGTGGAACATATGGAAGTTGCTGAAATAGGTCCAGACCAGACCAGGTTCCAATTGATGACAGAATCGAGGGTGGTGTGGCATTTGGAGCCGCAGAAATGTTATCATGTCTTCAAAGAGCTTGTGAAAGAAAGACTATCGAGGAGGCAACTCGTGTAGTAGTGAATCCCAGCTTTCAGGACAGAGGTACTTACATTCTCACTTATGTGTTTATATATGTTTGCTCAAAGGACTCACTGAATGTTGATTTATATATATATGTATATAAATGTTCTACTAAAGAAATTCTAACAAAGGTATTCAAAGCATGAACTAGGAAAAGTGGTAAAATTTTTGAAAATGCTTTACTGCTCAAGACAAATTACCTTTACCTCCTAATACAGAATTTTGTCAACTAACATGTGATATATAACTATATAAGCACATGTTGCTGTCTTTGACTTAATTTTGTCAATGTTTAACATTTTAATTTGAGTCTTGAGTTCAATTGGTGTGAAAAATTGTATTAGGAAGAAAGTGTACTTAGAGAGCTTTTAAGTATTTTGTGTGTTATGTTCTGTTTTGGAGTGAATTTTAGTGAGATTATTTCCTCCTAACTCCAACAATTCACTGTCACTAACGATTATAATTCATTCCATGGACTCCAGAGAAATCAATTCTGATGCGCTTGGGGAATATGATGGTGAAGGGGTTATTTGACCAGATTGGCCCTAATGAAGACAAGAATTCGAGCATCTTTCCGTCTTTTGATGATTTCACTACGTTCTACAGGGTAAATCATGGAGTGGTGGGAGGTGCGGTGATGAGCTTTGTTGTAACACAATCTCCAAATTTTGTCCTTGAAATACTAGGCAACCTGAAACAAATAAGTAGTCTGCTTACTAGAAACAAACTAATCCATTTTCACCCCATTTTCACCCCATGGGTAAATTTATAACTATTGTTGGAATTACAAGGCTATCTATATATATGTTTGATGTGACAAAATCAACGATCAATAACATGTATCAAGATGATTAAGAAGCAGAAGAAACGTGTTGCTGCAGGGAGTGGTAAAGATAAGACAAAGGGTTGTGATGGCCGTCGTGCAGGTGCAGGTAAGAAGAACAAGGCTACTTAGCTTTCCCTTGTCATAAATCTTTAGTTGCAGACTGTGAGATGGTTTAAATCTTTAAAAACCTACTTGTCACATGATATGGTTTATGTTGTTTTGTACGCAAATCCGTGACTACATGATTTTTATGTTGGCGCATAAATAGACTACATGGTTCATATATTGAATGTACGCTCAGTTGTTCTATTTGGGGGCTTGTTAGTTGCGTTTTAGTAGGTACCGCTGAGGTGGGTGTTTTTGGGCTAGATTACTATGCATAATTTTTCTACCTGTTATCATCTTATTTAGGATTGTGAATTGATAATTTGATTAACATCCACTTATATTCCACCAAACGATAAACAATACAACAATCAAATTCACTGTTATGTGAATCACATTCATACCTATGTATGCAGGGGCCAAAATCATAGTAAACCAATAAAAAAACCTGCCATTCAAATACTGAGAGCAAGTATGTATCCGATGATGTATCTTGCAACTTCGATCTACCAAAAGTACTCTTTTATAAACGAAGCAATCCAAAGTTGCTAACAAAAAGCTTATCTCTGCTTAAATACGCAGAGGAGCATGGGCACATTCTTCGATTAAACACTTAAAAGCAGGTCTTAACAACGCAATAAGCATAAGCTGTTTATAGGGATGTTTGGTACAGCTTGTATTATTGCTTATCTTGACTCATTAATTATCTACATAAAGCGTTGTGGGTGACCTGTTGCGACGGATATATGGACTTACACATTTTTGACACATTACTCAACGTCTCAACCAACCAACTTTGCTATATGATACTGACGAGGTGGCCTAAAATAGTGCTAGCCTATCGAACAGGATCTGCTAGAGCAAAAACTTTGAGTTTAAGTTGTTTTCTAAAGCATATAAGCGATGCGTAAACAAATCGGAATAAATGAAATAAAACCAGATTATCCCCATTGCCTAATTAAAAGAAGTTCCCGAACCACCTTAGACAACCCAAAAAAAAATTCCAATAGTTTAAATACCATCACATGTTTAGTTTTACCCTTCCGCGCGCATGATTGTCCCTTGTCAAGAACATTATTAGTGATAGAACCGATTCGAGCCAATATCCTTTTAGTAAAAGGAAAACATTTAAATAGGATAGTCAGATAATCAATTGAAGGGGTAATCTCCTATTGTATTGTTTACACACCATTCATTTTGAATAGGAGAGAGAATGTGACTAATGCTACTAATGGAAAAACAAAAGTTGAAGGGCTTTGTTCAAATTAAAAGTATTTATTTAAGGATAAGCTTCTATGTGTGAAGCTTAGATAAAGTTGAGATATGTCAACGCAGAAATAGAATCTCCAACACAATCCAATAAAGACACACAATATAGGCGTGCTTGGTTCACAAAATGGGCAGTCAAAGAAACATAATTCCGTTTCTTACAAAATGGGCAGTCAAATAACTACGATATATGCATCTACTAATGCATCCATAGCAAGATAACGCAGAAACATAGACTAAACTGTCACATCTCACCGCTTCTTTGCCACAACTTCTTAAACAAGCATTGGAGAATTAGCCATCATAAAAAATAGCCACAACTCACCGCTCCTTTGCCAAACAACTACTAAAAATAAAAAATTAAAATGCTCACCGCTTATTTGCCAAATGACCACTAAAAATAAAAAATGCTTATTGCCTTTACCGCTCACCGCCACAAAAAACTCCACACCGTTACGTGCCAAACATACCCTGACGGGCTTGGTTCATAAAATGGGCAGTCAAAGAAACATAATTCCGTTTCTTACGGTATAGGTTAGTAAAGGGGAAGCAAGCCTTTACCAAAGGCATAAACAAAAAATCATCAAAACAACACCTAAATATAAAATGTGAGTTTTCACCAAATATGCGGCCACAAAATCAATAAAACGTTAAAAAGTAGAGAATATGGGCATAATAATTATTTATTTATTTATTTATTTTTTTAAGAAATTCTATTGTAAGATCAATAGGTATCATGGCATAAGCAAGCTTCTTCATTCGGGCCTCACGGGTGCCACGTCACTACAACAAACCGCAAATAACAACCCCCCTTATCATAGCATAGTCGAACTCGAGTATGTAACCCATGCATGTGGTTAGTCAGTTAGTCGAAGGTACGTCACGTTTCGGAAAAAATTATAGATGTTTCACATATACCCCTTAAACATGAATGTATTGCAACTTTGACCCCTAACTATGTAGTAATGACATACTATTTACAAGTATTATCTTTATTTAACTTTTGCGTTAATGAAATGAACTATTAATTTTCTGTAAAGTTTATCTTTTGTGAAAATTTTAGAATTACGACTAAAATGAGTCAGACATACGACTTTATTTAATATATAAAAATATAAAAATTCAAGAGCTTCTCTTTCTTCATTCAGGAAAGGTGAAGATTGAATCGGGAACAGAAAGCGATCAAAATTCGAACACGCCACGTTTTACTTGGAAGGATCGAACCATGGGAACGAATCTAATGACTTTGTTAGCTTTTCATACATTTTTACTATCCTTTAACTATACAAATAACAACTAAGAGTGAAACTATGTCCAAATTTAACTCTAAGAATGCATTAAGAGAAGTTCTATATGTTTCAATAAAGTTTAGTCCAATCGATAGTCGCCAATGTGGTTAATGGCGGAAAAAAAATATAGTAGTTATTGCATTCCTCAAGCAAAAGAAAACTTGAATTATGAATCACAGTGTAGCGTGGGTATATGTTATTTATATCACTGAGTATAGAAAATACATGCGAGGTTTTTCCTGTTCAAGTTAATTGGGGAAGACGAGTTTTTTTACTCATATGTACACGGAACCAATGAGCTTATTCCGAGACCATTTTTGGCCCTTCCTTCGAACCTCAAAATGTACACACCTAACAATATTTGAACCCTTGACTTTTCGGTGGCTATCACCAAGCTTGACAACGAAAATTAATACTAAGCCCAAGTAAAATTTTCTAAGTTTGACAGTGTTTGACTTAATTCGACTAAGTTACACCAACACTTATAAAAAAGAATATGTAGACACGTTATTGGATCCATGAGCATATGAATTTATCCATATCCATAAGTTGGACCATGGAGTTTTAAAATTCAAATGAGCTCATGAGCGTTTTTATCCACACAAAATATATTCTTACCACATAATTCTACTTTCTTCGAGTTTCATTACAAATTTTAAAAATAATCAAACCTTAAACATTGTCTTAAATGACACTTTATAAAACAAACCATGTAACCAATAATGCTCACTCATATCTTAAGATTAAGAAAACTAATTTGATCATCTTTAGGCATGGACACAAATCATATACTCCATAAGTATAATGTAACAAAGCAATGTGATATTGAAAGCAAGAAGACAGATTACCAATCAATCGTTAAGTATAATGTAGACAAAATAGAAAAATCGATAAAACTTTAACTGAAGTTTAGTACTTTAGCTAGTAACTAAGAAGATGTTCAACGCTTAACGCACTAGGTGCGTTAAAGCTTAACCCGGTTGCGTTAGACGTGAGTTAACCGATGAACGAGAGTTGCGTTAACGCAGCGTTAAAGGGGTGCGTTAACCTTTTAACGCTGCGTTAAGGGGTGTAAATGTAAAAAATAAAAAATAAATAAAAGAAAAAATATCACTTCGCCCCCTCTAACGTCTAATATAGCCGTTATTTAAAAAAAAAATCATTTCACCCCCCGAACCATTTGACCGTTTATAACCAAACGGCTATATTAAAAATAATAATAATAAAATAAAAATAAAAAATAAATAAATTTCTAAACCATTTTCACTCTCCTATAAATACCCAATTAACACCACATTTTTTTCACACTTATGCAAATCAATCTAATGTACATCATATACTTCCATCTTCAAACTTTCACAAAAAAAAGTATGGGGGGAGCAAGTACCAGAGGAACGAGCTCGTCTAGCCAATTCGAGGAGGCTATGACATCCGATTATTTTTTGAAACGGGAAACCGCCCAAGCCGCGTATCGGGCGGCCCAAATAAAAGATGAGACGATAACAAGATTGGAGGAAATGAGATTTTTGATGACGGACACCACCGGTTTGGATCCAAACGTTGTTGGTTGGATCAATGACGAAAAAGATCGAATCATCAAAAAATATAACCTCCAACCTCGTCACTAGATTTGGTATTGTTTTATTTTATGTTGTAGTTTGGTTATTCTTGTGTCTTTTTTTTTTTTTTTTATTTCGTTATTATTATTATTTTTTAATTTCGTTGTAACTTTTTTTTTATTAAGTATGTAATGTAATATGTTTTCAATGAATGTTATGTTTTTAATAAATGAAGTATTATTATAAGTTTAGGGGTTGAGTTTGAAAATATTTGATTTAAAGTTAAGTTAAGGTGAGTTATGATTGTGGGTGTCTTTTTTAGTTAAAGGTGAAAATGTTAAAGCTAATGTAGTTCTTACGTAACAGTGTGTTAAAGTTTAACTCTAGGTTATGAAAGAAAGTGAGAACCGAAGATAATAATCCGCAACTTTTTGAGTAAACTACGGAGTACTAATGTTGGAGGGATTGTACTAAACTAGTCAAATCCCACTCAAAGGATTCCTATCATTCATAACCGTGAGATCAAATATAATCGGACGATCCAAAACCACCATCCACAACCTTCATTCTCATTGCTGTAATTACGAAACACATAAACATCAACCTTACCCAACAACCTCATTTACTCACTCATATACTCTCATTACTTTTGCACCTAACTCCTCAATAACCTCAACCTCACTTGCTACTCTTTTATCAATTACAGTTTTGAGTTCTACCAAATAATAATCCATGGATCTTGGCCATAAAAGGCGTGTGTGGCATGTGGCATGGTGATTATCTTGTAATATTTGTTGAAATAGGTGGTCTTGGAATTATAACCAACCCTAAGTTACATCGTCACTTATAAAAGAAAACATGACGCTAGACACGTTATTAGATCCATGGGCATATGAATTTATCCATATCCCTAAGTTTGACCATGGAGTTTAAAAACTCAAATGAGCCCATGAGCGCTTTCATCCACACAACATATATTCGTATAACCATCAAATAGTCCAAAGCCGACTCAAAAGGTATATAATAACCATATGGCAATCTTAAATTGCAATTTTCACTCGTATGGCAACTTATATATATATATATATTATCTTAACTACTTATAAAACATATATATAATTGGTTTTACTAATCTCTGCACAATAGGTATTTGTTTAACTATATATATAAAGAATGCTAGAGTTAATTAATATCAAAATGATGATCAATTATAGTAATTTTATAGACGAATAAATGTTCATTAACTGTATTTTTTGATTTAAAAGGAGAAATTTGTCTTCATTAATTACGCTCAATCCTTTGCCCAATGGGCAGAGATTAGCATAACCCATCTATAATCTCTTAATCTTTTAAACTTTCTACATCTTCTTTACTTAGTTTACCTCTTATTATAATAACAAAGTTTGACTTTACATAATAGGTTGGTTTTTTAATTTTAACACATTCTCATAATACCACTTATAAATGGAATAGTCAACAATATCTTTAGTACTATTTAATTTTGCTCTAATAATAAAATGACAAGCTAACACATGGTGGCTTTTTAATTCTAAAACACATTTTCAAAACAAGTTAACACAAGGTAATCTAATACATATTGAATCCGTAAAATTTGTATCAAGTCAAACCAAAATCACGATTTCACAAGTATAATTATTTGCCGCTATACACCGTCGCTTTGCACGGGTATTTGTCTATTAAGATTAAATATACGTTTAACAGTTTGGCCTATTAACACATTTTAGAGATCTTCCTAAATAATTTACACACTTTAGAGATCTTCCTAAATAATTTAACCATAAGTTCAAATGGCAAGTTGATTCATAGGCAAACATAAATACAGTATTTATGTTCCTCAACCACCAAAGATACATACAATAAGAAACACAAATCTCAACAGCCCCAAGATCTATTTCAATCCGACGGCCCTCCTCACTGATCCGCACACTTGACTCCCATTGGTTCTCACCACCCCCTTTAATCCACCCTAATAAATACAAACACAAATGCAAGAACATTTTCATCAGAGACAACATTCATATCTCTTTAGCTACCCAAACCAAAACACTTTTTTTAGTTATATATAATATAATCATCAACCAAAACTTGTTAACGTCATCTTTTTTTATCATTCGAGAGTCGATGTTGTGAAGATACAGCAAGTATGATGTTGATAATCTGTCATCATCCACCTCGCCATATAACTTTCTGTTTGCAACGTGGTTTAGAGTACCTTCATAAAATTGTTGTAAGTTTCTTAATCTCTCAAGTTTTATTATTATATGTTATATCTCGTTTTCTAATCAGATGATCTACTATAATACTAGTACTTTATTATTTGTGATTGGTGAGTTATCATATGTAGCATAGGGTGACCTTTTTAGGTTCTTCTTTTTTGTTTTATTTTACTGTATGTACAAGATAGAGGAGTTTTTTGGTTTTTGTTTGATTTTTTTTTTTTTTTTTTGATCAACTTAATTAGAGTAGGTGTTACTGTAAAACGCTTAGTTAGCTACTAAAAAACCACTGCACACATCATTATTCTTGTGCTTGTTTTCTCTACTACAGTACTAGTAGTATATAGAACTAGTGATGTTTAAGATATGGCCCGATCGATCGGTTAGGAAGGTGTACATACCTATAGTAGTTAATATATATACGTGGTGTCCCAGATGTGATTTAGAATCCGCATCATATTCATTTGTTCCTTTTCATCTCTTTCCCCTAATTAATTGCTTCTAATAATTCATTTGTCCTGTATAATTACAATATTATTCTTGTATAAAATAGATTTGATCAACATGTGCAATCACTTTGTTCTAAATTGCTACTGAGGTTCTTTTTAACAAAACCTATTTAAATAGTGATCTAAAGTATCACTGTAACAACTTTTATACAATAAGATGACACTCCCTCCATTACAGAAAATCGTATTGAGTTCTGCAGGTCTTTTACAAATTATGAACTTACCACGAGCTGTATAATAACCTCTTCCCACATAGAATAACTTGACCATCAATGTTAAAATAAATATTAGCCCCCAAAAAATGGTCAAGTTTCGCTATTGATACAATGTTTTTGTTTTCCATTACAATTGAATTAAATATAGCAACATCTTGGCGAGGAATTTCAAGCAATACAAATGTTAACAAGATTGAGAAGGTCACCAATTATAATTACTATGAAACAAGAAATAAGCTGGAATCTAGCTTGGCAATAAGTCAAGTTAATGATCTGCTACAACTTAGTATGAACTTCCACGATTATGACTTAATAAGTAAGGTGCACGTAATGATCAAGGCGAAGAAAATAATACCTAATGAAGGCACCCTTGAAGCAATGATGACACAATACACAAAAATGCATGATGTAAGTAAAAGTTTTGTAATTTACAATTACTTATGCTCTACATTTAAAATAACCTTTCTAGATACTTAATTGTCCTATCTTCAATTTTGTGCTCTACATTTAAAATAACCTTTCTAGATACTTTTACTTACATCATGCCTTTTTGTGTACTGTGTCATCATTGCTTCAAGGGTTCCTTCATCAAGTATTATTTTCTTCGCCTTGATCATTACGTGCACCTTACTTATTAAGTCATAATCGTGGAAGTTCATACTAAGTTGTAGCAGGTCATTAACTTGACTTATTGCCAAGCTGGATTCTAGCTTATTTCTTGTTTCATAGTAATTATAATTGGCGACCTTCTCAATCTTGTTAACATCTGTGTTGCTTGAAATTCCTCTCCAAGATGTTGCTATTTTTAATTCAATCGTAATGGAAAACAAAGACATTGTATCAATAGCGAAACTTGGCCATTTTTGGGGGGCTAATATTTATTTTAACATTGATGGTCAAGTCATTCTATGTGGGAAGAGGTTATTATACAGCTCGTGGTAAGTTCATAATTTGTATAAGACCTGCAAAACTCAATACGATTTTCTGTAATGGAGGGATTGTCATCTTATTGTATAAAAGTTGTTACAGTGATACTTTAGATCAGTATTTACATAGGTTTTGTTAAAAAGAAACTGAGTAGAAACATGTGCTTAATTACAGTATTATTCTTGTATAATTACAGTATTATTCTTGTATAAAATAGATTCGATCAAAAACCGTCCCTCTGGTTTGGTTTGTTCAAATCGCAGTAGCAAAAACTTTTCCTTTAAAAACATTTCAATTTGGCCCTGGACGATCTCTTGTAGAGCTTTTTAATGGACTTGAGAAGAAGGCCAAACCTCATGTGGCTTCTTTGTGGGATTGAGGGGTAGTTGATTGTGAGATGTATCATGCAATCGATACATATCTTATGAAAATGGCTTGGTATACAGTAACTCATTGTATACATTGTCTATATAGTATGTCTAGGTCTTGTGTAGCTACTATTTTACTTGTGTAAGGACTAAAATTTCATCAACACGGTAATCTGTATGAAGCATAATTATAACATAGATCAACGCTATCTAGATTCCAGTCATGTTTGTACACGTAACATTTCTGATTCAGGGTTTATATTATAAGTTAGTTAACTAGAGCGAGTGCAGGTCTTGATGTGAACTACCTATAAAACAACATGTGCAAAGTAGTTACTAATATGTTTTCCTTGTGAACACGTATATGTGTGCTGAGTTCGTACTTGATTAGAACATCATGAATCAGATTGTATCGAAAATGAAGGTTGATTTGTTTTGGAAGAAAGGCTAGGCTAGGTGCATTAGCTTAATGTAAATCTAGTATGTAAAAGCAAGCAAACTACTAAATGTTTTTTATCTCTTGTCCAATTAAACAAGTCTGGAAACTTCTTTCTCTCCAGGCACTGTTAAATACAGATGCATCAGCCTCAAGGTCGTGAACAAGATAACGAGGTGTTTGACTACAACAACGACAATCTGGTAGACATTTGATTTCCTTTATTTATTTAAGTTTCTGTTTTTTCAACTTACTCTTATAAATAAATGAGTTAATTACGTTTTTGGTCCTCATGGCTTACCGGTGTAACGATTTTGGTCCAATAGTTTTAAAAGTAACGGATCTTGTCCTGTTTTCGCTGACCCGAAACTATTTTGGTCCATTTTTACTAATGCCGTCAGTTTGACTTTCGTTGACTGTTAAAAATGTGGATATATTCTTCTTTTCATCCCCCACCAACTAAAATTAAAAACCTACTACTGAGCTCAAAAATCCTATCCAACACCACACAAAATCCAAATCGTCGATCTAAACACAAAATCCACCACCCACTTATCTTCCAAATCCTCGATCTAAACACAAAACCCAAATCCGGCGAGTCAAACCGGCGAACACAAGAAGCCAACTCGCTAAAATCTTATCTCACACCACCGTCCTCTTAGCTTAGTTTTCTTGTGGTAAGTATTTTAAAAATGAAAAGCAATTAAAGGTTGTTAAAAATACGATTCACACTAAGTGTGAATCGTTTTAATGTTATTTAAAGATTTGTGAATCGATAGTCTCCAATGTGGTTAATGGCGGAAAAAAAATATAGTAGTTATTGCATTCCTCAAGCAAAAGAAAACTTGAATTATGAATCACAGTGTAGCGTGGGTATATGTTATTTATATCACTGAGCATAGAAAATACATACGAGTTTTTCCTGTTCAAGTTAATTGGGGAAGATGAGTTTTTTTACTCATATGTACACGGAACTATTGAGCTTATTCCGAGACCATTTTTGACCCTTCCTTCGAACCTCAAAATGTACACACCTAACAATGATGGAGTGCTATGTGTCGTTGCGGTTTAGCAGTATTAATGCCTACTCAAGTTTTAAATTTATATTTAGCCGACTTATCAATAACACACACACTTAACGAGCAGTGTACCCGGTCAGTATGAATATAATGGTAAGTAGAGTGTCGATCACTAAGAGTGGAACGTATTATCTCGTTATTCTAATCAGTATTTTAATATACTAAGTTAGCTATACAACCTAATCTAATGCAAGGGGGTTCAGCCTGAGAGACTGGCACGTTTTGGTTGCAATTAAATAATAAACTGTTAGGATCTCTGGGAAATAAGAGTTTCATTGTTGCTGCCGATAGTGTTAAGCTGGTTCCTGCCGATAGCTTTGGTTCCTGCTGAAAGCTCATTGCTGCCGACAGTGTTATCTTGTTTCTACCGATAGTATTGTTGCTGCGGATAGTATTATTTGTTATCCGTATATTTAGAATGTTTGTTAAGATTTATTTTTAGAAGAGATTGTTGTTTATCTCTTCACACGTTTACTTGTAGAACGGATTAGGGTTAGGTCATCTTGTTAGTATAAAAGATATATCCGTCTATGAGTTTATGTACACCTTTAACGTTTTTTTTTAATATTCAATATCACAATTCCTAGTTCATAGTTTGATCCATAGAGGATCATTGTCATTTAGAGTTTTCTTCTTTATTATACTTGCTGTTTAGTTTCCGCATAAACGCTTGTATTGCATACAGAGGTTCTTGTTTATACCAAGCTCAATCAAGCTCGAAGTACTCGATCCTACAAGTGGTATCAGAGCCTGGTAAGGATCTCTGATAAAGAAGGAAACAGTGTTGAAGTGTCTCTCTTGAATCTCTTCACAATGTCGCTATCAGATGATAAATTTGAAATGTGTGCAAGGAAGATTAGGAGCTTGTTTCATAACAAGTCCATGGAAAGGCTGACTGATAATAATGAATCTTCTGAAGCAAAAGAAAATCTGAAAGAATATGCTCTGTTAGGATTCCCATCTCAGGTACAAAGATGTAATCCTGCTTGTCAAGAATTATACTCAACTCTTAATAAAGAATATGATGACATGAAATCTAAGTATAATGAATACTTTGTTAAGGTTCAAGCTTATGATAAGGCAGTTAAAACATTAGAAAAGCAAAAGGTTTGGTTTCAAAAGAATCAGTTAGCTTATGAGGAAAAGATAAAGGTTTTAGAGAGGGACTTGAAAAACACCACTAATGAGCTTAAACATTCTGAGTCTCAAAAGGCTGAGATGGTGTTAGAAAAACAGGATGTGCAGACTAAACTAGACAATACCTTGGCTAGGTTTAATAAATGGAAAGATTCATCTAAAAACCTAAACAAGTTAGTTGATAGTTCTATGTCTACGAAAACGAAAAGAGGTTTAGGGTATGGTAACCTGATAGGACCAAATCAATTTTATGACCCTAATGAGTATAGTGTTTTTGACCCTGAACCTGTAGACTACCAAAAACCTGTTAAGTATGTGAAAGAAGGTGGAATGAATGCTGTTTCTCCACCTATAAGAGGAGTTTTTATGCCTACTCCTGTCCACTCTCTCTCTGATATTGACTCAGATGAGTCACAAATGGTTTATGGTAAAAAGTCCAAAGACTTACCTGAATCTAATGATTGTGTCCCTTGTCACACAAGTGACAAATCCTCAGAAGCAGAGTCTAAAGACTTTGTTTCATGTGACTCATGTGAAAAGTCAACCACACCCAAATATCACAAGTCCTCAAGTTCAACTAGTGGTAAATCTACTCCTAAATCAGTCTTTTCAGATAACAGCTCAATGAATTCTTTTAAAAACAACTGTGTCTCTAGTTCCACTAGTGATAATGGTTTCCATATTAAGAAAAGTTGTAGTAAAAACAAGGCTGTTAGAAAGAAGACATGTTTTGTGTGTGGTAGTCAATATCATCTTATTAAAGATTGTGATTATCATGAGAAAAGGTTGAATGGTGGGAAACATCAGAACAGATCATTGTGGAAAAATGTTAAACAAATCCCACCATATGTTCCACAAGCAGCAGGAATGAATTTTTATAGGAGTTCTTTTCCTGCTGATAGACCTGTTCCTGCTGGTTCCTCTGTTCCTGCTGATTTTCAAGGAACCATTCCTGCTGGTACTTCTTCATATATTCAAAGGGATTTCAGACCTGTCTATAATAATCACATCTTTGGAAGGGGAATGGCTTATTCTCCATGGTTTCCTTGGTAATCGTTCTGTTTGATCTATTATGTTGTTGTGTTTGAAAGGTGGTGTTAGCCTAAGGGGAGGCTAATGCTTGTAATTTTGTCTTGCTTTTTCATTCATTTATGTTTTGTTTGTATTTCTCTAATTTTGTTTTGCAGGTTTTTCAATGTCTTTTGTTAGTTAACTTTGTTTTGCAGCTTAGTGATGTTTGGACTTAATGCTAATCACAGAAATTTTCATTCATCTTAAGAAAGTTAAGCACATTCAATTGTTGGTTACAAAAGATTACGGGTTACAGGGTTACAAAAGCTACCTATTAACATCATTCAAAACATCATACCAACCTTCATACATCAATCTATCTAAACCCTACCACCTATTCCATTTTCCCTTTACCCTTACCCATATTATCAGGCATGAACCTCCTTCCTCTCTGGCGACAGATCTCTTCATAAATATGGGGGACTGGAAGTGCCAATATTCACTGGCAATGGTTGTCTTGGTTCAGGGGGTAGCTTTGAAGAGCTTGAAGTAGTTGGCCTTTGATGAGTTCTGGAGCGTGTCCTTGCAGTTGAATGGCTTGGCTGTGGAATAGGCTTGCTTGATTGTGGAGCTGGATGAGCTGGCTTGGGAGTTGGTCTGGTGGGATTCTTCCTTTGTCTTGGATCTTGGCCTTCATGTTGTCGATTGTCTCGACTTCGAGGTTTTGGTTTTTCTCGGCTAGAGCCTTCTTGATGTTTTGCCTTGCCTTTTGGAACCGATACTTTATAGAAAGCTGCAGTTGTCCTCTCCATCTCTTCAGCTAGCAGAGCTTCAGTTTCCTTCATCTGTTTCCTAAGCTCATCTGTAATGGGAAAATTGGGAGGGAAAGTCTCCCATTCACCCTGACAATAAACCAAAGACTTCAACTCTGATGAATCTTCATCATCAGAGCTAAAGTACTCTAATGAAGAAGGGGTAGATAGAATAGGATCAGATGAGTCATCCTCAACCTTGGACTTACCTTTGTTTTTAGAGGATGATGCTGTTTTGGGAAAGTAGTTGTTCCATCCTGAGTCACTCGAGGAGGAAGAATCTGATGAGATTTCGATGACTGGCTGTTTGGATGAACTCATGATTTTGAAGATTTTTGGTTTGATTTGTGATGATAAAGTTATGTGATTTGAGGGTTATATAATATGGAGATTAGTGCGAATTTATTGGTGGTTGGTATTGTGATTTAATTCGGGTAAGTTGTTCTTAATGACTAAGTTGGAAGGTTGACTACGGTCAAACCAACTCATTGCTGCCGAATGGTCAAAGATCTTATTGCTGCCGATTGACCAAGTGTTACTGCCGATTGGTCAAACCTTCTCAATTTAATTGGTCAATGTTACGTGCAAAGAATTGCAGCAATTTAAAGTGATATTTTTGGCAACACAACGCATAATTGCACTTCTCTCATCTCAAATTCTCTAAAACCTATCGAACCCTAATTTTCCCATTTCAAACCCTAAATCATTCCTTCAACTCAATGACAACTCTTCGTTACAAGGATGATCATAACAAGGTTGCTTATTTGGAATCTTCTTCAAGAAGTATTGGTTATGATGAAGTTCTGGCATTTCTTCGTGGGTCATCTATAAGTTATGCCCTCACTTATTGTCCAGTGACGGTGTATGATTCATTGGTCAAACAGTTTTGGAGGACAGCCAAGGTAAGACACATCGTGGGAAGGGAAGTTGATATTGTCGCTACCATTGATAATCAAGAAGTGATTATTACTGAGGCGTTGATTCGAGTTCAGCTTCAATTTCCTGAGGAGCAAGGGGAATATGATCTTTCAAGGCAAGATATTACTGATGGTATGACAGCTATAGGGTATCCTGTTACTGGAAGTTGCACTTTCTTGAAAAGTAAGTTGTCTCCTCAATGGAGGTTTCTGATTCACACTTTACTCCAGTGTCTTAGTGTTAAGTCAGGTGGTTGGGATCAATGTCCAAGTCCTATTGCATCTGGTCTAGTTTGCTTATCTCAGGGTAGGATTTTTAATTGGGCAAAATATATCTTTGAGGGAATGATTGAGAATATCAGTAATGGTAAAAACAGCTTTTTGATGTACCCTAGATTTCTTCAAATCATCTTAGGTGTTCAGACCATTAATACATCCCCTAAGATTATCAATAGGTTGACTGCCAAAATGTTTGCCCTGATGAAGATGAACTTTACTGGCCAACATTTGCCTTTGTTGCCCCATATGTTGCACAACCCCGATCCTGCTGATAACCCTGATCCTGCTGATAACCCTGATTCTGCTGATAATTCTGGTATCCCACCATCACCTGATGCAGCTGATGAAGGGAATTCGGTTGCTGCTGATGCATCTGCATCTGTTGCTGCTGATGATTCATCACCCCCATTATCTAGACCAGTCACACCTAAACCTGAGCCTAATGACAATGTTGAACCCAATGATCAGACCATCTCAGCTGATACTCCTATTATCCAGCCAACTCCTTCTGTGGATTTACCTTCTTCTTCAAGGCTTTCATCACCTAGTCCTACTAGGCAGCCATTTAGTTATGACACCAATGCAGGGGAAGGATTTAATGTTTCTCCACCAAGAGTCAATGAAGCTCCTAATACCTCAAGTGCTCCTGCTGGTGGAGCTGAGGATGCTGTTGATCTCACCTCTATGTCCCAGTTACTTGACAGATCTGTGAAGAAAATTGAGGCATTGGAGTCAGAACTCAATGAGACAAAAAGGAATTTTAGTGAGAAAGTGGAGAATTTGGAAAAGGAGCTCAGGGATTCTAATGAAGTTTTTAATAGAACTATCCAAGAATTAAATGAAAGGATCAGCATATTGGAGGGTAGTCATGTGCAAAAGAAAAGAAGGGTTATTCTTTCTGAGTCTGAGGAAGATCAGGATGATATGATATTTGATGGGCTTAATGTCCTAGCATCTGTTTCTCTTAATGGTGCAAATACTGAAGTACCTACAACTTCTGAGCACAACATCACTACTCAATCTCAGGTCTGCACTGAAGCAAGGAGCACTGCTGCTGATGTCTCCATTGCTGCTGATGTCTCTGCTGTTGCTGCTGATGTTGGCAGTATCTCTTCTGAATCTGAGGTTCCTGTTGATACTACTGAGAGTCCACTCATTGCTGCTGAAAGAAACACTATTCCTTCTGAAGCTACCCATAATGATGATGAGGTAGCTAGACAGATTCATGCACAGGACATTGCTGCTGAACAAGCAAGATTGGCTCAGGTTGCTCAAGATGAAGAGCTTGCAAGGCAATTGTCTGTTGATGAGAAGAACATTGCTGAAATTATGAATAACCCAAGTTCAGATGATCCTTCTTCAAAAGTGTTTAGTGCACAAGTTGAATATTTATTGAATACTGACATGATTATTAGAGCTCATGGGTTTATGGTTCTTCAAATGTCAGAATTGGACACAGATGAAAGGTCAGATCTGCTCAAGGCATTCATCTTAAAGAAACAAAGAGCATCCACTTGGAATGAACTAATGCACAGGATCAAGGAAAGACAAAGGTCAGGATTTAAGTTGCCAACAAATAGAGATAATATCAATTTTATGAAGGTATATCTGAAAAATGAAGCCAACTACAAGATCAGTGACTTCAAAGGTTGGGCTGATGGTGCAGTTCAAAAGTTGTTTCTTGATACCTATGCAAGGATCAATTCTTCCATTCAGACAGATATTTCACAAAGCAGGAAAAGAGAGTCTTCATCTTTAGAATCTGATGTTGCAAAGAGAATGAAGTCTGGAGAAGGTTATCAGGATGCTTCTTTCAATGCTCCAAGTTCTAATGTTGATGCATCTGAGGTACCACAAGAAGATCTTGTTTCTGCTGATATTTCTGCTGCTAATGTTTCTATTCCTGCTCAACCATCTTCCTCTGTTCCTATCCTTCAATATGGACTAAGGACAAGGCAGAAGAGTCATTCTTACTACTCTTCTTCTGTTGATATTTCTGACATGGATGATCATGATTTGATAAGGATTGATTCTGAAAGTGATTCAGAGGGTGATTTCATTCATTCTTGGGGACATATTGCTCATTGGGAGCTTAGATCTACTACTGATGGTGAAGTGAATGTTTGGTTTTCTCTTGATGGGACAGTCAAGTTCTTTACATTTCTGAGGGAGATCTTGGATAGGGTTGAAAGAAAAGATTTGGAGCATCTTTATAAGATAGTGGATAATCATTATCAATCTCATACTCCTACTGGGATTGGTCTGCTGCTTTGGGGAGATTTACAAGTCTTGATGAATAAATTGGATGGAGACAAGGCTAAACTAGTGTGGGGTAATCAATCATCATGGAGAGTATTTTCTTGGAGATTATATCCCTATTCCAATGTTCATGTTGTGGAACTCACCTCTGGCAAGTTCCTAACTATGTTTGTGGATATTGCTTATCCTTTAACTGAAGGAGTGTTACAGAGAATGCTAACACAGAAGGTCAGAGTTCCTAAGCATTCTATAGGAAATGATCTAACCACAGCTGAACAATTGGTTAAATTCATCAAGGATCAAATTGCAGCTAAGGGATCATCAGCTTAAGGGGAGGCTTGCAGCCTAAGGGGAGGATAAAGCTCAAGGGGAGGATTGTTCTTGTTGTTGTTGTATATTTTCTATCTTTCTTTCTTTCTTTCTTTCTTTCTTTTGTTTCTTTTCTTATTTTCTTTTATTTTGGTGTGTTTCTTAGTTTAAAAAAAAAAAAAAAAAAAAAAAAAAAAAAAAAAAAAATTCCTTTGTATATTTTGTGTGCTAATAAGTGGTTTTGAGCAACACCTTGCAGGTACAGTGTTGGTGTTTACACCTACACAATAAATGGTACTCAACTCACCATGTCTTGCAGACAAGAAAGAGTTGGCTCACCATGAGGGTACGGCTCTGGTGTGAAAATCAAATCCGTTGATAGCTGTAATAGCTTGCTCAAAGCTATAGGGTATTCAACTCACCCATGGTTAATTCCTGAGAGTTGAAAATGGTTCTCAATTCACCATGGATGTAACCCTTTATGGGATCCAAAGGATTGGCTAGTCCACAAAAGTATGGTTTGTGGTAAAGACACTTGGTATCCATATTTGGTATTCAATTCACCAAGGTTCAGTTGAAACCAAAGAATTGACTAGTCCTGAGCAAACGGCTACAGGTAAAGACAAGTCAAATCCGTTTATAGTTGCTGATTTGCTAATAAATCAGATGGTTATCAATGTACCATGGTCTAACACACCTAAACATTGGCTACTCCAGTAGTGATGGCTATTGGTAAAGAGACATCAAATCCATTAATTTTCAATGATTCACCTCTCACAGGAGTTAACACACCTGGATGTGATGAGAATAGTATGAAACTTAAAGTGATTTGATGTACATCTAGTCATAGTAGCAGCCAAGTTCAAGTAAAATTAATGGTGACCAGTATACATGTTTTGGAGAAGATTTCTTATTCCTGCTGAACTATTGAAGTTGCTGCTGGATGCTATAGAGGTTGAAATCTTGCAAGTTAAGGATTTTGCTGCTGGTTACTCCTAATTGCTGCTGCTAAGTCGCAGTCCTCAAGCCTGAGAAGTTCAAAGCTCTATCACATTGGAATCTTGCAGGTTAACCTAGTCAACCTCAAGATTAGGGGAGGATTGTTAGGATCTCTGGGAAATAAGAGTTTCATTGTTGCTGCCGATAGTGTTAAGCTGGTTCCTGCCGATAGCTTTGGTTCCTGCTGAAAGCTCATTGCTGCCGACAGTGTTATCTTGTTTCTGCCGATAGTATTGTTGCTGCGGATAGTATTATTTGTTATCCGTATATTTAGAATGTTTGTTAAGATTTATTTTTAGAAGAGATTGTTGTTTATCTCTTCACACGTTTACTTGTAGAACGGATTAGGGTTAGGTCATCTTGTTAGTATAAAAGATATATCCGTCTATGAGTTTATGTACACCTTTAACGTTTTTTTTTAATATTCAATATCACAATTCCTAGTTCATAGTTTGATCCATAGAGGATCATTGTCATTTAGAGTTTTCTTATTTATTATACTTGCTGTTTAGTTTCCGCATAAACGCTTGTATTGCATACAGAGGTTCTTGTTTATACCAAGCTCAATCAAGCTCGAAGTACTCGATCCTACATAAACTAAACTAAAGAGCATGAATCAGCGATAGGTATGCACGTACACAGATAAATACTCGAGACAATAAGAAGACCTGTCCTGATGATTAAGTAGATTGTCACTTGTTTTATTGATAGTTTTATATGAAGTGTATGTAATTAACCCTTTCTCGTTGGCCCTATTCCTATCGGCGAGTAAACCCTTAATGATTACTTATGTCTAAAAGTTATTCCTAAGTGATCAATTTAGTAACAACCGTGGGAGCCACATTCTCTTCCGTAGTCAAATGCGCAGGCCACTAATAAACACAGAGGTTATCAATGCACTAATAAGTAGTAACCAAAGACATCATCATATAAACTTTAATTGATGGGAAAGCAGTTTTAAGGGAGTGCAATCTTTCCGTTGTCACATTACACAAGCCATCAATCCTGATGAATTAAAGTTTACTAACACAATAAAACAAAATTACTTAATGAATTAAACACATGCAGGACCTTCTTACAGCTCTCGTATCTTCGTTCGGGTGTGTCTTGTGCTGCCTAATCGTCTGAATTCGGCCTTAGGTTTCTGTGGTCTTCGTACTTCGTATATTATAGATGCTCCGAAATTCGTCTGGTCTTGGGGTATTTATAGTTTCTGTCTGAGGGTAAGATGCGCCGCATCTATGTCGCATCTACTAAGTAGATGCGGCGCATTGACTTAACTTCGCGTGGGGTCCAAGATTAATATATTCAAGAATATTCGTACACCGCCAGAAGATGCGGCGTAACTCCATAAATAGATGCGGCGCATGTCCTCTTGTATCTTGGATCGTATCTGGTGAAATCTTGATAGTGATGCGCCGTATGTAATAAGCAAGATGCGGCGCATCTGGAGCAGAATAGTCTTGATCTTGTACATTTCAGTAGACTCTTAACTTCTTGCTTGTTTTGCTCCATAATTAGTCCAAAATCGCCAAGTTTCACCAAATGCTTGTTTTTACCTGAGAATTACAAAAGTAAACGATTAAGTATCAATTCTCATATATAATATAATAAAACAAGTCAAATTAATAGGATAAATGATAGTAATAAAATGTACTTATTTGAGTTCATCAAATATCCCCCCACTTGAACTTTACTTGTCCCCGAGTAAACCTTAGATTAAATCTTATGAAAATGTATCCTAAAAGATATTAGGATTTATTTTTATATTTAAGCATGTATTCATTCTTGTCATAATCACACAACCAAACACTTAACGAATTAGAAGTAAAATAAATTAATTTCGATAAAAGCAAATCTAATCGTTTAACTGTCCAGTCGTGACGAATATTCTATCATAAGCTTGGAAAGTATACACATCTCCTCCACTAAAGCCAAGGAATAACAAGTCTAAAGCGGTAAAAAGGGTTTTGAGGTTTAAGGGTTAATCATTCTCCTTAATCTCTATCGATCTCAAATTCCAGAAAAGGCGACAAAATCACAAATACATGATCGAATCCACGAACACGATACTTGCAATTGCTCAAATCCTTAACTCGAATAGGCTAAAGATAGGACCAAGTAATGTTCACCAATAATATTATATCAAAAAGGGCGACAAAATCATAAATACATAGCCGAATCTACGACTACGATACTTAAGATTGCTCAAATCCCTAATTTCAATAAATCAAAGGTTTAGATAAAGAATAATATAGGGTATGGATAATATTTGGGATATAAATTGGTGTAAAATGAAAAATAAACAAAACAAATAAATTAAAATCCTAAGTGTGGTTAATCACTATCCCAACCATCCCATGAATAAGACTCATATCATAGAATAACTCACGCTTTAACACTTGAAACACACGCTTTAGGTAGACACGAATTATACTCAACAAGATCTTAATCAAAGAATAAACCTTAGTTGGCGTTCCCATAACTGCCAACTCCCATTCAATCCATAGATATAATATACAACAACTAGTGGTGATATCGAATTATAATGATAATTTCACCACATCACTATAATGATAATTCTGGATAATTTTTTTCAAACATAAACATAGATGTGTAAAATTTCACCACATCACTATAACGATAATTCTGGATAATTTTTCCATACTTTTCATGACTTCAGAAATAACGGTAATAGTGAAAGTAGTAAACACACGAAAAATAAACTCAAAGATATACAATATTTACTTTCACTCCAATTGCATTGTGCAATTTCCCGACCTAACCATAGATAATGAATTACGCACGCGAACACAGGTAATGTAAGGAAACACACTTTGCCTAAAGCAATTAACCAACCACGGATTTTAATCTACAGGGTAGGCTAAGGTGTAAGGGTGTAACGAAACATTTTAACAAAGTTGTAAGAAATGAAAGGAATGGTTCTGAGGGTTTTTCTAGGGGTATCTTACTCTAAAAGTGAGAGTAACAAAAGGGTTTATACGGGGGTTAACTAACCAGTGTAGTTAGCTAATAACACATAACATATAAAGGCTATTTGGGTGTAATCCTAGAAATTTACCAATTTAGACAAGTCATTCCAATTATATAAAATAATACTTATTATGGTGGTCTCGAATAGTATACAAGCCAAGTTCTAAAGTTTACAAGTCACCGACACACTCATAGATTTGTGAATTTTGAAAAATCATAATTTTTGAAAATAACGTCATGTGTGCAGCTATGCAACTTAGATCTTAAACAAAAACATGCTAAAAATTTAAATTTTGATATATTAAGCACATTTTAAGCATAATTTTTGAAAAGTTTAGGACAAGTAAGTGTTCTAATTCTCCAATCCCCCCACTTAAGTTAAACAACGTCCTCGTTGTTTGTATCAAAGGTTAAAAACTGGAAAATAAAAGAATTAGAACAGAAAAACTCCCCTGAGATTTGCTCGGTATGATCCTCCATTTGTGTTAGAGCAAAAATCATCTTTCTTGTGGATGAGAACGTTTAAGCTTCATAATTGATGTATCCACAGGAAATGCAGGAATCTATAATACCACCAACACTTTAACACACCTAAATTAAGAAAGGTTCAAACTTGCATAATACATAAGTAGTTAGAAAAAAAATAAAACATAAAAATTAAAATGAAAATCATCAGGTCAGTCGATGCGCCGTATCTTATTGAAGAAGATACGCTGTATCAAGCCTGGAATAAATACGAATCAGAATAGAAGATGCGTCGTATCCTTAACCAGGGATGCGCCGCATTAAAATAAACTGATAAAAAGTTTTAAAGTCAAAAGTAAAATAAAAATGCAGAAAAATAAAGTAAGATATGACCAGTGCAGGAGATGCGCCGCATCTTGGGATTGAGATGCGCCGTATCCTCTGCGGCCTAACTGACTCGACACAAAACAGAATAATAAAAAATTTCTCCGGGTTGTCTCCCGGCCAGCACTTGTCTTTATTCCAGAGTCTTCAAGTTAGACTCACGTTCAGCTCTTTAATATCGATCATCGAAGGAGTCGGAAACATCGCGCTCCCTCATTGCCAATTCAGTAATATTGAACACTCCTTGCTCGTTCTTAATTTCCACGTCGTTCTTCTTCAATATCTGTATAAACAAAGTTCTGTCCCTTTCGGGCAGAGATGACAAGATGATAGACGGGAAATTCTTATTATCATATGTTAGGAATATGAATATTCAGCTGAAGACTCGGTCACCCCGAGTAATTATTAGTACATCATAGCTCATAGGATTATCATTAATATTAGTAGTAGCTTAGTTAGTATTATTAGTATTGTGGAGTGGGTCGGGTCTTTACCCTCTGTCAGCTCACTCTACAGCCCGCTAGGGGCATAATATATTGTAAGTATAAATACCCCTTCCCACACAAGGGAAGGGTTGGAACTTCACATTATTCTAATCTAATACACACATTGTTTCTCTCTCTAGAAGTTCCCATCACTTTATCTCTCTAGTTCTTTGTCCAATCGATCCATTACTAAGCCTCAAACTAGTGTTTCTTGCATTGTGAATACCCTACAATTGGTATCAGAGCCATGGTTAGGTCCATGAGAGTTGGTATTCACGGATTTGTGTAGTTTGTGAGGTTTTTTGGTTCGATTTGTCAAGTTACTAATATTTCATTTTGTGCTTTGTTTAGTGATTTAAAGTTGTTATACCTTGTACTTTCTAGCTTAGGAATAGTATAAGAGTAGTATTTAGTACTTGGATTCACAAATTTAAGGTTTGTGTGGTGTTTTTGGGTGATTCGAGTGGTTTTATTTCAAGTGTTCTTGGATGCGGTTTGTGTATTTTGGAAGTTCTTGAACGCTGTTTGTGTCACATCGGGTACGCGGTTTGTCCTTTTACTAGTTTAGGCAAAAGGACAAACAGCATTGAAAGTGACGGGTTTGGAAGTTTGTGCCAACGCGGTTTGTCTCTTAGGTGCATACGCGGTTTGTGTCAACGCGGTTTGTATCTCCAGTGTGAACTCGGTTTGTCTCTAAGGCGCATACGCGGTTTGTGTCAACGCGGTTTGTATAAGCAGCGTGAACTCGGTTTGTGTCAACGCGGTTTGTATCTCCAGTGGGAACTCGGTTTGTCTCTAAGGCGCATACGCGGTTTGTGTCAACGCGATTTGTATCTCTAGTGTGAACTCGGTTTATCTCTTAGGTGCATACGCGGTTTGTGTCAACGCGGTTTGTATCTCTAGTGTGAACTCGGTTTGTCTCTTAGGCGCATACGCGGTTTGTGTCAACGCGGTTTGTATCTCCAGTGTGAACTCGGTTTGTCTCTTAGGCGCATACGCGGTTTGTGTCTACGCGGTTTGTCTAGGCGGTTTGTGTCTTGGTGATTTTAGAAATTCCCGCGAAAGATTCGATTTCTCGGTTAAATCACAAGATCTGTAAAATCCCGTAGTTACTATGGCTACCACATCTAACACATCATCAGAAGATATTCAAGCAGCAGGATCTGACACTCGTCCACCTATGCTAGATAGGACCGATTATGAGTCTTGGGCACAACGAATAAGACTTTACTGCTTGGGAAAAGATAATGGAGTTAACATTCTTAAGTCAATTGACGATGGACCATATCAGATGGGTACCACCAGAGATGTTGTTACAACTGGTGAAGATGGGACTGTGACTTGGGGCATAGACAGACCTAGAAACTACAATGATCTTAATGAAGAAGAAAAGAAGAGGTATGATGCTGACATTAGAGCCTCAAACATAGTCATTCAAGGTCTTCCAAAGGATGTATACAAGCTCATCAATTTCAACACTGAAGCCAAAGCTGTGTGGGACAACGTTAAGATGCTGTTAGCAGGGTCAGAACTCACAAAGGAAGATCGTGAGTCACAGCTGTATGATGAGTTTGAGCATTTCAAAATGAACCCAGGAGAGAATGTCACAGACTACTATGTGAGATTTCATAAGTTGGTGAATGATATGAGGATGATCAGAATGACTATGCCCAATATCCAACTAAACTCAAAGTTTGTGAATAACATGACTCCTGAATGGGACAGATTTGTTACAGCTGTCAAACTCAACAAAGGTTTAAGGGATACCAACTATGAACAGCTGTATGCCTACCTGCAACAACATGAGAAGCATGCTGTCTATGATCGGGTGCTGAGAGAAAAGTTAAGTCCTTCAACTACAAATGATTCACTAGCGTTCATGACAAATGTTCAACCGACAATCCAACCATCATCCAACCCAAGCTATCATCAACTTCACTCACAAGTACCTGCTATGAGCTCTCAACTTGACTCAGGGTACTCTCAGACCAACAAAATGATTGACAATCTCACCAATCAAGTTTCATTACTGGTTCAACAGTTTCAAGCATCACTTCCTCAGACCAACAATCAGTTAAGGAATTCATCCAACCCACGCAATCTAGCAATGGTGGAGGATGGGAAAATTGTGGTTCAGAATGTGCAAGGGAGAGCTGGTAGAAACATGGGTCGAGGTTATGTGCAGAATAGAGCAGGGAATGCCAATCAGGGGCAAGGGAAACAGATCAAGTGTTATAATTGTGGGGGGCTTGGACACATTGCTAGAACCTGCAATCAACCTAAACGTCCTCAGAACTCAGATTACTTCAAAGACAAGATGCTGTTAATGCAAGCTCAAGAGAATGGAGCGGTATTGGATGAGGAAGAGTTACTGTTCTTGGCAGGAGATGGAGGAAATACTTTTGATGAAGATGTGGATGAGAAACCTGTTCAGGATCTAGCACTTAATGATCCCAACATCTTCAAGGCAGATGACTGTGATGCATATGACTCTGATGTAGATGATGAACCTACGGCTCAAACTATCTTCATGGCTAACTTGTCTTCCCTGGTCTCATCTCCACGTCAAGTTGGTTCGTCTAATGCATCCGTGATATCTGAGGTACTAAAAATTTATGACACATATAATATAGTCGAGGGACAAAAGAATCCCAAAAATGTACAACAGGCAGATGTTTCTGACTCAACTACTGTTGACATGGAAAATAGCAATACTATTTCATATGAACAGTATTTGAATCACAACAACTTACCTGATGTACCAAATGGTGATTCTTTTGTAAATAAAGATGTTTGTGTTGTAAGTAATATAGGTGCCTTAGATAATGCGTGTAAGTTAGATAATGCATATGAGTGCCAAGAAAACAAGTTGCCTGCCCCTGATGATGACTTGATCACTAGACTTAATATCTATAAAGAACAAGTGGCTATGTATGAACAGCGTGCTAAGTTTGAGCTTAATGAACGAGAGCAGAAATTAGAAGGTCAAATGAGTACACTTATTAAAGAGTCTAGAGTAAGAGAAGAAACATTAAAATTAGAGTTAAGTTCTTTGAAAAGTCAGCTAGAACAGTCTGTCAAACAGAAACAGGAAGCACAAAAGTGTGTAACTACACTTAAGCAAGAATTCAAACAAAAAGAAACAACTCTTTTAAATGATTTCTCTAGACTCAAGACGTTAAAAAATAAGCTTGAAGATAAGTTGTACACACAAGATCAAACCATACAAACTGCTCAAATGATTCATAAGCACAGAAAGTTGAGTGATAAGCATAGTAAAATCATGATAGGTGAACCTAAGTCAACCATCCTTAGGGACATGAAAGTACTTCAACCAGCCCTATATGATGGTAATGTGATGCTTATGCCTATTCATGACCAACCTGAGCATATCTACACAAATGAAGAGGATGAGATGAGTGATAGAACGAGGGAAAAAATGAATGAGAAAATGAGGGATCCCGAGTGCATAGTCAGACGAATAATAATCAAGCCCCATGATTATTATGAGGAAAATCGTTTGACTGTGTTTGCTCCTCAAAAGAAGTTAACACCTGAACAAATTTTCTGGAAACAAGATAATGAAAAACTTAAGGTAGAAAAACTTAAGGCCAACACCCCCCTTATTAGAAAAGTTGCCTCCATAACGGTGTATCCCCCCAATACACCTAGGAATTTAGTGCCTTTGTCTCTTCCCACTGAATGCAAAACTTTTATCAGCTTATATGTGCTTTGGCAATTGTTTGCTGATTTCGATAAAACATGTAAGAAGAGAATCACACCCTCTGGTATTACTGAGGGGGAAAGGTGTTTTGAACATGCAAAAAGGTGTTACTTAACTGAGGTCATGCCATTCTTTAAACTACTTAAAGAACACTTTGAAGGGTTGCAAACTGCTCTTAAAGCCGAAATAAAAGAAATGGAAGTAGTGTTTAAAGATATGGAAAATGAGGTGAATGAACATGCAATAGAACTTAAGAGTCGAGAGATTGAAAGAAAAAACATACTCATTACTAACGACAACTTGATTGCTAAATGTATTGCACAAGATGTATTTTACACTGTTACTGATTCTGCATTGTCTGCTTGTCAATTTAATGAGTATGCTATTGCGTTAAATGTCACCCAGAATCGTGTTGTTGAGCTTGAGGGGGAGAATTTAAAATTGCTTAAAAAAATTCAAAATGATGACCATGATAATATGGTTAAACGTTTTTCAAAATTGGAAGTTGAATACCTTAATTTGCAATTGAAATATCAACATTTAAATGAAAAACATAAAATATCGAATGACAAGACATCCTTGGATGCTCCTGAATTTGATACTTATTTTGAATTAAGCAAACGAGATGAGACAATTCAAGCTCACACAAACACGATTCGACTGCTGAGGGCCCAAATTGCCCAATTGAAATCCAACAAGTGTGAAGTGTATGGCACCAATAAACCTTCGTCTTCAGATTCTCAGAATTTTCAATATCAAAACACCATAAATAAGTTACATTATGAAAATGAGTGTTATCGAGAAGAAAATTCAAAGGTTAAACAACATTTCAAAGAGTTATATGATTCCATTAAAGTTACAAGAAGCAATCATAATGATCAAATAACCTCTTTGACAAATGAAATTGAGAATCTTAAGGCTCGGGTGAAAGGTAAAATGCCATGCACCGCTTGTAATTGTGATGCACCAAAGGCTATTGATAGTAAAAAGTATGATGTTGATGTTGGGCGTATTCCATTTAAGCTTAGAAATAACAGCCTTGCCCATCAAACATATCTCGATCATCTTAGAGAGGGCCTTGACACACTTCGTGAGGTGGTTGAAGAGGATAGGACTGATAAGCCACTTGATAGGGCAGTTGTCTATGCCTGCAAACTCACGAAAAGGATTCAGGAAAACTTAGAATATGCCATAGGCTCAATTCCTAAGTTTAGCAGCCATAGAGATAGATCTGTTGCATCATCATCTACTGTTGAGAACAAGCATGTAGCCTTTGATCTACCACCTAAGACATCAGAATCCAACACATCTTTATCAGGAAGGCATGTGACAGAAAAACAAACTAATGTTTCCTTCGATGCCTCTACAGGAGTAAAAAGTGACACCCAAGCTAGCGAGTCAAGGTCTAGAGAAAATGCAAGAAAGGATAGGACTGCGCCAGCTAAGAATGATCACTTGAAGAATGTAGAAGCCCAACCTAGGAACAATAAGTTTGCAATGAATAGGATGAATCATGTTGATTCTAGTATCAAAAGTACTGTAATTAATTCGAATTCTAATGCTATCTGTAAAACATGCGACAATTGTTTAATTTCTGCTAATCATGATGATTGTGTTGTGTCCTTCTTGATGTCTTCTGCGTCACCCCATGTTAAGAATGGTAGGATAACTGAAACATGCAAGAAAGCTTGGAAAGCTACAGGAAAAACATTTGCTAGCATAGGCTATCAATGGAGACCCACTGGAAGGAAATTCAATTTAGGAAAACAGTGCACGTTACCTAAAATGAATAAGCATAAAATTGTGAAAGTTAAGGAATGGAGACCCACTGGAAAGAAATTTAATTTAGGAAAACAGAGACCATTACCTAAAATGAATATGCATAAAATTGTGAAGAATAAGGAATGGAGACCAACTGGTAGAATCCTGCCTTTAGAATCACAATGCCTTCCATCTAGGTCTTGTCCTGTCTCAAGTTCTGTCTCCTCAGTAAAGACAGTAGCATCTGTGAAATCTGTGGTTCCTGAATATGTGTGTGCTGACCAAATGGACCCCAATTGCACTTGGGGATCCACATTTTTCAGTTATCCATTGTTGTCTGGTTTCAAATGCAGGTCGTACAAATCGTCCTGTGGTATTTGGACTCAGGCTGCTCAAAACATATGACTGGGGATCGCTCACGGCTCAAGAACTTCGTGAAAAAGTTTATCGGGACAGTTAGATTTGGGAACGACCACTTTGGTGCTATTATGGGCTATGGAGATTATGTGTTTGGTGACAGTGTAATCTCAATGGTATACTATGTGGAAGGACTAGGGCACAATCTGTTTTCTGTGGGTCAATTTTGTGATTCAGATCTGGAAGTGGCTTTCAGAAAGCATACATGTTTCGTCAGAGAATTGGATGGTATAGATCTCCTCAAGGGCAGTCGGGGCACCAATCTATACACCATATCGATTGAAGAAATGTTGAAATCCTCTCCCATATGCTTGCTCTCTAAAGCCTCTAAAACAAAATCATGGCTGTGGCATCGTCGTTTGAACCACTTGAACTTCGGCACCATAAACAATCTTTCCCGTAAAGATCTTGTTAGAGGGATGCCCAGACTGAAATATGAGAAAGATCATCTCTGCTCTGCATGTCAACTGGGTAAAAGCAAGAAACAAACCCACAAGCCTAAAACCATCAACACCAACTTGGAAGTTCTTCATACCCTCCACATGGACTTGTGCGGTCCAATGAGAATACAAACCATAAATGGAAATAAGTACGTTCTGGTGATAGTAGATGATTATTCTCGGTTCACATGGGTAAAATTTCTGAGAACCAAGGACGAAACTCCAGAGGTTATCATTAAACTGATAAAACAGCTGCAGGTAAGGCTCGATAAGACTGTCAGAATCATCCGCACTGATAATGGTAATGAGTTTGTTAACCAACAACTCCGTAATTTCTATGAAAGTATTGGCATCACGCATCAGAAAAGTATCCCTCGCACTCCTCAACAGAACGGAGTGGTTGAACGAAGGAACCGTACTCTGGTGGAGGCTGCAAGAACTATGCTTATATTTTCAAAGACACCGATGTTTCTCTGGGCAGAGGCTATTGCAACAGCATGTTACACTCAAAACCGATCCCTAATTCATCCGGTTCATGAGAAGACTCCCTTCGAGTTAATTCATAACAAGAAACCAGATCTTTCCTTTCTCCGTGTGTTTGGTGGACTTTGCTACCCAACCAACGATAGTCAAGACTTGGGAAAGTTAAGAGCTAAAGCAGATGTAGGTATTTTTGTTGGATACGCACCAGACAGTAAAGGGTATCGAATCTACAACAAGAGAACCCGTAAAATCATGGAAACCATTCATGTTACGTTCGATGAGCTGAGTGAGCAACCTGCTTCAGGACAAATTAGTTCTGGACCCGATCTTAACCTTTTGTCACCTGGACCCATTAGTTCAGGACTTGTACAGAATTCCACGCCTGCAGATTCTTATGTGCCACCTACTTGTGAGGAGTTGAAGAAGTTATTCGATCCTATGTTTGATGAATACTTTGAACCAACGAATGGAACCATCCCGGGTGAACCTGCTATACTTCCTATGACTGAGGTTCAAGCCCCACAAGGTTCAGAAGGCCCTACAGCTTCAGTATCAGTCAGTCACAATGCTCCAGCTGCCAGTCAATCGCCTTCGTCATCAAACGCTCAATCTTCTCCAGTAATACAAGAATCTTCAGATAATCATTCTTTGGAAGTTAATCCTTTTGCTCCTGTTGATGAGGTTCCTTTTGAAAACATATTTGCTCCTGAACATTCATCAGACACATCCTTACTTGAAGAACACAGCACTGCAACGTCTGTTCATAACCCTCAACCTCACGACCATCTCAGGAAATGGACCAGTAATCATCCAATCGACAACATCATAGGCAATCCCTCACGTCCAGTATCCACACGTAATCAACTAGCCACTGATGCACTATGGTGCTTCTTCAATTCCGTACTGTCCAAAGTAGAACCAAAAGATGCCAAAGAAGCAATGACTAAAGATTGCTGGTTCCAGGCTATGCAGGATGAAATCCATGAATTTGATAGACTTGAAGTATGGGAATTAGTGCCTCCTCCAGAGCTTGCAATGATCATCGCTTTAAAGTGGATCTTCAAAGTGAAGCTTGATGAGTATGGTGATGTCTTAAAGAACAAGGCACGGCTAGTTGCTAAAGGGTTCAGACAAGAAGAGGGCATTGATTTTGAAGAATCGTTTGCTCCTGTTGCTAGAATTGAAGCCATAAGAATCTTCCTCGCAAATGCTGCTAGTCGAAATATGATAGTCTACCAGATGGATGTCAAAACAGCATTCTTGAATGGTGACTTAAAGGAAGAAGTTTATGTGAGTCAACCAGAAGGATTCGTGGATACTGAACATCCTACTCATGTTTACCGCTTGAAGAAGGCTCTTTATGGGTTAAAACAGGCGCCAAGGGCATGGTACGATACATTGTCCAAGTTCCTCCTAGTGAACGGATTCTCCAAGGGTGTTGTTGATCCCACACTATTCACCAGGAAGTCAAGAAACCATCTACTGCTGGTTCAGATATATGTAGATGATATCATCTTTGCTTCAACAGATCCTAGTGAATGTGATAGTTTTTCAAAGGAGATGAATTCCAAGTTCCAAATGTCCATGATGGGACAAATGTCATTCTTCTTAGGATTACAAGTTTCTCAAAGTCCCGGAGGCATATTCATTAATCAATCCAAATACGCCAACGAGATCTTGAAAAAGTTTGGATTCTATTCAAGTGAACCTGTTGACACTCTCATGGTTGATAGAACAAAGCTGGATGAAGATCCTTCAGGGATTCCAGTAGATATAACAAAGTATCGAAGCATGATTGGATCTTTGATGTACATCACGGCTAGCAGACCAGATCTTCTGTTTGCTGTGTGTATGTGTGCTCGGTATCAATCCAGACCAACCAAAAAGCATGTTGAAGCAGTGAAAAGGATCTTCCGATATCTTCAAGGCACGGTTCATATGGGTCTCTGGTATCCTAAGGACACTGCAATGGAGTTAACGGCTTACGCGGATGCTGATCATGCGGGATGTCAAGACACTCGTCGAAGTACCTCAGGAGGAGCTCAGTTTTTAGGGGAAAAGTTGGTTAGTTGGTCTTCTAAGAAGCAGATGAGTACTTCCATATCATCTACTGAAGCTGAGTACATTGCTATGTCTGCTTGTTGTGCACAAATCCTTTGGATGCGATCACAGCTTTCGGACTATGGATTCTCATACAACAAAATTCCCCTATATTGTGACAACAAAAGCGCCATTGCTCTTTGTTGTAACAATGTTCAGCACTCCAGGTCAAAACACATCGACATCAGGCATCACTTCATCAGGGAACAGGTGGAAAAAGGAATTGTGGAACTATACTTCGTGAGGACAGAGTTTCAGTTAGCTGACATCTTCACCAAGGCCCTCCCAAGAGAAAGGTTTCAGTTTATTCTCCCACGCCTTGGCATGAAAAGCATGACTCCTGAAACCCTCAAGTGTCTTCAGGAAGAAAAGGAGGAGTAAAGGATTGTCTTCTTATATCCTTGTACATAGTGGTATATATCTTAAATCAAAAAGAGAAATACAAAAATATAAAACCTATAAAAACCATAAAAATCGGAAAAAAAATCAGAAAATACCAAAAATAGTTCTACCTAGGCATGTCTTCTGTTTATCGATAACATTTACGTATCTAGAAATGTCATTCAACAATGGCACGGATTCTTAAATGAAGCTCGAGCAGAAGTTATACTAATCAGTTAAAACATGTCTAAATGGCTTGCAGTTACTTCATACTGCAACCCGCACTGTACAATGGGGAAAGCATGTCGCCAAAAAGACAGCTGTTCCTCCAACCGGGTGATGTTCACCTGGGCATGGATTACTTTATATCCATGTTCTCCCGACTTGATGTACGTTTCAGTGCGTCATTTCGTGTATTAGAAGAGAAGTCTTCTTTTCATCAGACTCTTTATCTTGTTTGATTCTTCAAGAGAGTCTTGATGTTACACAAGGTGGTAAATTGATTTAAATTTTCACAAATACCCGTCGCTCAATTGAATGACTACAGCTCCTTTAATGGAAAATGGGTCATTAATTGAGGGGGGGCATATTTGTTCAAATTCCTGACACCTTTCCAAAATTGTGCAACATCAGCAGTGACACTCTCTCGGTGTTTCAAGGGAAGCATAGTATGCTTCAAAATCAGAATACATTCAAACCTGACCACATTTTCTCCCAAATTTTCTATACTTATTTAAATCACTTGGGATCACAAATCTCAAATGGTTTGAAATTTTTGATCGGGGGAGAGAATGTGATTTAAATAGAAAATTCTGATAAAATGTGATGATTTTGAATGTTAATGTATGCTCTCTCGTATGTGCTAAACCATTTTGCATATCAAGGCACATATTGAGGGGGAGCAAAATGTTTTGGTCATAAACGCAAGCTCTTCCATATGTGCGAAAATCTTTCTTAATATCGATGCACATATTGAGGGGGAGCAAATGTTTTTTAACAAAACAAAGGATTTGGCATCCTATGTGAGCAAGGCTCAGACTTCACCAAAGAATTGACGAAACTTGAATTGTCATCAATCGAAAGGATACGTCTTGGCCGGGTAATAATTTCAAGCTGGTCTAACCAGTGATGTAAGCGTGTCTCGAAAAAGATGTATCTAAGTAGAGTGTACCGTTTCGAGAAACTTTCTATGGACTTGACCAGGACGGGTAATAATTTCAAGCTGGTCTAACCAGTGATGTAAGCGTGTCTCGAATCGGTCATGTTCACTGAAAGTTGATCAATTCAAAAAGTGCGAGCTCTACCTAACATGTGCAAATTTATAAAACAATCAACCGAGCACATGTTGAGGGGGAGCATTTGAAAAATATAAAACTCTCAAGTGTTTGCAAAAATTGTGTTTCAGAATCATGAACACTTTGAGAGATTTTTTCAAAGATTTGGTTTGGCAATCGTGGATGAATACCAAAGACCGGCCATTTTAATTAATGCATGGAGTTATAAGGATGGTTAGGTTAGGCTCAAGTTCCCACGATCCCGCCAGAGCCGGAGGGATCTACCCAGGGACAATCCACTAGTTAGTGTAGAAGTCCTTAGGTATGATTAAAAAAGGAGAAAAGTGTGATTAAGGGAAGAGTGCCGACTGAGATGGAGCTAGTACTGGAACAAACCCAACAAGGTTCTAGTTATGAAGTCTCGGTAAGCACTGAAGGGGTTGAAGAATGAAAAAGAATTGTAAAGAGAAAGGGTGAAAAGAAATAGCCCTCCTTACAACTTAGGCAGAAACCGGGTCAATACATATGCTGTCAGAATCACATAGTTGATTGCTGGCATTGAAGACAAAGTATCATGGACCCAGTGATACGCTGCACAACCCTCTCTAGCCACTCAAGGTCCCTCAAAGGATTCTTGTTTCAATTTTCACGGAGTTCAATACATTCCTAACGTCTCTCTCACTCCGAGTTAGATGATATTGAAAAGGTGGCAGTTCTCTCCAGCCTCCGCTCACTAAATCAAAGCGCACTATTGAGTCTAGAGCCACGAGATGCATAATAAGATCTCATAGGGACACGAATTATTTCTACACTGGTTGTTCAACATTAAGGACACCAGTTGTAAACTCATGAGTCCTACGCAGATCTTAGCAATCTGCCAGAACATTTATGAGAGAATTTACAAATGTAATTCTCAATGATTGAATGGAAATTCTTGCCAGGGTCAACATCAAGCAGCCCTGAAAGCAGGTCACTTCGGTAATCCCTCGTGGATTACGCTTAGTGGTCGCGGCGGTTTCAACCGGTCTACAGTCGTGGAGTGATCTCCAGCGACTCACCTAATCGTTGATTTACTACGGTAAAATCTTAAAAGGCCCTCTGTGGGTTTTCGATTAGGAACGGTCTTGGTAAGGATTAGAGAGAGTTTTCACAATATGCTGTTGACTATCTCGAAGTCCAAACTTGTAAGTACCGGTCGAATTATTGCTAACTGTCGTATGCAGGAATCTCTGGCGGTTGTAGCAGTGGAATGCTGTAGCTGGTTGCTGTTGTAGCTGGTTGCAGAAAAGATGCCAATCCATCACCACATGCTCACACCACATCATCATCAAAGAAGTCATGATCAACCTAAAAAGACCTTCAACACAGCTTCTGCTAACTCTGATGCTGAAGATCATGACACCATATCGTGTGAGCATGTCGGCTCGAAGTATATGTCATCACATGGAGTCGTACTACTGAAAGATGACTTGGAGACTCAAGAGGGATGATACTTTCAAAGATTACTCAAAGTTCATCCAAGACAAAAGAGAAGTCATCTTCTGATCACTGATGTTTGCACAACAATCTATGACATTGAAGATTCAATGATTACGAGCTATGATGTCAAGATCCAAGGAAGAAGTGCTGAAATTCAGAACATTGCTTCTGGGGTGACCTCCCTTAGGGGGAGATTGTTAGGAATATGAATATTCAGCTGAAGACTCGGTCACCCCGAGTAATTATTAGTACATCATAGCTCATAGGATTATCATTAATATTAGTAGTAGCTTAGTTAGTATTATTAGTATTGTGGAGTGGGTCGGGTCTTTACCCTCTGTCAGCTCACTCTACAGCCCGCTAGGGGCATAATATATTGTAAGTATAAATACCCCTTCCCACACAAGGGAAGGGTTGGAACTTCACATTATTCTAATCTAATACACACATTGTTTCTCTCTCTAGAAGTTCCCATCACTTTATCTCTCTAGTTCTTTGTCCAATCGATCCATTACTAAGCCTCAAACTAGTGTTTCTTGCATTGTGAATACCCTACATCATATAGGCATAAATAAGCAAGGTGGGGTGGTAGTTCAATAAACACATCATTATTCAAATTCGTATTCTCAACTATTCTCCTACGTTTGTTGATTACTACGCAATCATACCACTCATCATCAGAATCATTAACAATATTGCGTCTAAGTTCGGTAGGTACATTAAGGTCAATAAATTCCTCAAAGTTCTCATGATTAGGATTAGTTGAGTTGTTTTGAATCAATGTTTCTCCCATAAGCCTAGCTTCAAGATCGAGGTCCATACGCTCTCTTAATCCTAGCACATAGACACCTCTAATTATGCTTTTAACAGGATCTTGGCACTTATAGACTAGTTTATTATTCCCTACCCTTAATGAGATTTTTCTTTTAAACACATCAATCTTAGCATGGGCAGTAGACAAGAAAGGTCTTCCAAGGATTAAAGGAATCTTAACATCCTCGGGCATATCTAATATAACAAAGTCTACAGGGAAAATAAACTTCTCAATCTTAACTAGCACATTATTAGCAATCCCCTCAGGTCGTTTTACCGTTTTATCAGCTAATTCAATAAGTAACTTAGTTGGTGCTAATCTTCCTAGTCCTAGGGTAGTGAATGTCTTAAGGGGCATTACACTAACACTAGCTCCTAAGTCAGCTAACACATTATTGAAAGATATATCATTAATTGAACAAGGTAAAGTAAAACTTCCTGGGTCCTTTTCTTTATTAGGTAAGGCATTTAAGTCGGTTGCAGAGCTCTCATCTTTCATTGTAGCCTTCATCTCCTCTTCAATCTTTGTCTTCTCTTTGAGTAGCCTCCTTAAACTGATTGAAGAATTAAAGAAATATTCGGGTCTTGCACCATCATTACCATTCATCAGTCTTCTAGGAAAAGGAATGTTAGGAGTGACTTCTTCAGTGGTGCTTATGGCCTTGACATGATCTCTTGGGTTGGTTTCAGTTGAGCTCGTTAGACTTCCGGATCCCCTTTCTTGAAGAACTTTGCTCATTTGACCAATTTGTTGTTCCAATGCTTTGATCGAAGCTCCTTGATTTCTTGTAATAGTGTCCGTTGAAGCTCGGATTTCTTTGATCATAGCAGTATTCTCTTCATGTCTTTTAGCAGCATCGGCCATAATTTGCTTTAAAGTGTCATCTAAAGTCTGCCTCCTTTCTTGATAAGCGGGATTAAAGTTGTTCTTTTGATAGAATCCCGGGGTGGCTTCCCTAAATCTTCCTGAAGGTCGGAATGGTTGTCCAAATTGGGTGTAATATGCTTCTTCAAACGTCTCACTTTCATTCTTATTCGGGCAATCTTTAGTGTAGTGAGGTCCTTCGCACTTTTCACATCCAACTTGGGCAGCATACACTTTTTCATCACGCTTCTTCATCTCTCTACTAATTTTATCCAATTGAGCTTGAATAGCAGCAAACCCGTCAAAATTAGTGCTGCTCTTAGATCTAGTAGAGGTCCCATCGTGCCATTTTTGAGAATGATCAGCAGCATCTTGGATAGCTTTCCTAGCATTGGTTGCACTCATTTGAGGCACAGCTCCCTTAGCGTCCAAGATTTGTCTAGTAGGCACGTCCAATCCTTGATAAAACAATATTATCTCCTGCATAGGGGTTAGATAGTGTTGAGGACATTTTACCAGTAAATCTTTAAATCGTTCCCAAGCTTGATAAAGAGTTTCATCAGGCTCTTGCTTGAAACTGTTGATAGCCTCCATCTTTTTAGCAGTCTTAGCAGGCGGACAATATCTCTTCAGGAATTTGCTCTTCAAATCTTCCCATGTAGTGATTGAACTAGCATGTTCATTCCTTAGCCACTTGTTAGCAGCTCCTTTTAGCGAGATTGGAAAGATTCTTAGCATGAGTTGATCGTCAGTGACTCCTTCCGTAGTAAACAAATCTGCAATCTCGAGGACCTTTTCAACATGCACATTAGCATCCTCATGTTCCGATCCACTGAAAGCATTTTCTCTTAGCTCCGTGAGAAACTGACCCTTCAATTCAAACTTTGACTTATCATCAAACTTTGGTCTAGCAACTCCTGAAGTGTAATCAGCACGGGTACTGTTCATGTATTCCTCCATAGTAGTGTTTTCGCCCATTGCTTCTGTTTCTATTTCCTCTTTCTCTTCAGAAAAATAATCAAGCTCGAATGAACTTGAAATATCAAAGCTTTTTGTGTTGAAAAGCCTTTTAAGCGAATGAAGGACTCGTTCAGGATCTTCGAAAGGTTGAATAAAGTTCTTCGTAGAACTCCTGGTCATGCACTTCCTGAAATCAACACAAAAATATCAGTAGGGTATGCTCAAGAAAGTAATATATCAGAAAATTAACAACGAAAACGGAATACGAAAAATTAAAGTTACTGATATCTGCAGACGATGCGCCGTATCCAAAAAGTTGGATACGCCGTATCTTATAATCGTTAAAATTTAATCAGACTTTTATTCAGAAAATAGATACGCCGCTTTAGAAATTAGAATGCGCCGTATCAGTAATTTTATCAAAAATCGATATTTATTTAAAATTAAATGCATCGAATTAACAAAAGTTAATGCGCCGTATTTTCGTTAAGTTTCAAAATACAAGATTTTTTATTCAGAAAGATGCGCCGTATCGACAGAGATCGATGCGTCGTATCTGTTTAATAATTCGAAAACTGTTTTTAATCAAAATAATAGATACGCCGTATCTGCTAAGGCAGAAGCGTCGTATAGCGTTATCGTTTAAAAAAAAATCTTATTAAAAACAGATACGCCGTATCTTGGGGAAAGATGCGTCGTATCGAATTAATTAAACGCGTTGTATTTTATAAAGATTGAACGCAATACGCCGTATCTATGAAGACAGATGCGCCGTATCGTTCGATTTAGCTCAGTACAACGATAGCAGAATACAAAAAATACGAAAAATAAAAACAAATAAAAACACAAACGAAAACAAACAAAAATAAAAACACTCAAAAACAGAAAATATGCAAAATAATACAATGAATGCAAATTAATCTAATACATAACAGAATTAGCGGTTAGATTAAAAAAAAATTAAAAACCTAATTAAAATACTAATCAAACTAACAGATAATAACAATTCACTCCTCGGCAACGGCGCCAAAAACTTGATGGAGTGCTATGTGTCGTTGCGGTTTAGCAGTATTAATGCCTACTCAAGTTTTAAATTTATATTTAGCCGACTTATCAATAACACACACACTTAACGAGCAGTGTACCCGGTCAGTATGAATATAATGGTAAGTAGAGTGTCGATCACTAAGAGTGGAACGCATTATCTCGTCATTCTAATCAGTATTTTAATATACTAAGTTAGCTATACAACCTAATCTAATGCGAGGGGGTTCAGCCTGAGAGACTGGCACGTTTTGGTTGCAATTAAATAATAAACTAAACTAAAGAGCACGAATCAGCGATAGGTATGCACGTACACAGATAAATACTCGAGACAATAAGAAGACCTGTCCTGATGATTAAGTAGATTGTCACTTGTTTTATTGATAGTTTTATATGAAGTGTATGTAATTAACCCTTTCTCGTTGGCCCTATTCCTATCGGCGAGTAAACCCTTAATGATTACTTATGTCTAAAAGTTATTCCTAAGTGATCAATTTAGTAACAACCGTGGGAGCCACATTCTCTTCCGTAGTCAAATGCGCAGGCCACTAATAAACACAGAGGTTATCAATGCACTAATAAGTAGTAACCAAAGACATCATCATATAAACTTTAATCGATGGGAAAGCAGTTTTAAGGGAGTGCAATCTTTCCGTTGTCACATTACACAAGCCATCAATCCTGATGAATTAAAGTTTACTAACACAATAAAACAAAACTACTTAATGAATTAAACACATGCAGGACCTTCTTACAGCTCTCGTATCTTCGTTCGGGTGTGTCTTGTGCTGCCTAATCGTCTGAATTCGGCCTTAGGTTTCTGTGGTCTTCGTACTTCGTATATTATAGATGCTCTGAAATTCGTCTGGTCTTGGGGTATTTATAGTTTCTGTCTGAGGGTAAGATGCGGCGCATCTAATAAGTAGATGCGGCGCATTGACTTAACTTCGCGTGGGGTCCAAGATTAATATATTCAGGAATATTCGTACACCGCCAGAAGATGCGGCGTAACTCCATAAATAGATGCGGCACATGTCCTCTTGTATCTTGGATCGTATCTGGTGAAATCTTGATAGTGATGCGCCGTATGTAATAAGCAAGATGCGGCGCATCTGGAGCAGAATAGTCTTGATCTTGTACATTTCAGTAGACTCTTAACTTCTTGCTTGTTTTGCTCCATAATTAGTCCAAAATCGCCAAGTTTCACCAAATGCTTGTTTTTACCTGAGAATTACAAAAGTAAACGATTAAGTATCAATTCTCATATATAATATAATAAAACAAGTCAAATTAATAGGATAAATGATAGTAATAAAATGTACTTATTTGAGTTCATCAACACCTAACAATTTTTGAACCCTTGACTTTTCGGTGGCTATCACCAAGCTTGACATCGAAAATTAATACTAAGCCCAACTAAAATTTTCTAAGTTTGACAGTGTTTGACTTAATTCGACTAAGTTACACCAACACTTATAAAAAAGAATATGTAGACACGTTATTGGATCCATGAGCATATGAATTTATCCATATCCATAAGTTGGACCATGGAGTTTCAAAATTCAAATGAACTCATGAGCGTTTTTATCCACACGACATATATTCTTACCACATAATTCTACTTCGAGTTTCCTCACAAATTTTAAAAATAATCAAACCCTAAACACTGTCTTAAATGACACTTTAAAAAACAAACCATGTAACCAATAATGTGCTCACTCATATCTTAAGATTAAGAACACTAATTTGATCATCTTTAGGCATGGACACAAATCATATACTCCATTATACTATAAGTATAAAGTAACAAAGCAATGTGATATTGAAAGCAAGAAGACAGATTACCAATCAATTGTTAAGTAGAGTTGAGATCTATGACAAACACCTAGTATCTAAAGAACAAACCACAAGATCCTCACCATCCATCATCCTTTCATCCAATGGCAGAGAAGAAATCTTAAAATAACAAATAAGGTCAAATCGGTAATTGCACTTCTCTCCATAAAATCAAAAAATATCTTCAATCCTCTCATTTATTGACTTTACTTTCTCTTTCATAAAAACACTAAGATCCGGTTTCTCTCTCATTACAACCAACCACCGAAAAACCACCGCTGGAAATTACAATAAAACCACCACCGTCGATTAACGGAAAATAACCGTCTTCGTTAACACACTATCACCAGAAAAATCACTGTCGTTCACTCACAATCACAGGAAAAACCGTCGCTGTTCACAGATCTACTTATTCTCTTCATCTTCATCATCAGATCAAGACCGTTGCTCACGCCGCCGCAAAGACAAAACCAAAAAAGATTCTCTCAAAATAAAAAAGAAAAGCCGTACTTGTACTAAATGTCGTTGTAGGCATACTTACTCTTCATCATATTCTTCTTCATCTGATGACTATAGGTTAGTTTGTTTTATATTCTTTCTTCTAGGTTTAAAGATTTTGTTTGTTTTGTCATGTTATTTTATTTTGTAACTATTTAAAGATGTGGTGCAATAATTGCTGACTTGAAACAATTTTGTGTCATTTAAATTGCTTGTGTGTTTAACTTGAGGAAAAACTCTCGTATAAGTAGGTGGAAGGAAGTTGCTTATTTCATTGAACTTTTTCAAACACTATCTTTGAAATGCTTAGTAGTATGTTTAAGTAGAAAAAAGTAAGCATTCTGAAACACCCTCAGAATCGTTCTATTCTTATAAGTATTATGAGGGTGTTTGGGATTGGTTATTAAATTAGTTTTTTAGGAAAATAAGCGGTTAAAAAAATGGACGATTATCAGTTAAACGAAGCAGATTTAGTTGTTGAAGTTGTTTAAAAAATGGACGATTATCGTATGGTGAATTATGAAATCCAGGTTATGGATGAAGTTGTTGATGATCCAGATGCACACTATGTGTTTGATGAAATGCGTCTGTGATAATCACATGTGATTCTCAAGCAAAATCAAATATGATTCTAAAGCAAAATCACATATGATTCTGAAGCAAAATCACATGTGATTCTGTAACAGGTAATTCATATGAGAGGTAAGCACCCATCTTATCGTTATCAGTTCCATACTTGATGTAGTTGTTGTCGAGAGTACAAAATCTAAAAATGTTGAACGAGTTCAAATTTTTAAAGAAAGGCCTCGAAGTATGAGTTTAAAGATGTTCATATTGTTGAAAAATCAGATGTAGATGATGAAAACAAAGTGTAAGATCCTACGAAAATCCATTATAATAATCCGTATTAATTAATAATAACCTCGAGTTATCATTTAACAAAACCCATTTTTACGAGGGAATTTAAAATTTTTCCGGTTATTTTATTTTCACCGCAACACGACATCACAACAATTAACGAATAACGACACTAGCTCTCGACATGTATTTCGAAACGTAACCACTTCACAAGGATTAATATTTCATAAATCACAAATTACAAAATCTCACTAGATACTATTTAGTTATCACTAATTACAATACTAATATTAAACTTACACTAACTAAAATTTCATTACACAAACTAACCAAGCTACAACCCAACCGGACCCTCAGCCCATCACACGCCACATAGCCCAACACCAAACCCAACTTTTCTCCTTGTGATTTCATGTAAAATCGACAGCCAAACATCTCCAAAAACGCGACTCGTTCTTGTTAATCCTAAACGCGACACACCCATATTTTTGCACCATCTTACTCACCACCCACTAGACTTCATGTGTACCAAATTTCAGATTTAGATAACAAGTATTTTATGGTTTTGAAGGACGATTTGTTGTCCCATTTTAAACCAATCCGACATACGTAACCTATCGAAACTCAACCAAATCTTTCCCCGCTTGTTCCCACGTCTCACTAATGCTATTTTTAACATAATAGAATGTTTAGAAAATGGTTAGGACAGCAGTAGAAATCGTGGCTCGTTAAATTCAATGGACACCCACTTATTAATACAAACCAAAATATAAAAGTGTAAAACACACAAGATAAGTTATCCCCTCTTGTCCTAGCTGTCCAAAGATCATATCATGTCAAGATTACATTCTCTAGGAACCCTTAGATCACTGCCATGGCACAGTAGCCATCAATAATTGATTTGGAGACTTTGAAGTCAATAAGTAACGTGGGAAACTTTTACCTCTATATATACCACCTTCTTCAGCTCACATTGCTCACTTCTCACCAATTTCACCCCTCACTAAAACACCCTAACAACCCAGAAAACATATGTCACTCATATAGGAAATATCGGATAAGAAATAAGCATGTAAAAACGTAGTTTGAACCTAGCAAATAAACTGCCTACTTCGTCTTTGTAACACCACTGTCTTTTCACCATCTCTTCCCCTCACCTTTCCTACATACTGTTCAGTTCGTTCCATCACTTAAAAACCCCAAGGAGGCCAGAAACACTCGCCACTTCCATATGGAATCTTGTTCGAAGGATATACGTTTATTTATATAAACGTATATGATAAGATTGGCGACCATAAAATCGTCCTTGTGTTCTAGTTCGTCCATGCGACAGCCTTCACCACCTTTGAAAGGTGTAGTAAGTACCTCATATCCCATTCTATTTCAGCTCCTCACGTTAAGCTTCCTATCTTAGTTACACGTTAAGTCATGTGTTCATGCATAACATACATATATATATATATATATAATACATTTCGAACGTATCATTATTTTCATTTCATATGCCACGTTAATATTAACAAAAAGACTTCAAGTGACGATCAAAGCACACTTAGGACCACATTAGATCACCTATAATCTGTTAACTTATCTTGCATATCACCTTTCTTAAATATTTGTATTCGAACGTCCATATTTTTAAGTTATATCAAACAAAGGAACCGTACAAAATAACGAATGAACTTATACAAAACCTTCACGACCACCTCACCCTCTTCTCTTAACTCCACAGACCATGGGACATGTTAACTCAACCCACGAACCCCTTAAAACGACACGTCTAACATATATATGACATGTGTGAAAATTTAACCAAGTTTTTTTTATTGAAAGCGTGCTACATCGCCTAGAAAACCCTCATGTATTTCGTAAAATCACCACACAACTTAACATTTTCTTCACACAACACGTTTAAGTACCTAACAAACTACGTTTTTCATTCATATCACAAGCCATGATAACCACAACTCGGCACTTTAAAACAGCCAAAGTGTTTCGCTAAAGTCATTTTTGAAAACCCTTAAAGTGTAGCGAATGGGCTGTTAGCCCATCAAGCTATTTTTATAAGCTATGAATAAGCTGACTTTTTGGCACCTTAATATATGAAATGTGATGATAAAAATGAAGCTCATGGACATACCCAACTCGCTCCAAAAACCCACAGATCGAAACTCGTTATCGGGCTTAGTTATGTAACTCGTTAAGGCCCATTTAGTAAGAAAATAAGCTACTGATCGAATAAGCTAGTGAAATAAGCTTCATTAATCTTAAATATAACTTATAAAAAGTCGCCCATCTTTTTCCCACCATTTTGTCACTTTTGGACTAAAAATGTAACGCGATCTAACTTGAGGGACTAAAACTATCAACCTGAGAAACTTATGGACTGAAGCTGTGAAAACAGTTTATAGAGGACTTAAATTGACATACCAGTGGACTTCAAGCCTTATGTGGACATATGGACAACTTTTGGACTATTATTGGACTTTTGACTTAACGAAGGACTAACGACGTAACGCAAGCGCAGTTAGGGTAAAAAGTGTAAAATCTAAAAAGAGAAAGGACCAACTATTTCCACTTGACATTCTTATTTTATTTTCTATTTTTCACCCTTCATTTCATATGCATTTTACATTTTAAGTTGTGCATTCTAGTTCTTAGCAAAGCTCTTAGTGTAGGGTCCCACGGATGGCGCCACTTGTTGATACAAAAGTTGGGTGTTCCTTGATTCCGTACCAATCAGATCTTAATGCTTGAGACCTGCGCACTAAGAAAACAAAAAGACACCGTTAGGCTTATCGTGGGATTGTCTCCCACGATTATCCTCCGGTGTGAGAGTAAGTAATCAGTTTTAGGGTTTGTCGAAGAGTTAAGGTTTGTAAGTCGTACCTTTAATGAGAGTCGAAGGACTCTTTATATACACATGAAGCCCTAGTTGGTTTCGTGTTCCTCACTCCTCAGCATATCCCACGTAGGGCGGTTCATTGATATATATCCCAAAAATAGAAGATATACTATCAAAGCCATAAATAACGTTGGGTTTGGGCCATCGTGAGCCCAAACCGTTATCGCAATAGCCCATATCGTGATGGGCTGGAGTCCATTCGTGATGGACTTGAGTATGGGTCGGGTTCGTGACCCGAATACGGACTATACGTCATCATGTCCCCCCAGTCTAGTGTGCGCAATGCGAAATTGTGGATGCTAGACTAAAAATTAGAATTAAAAATATTCCTTGATGCGTAGCGGGGAAGTTTCAAGTATTTCCCGCCAAAATGAGCAAGTGATCCTAGTCCAAGTATCTTCTTCGAAAATCGTGAGGGTGGGTGAAAAAGTGCTTTACCTTTTTGCCTCCTAGCCACACGATTGGAGCAAGTAGGGTTGGGGTGTTACAACATGTGTCGTCCATCCAAGAGTATGTATAACCCTATATAAGGGTCAGCCGTCATTTGACTGTGGCTACCACAGTAAAAAAATCATCATCTTCCGCCATTGTTAAACCTCCAAACAACGATCAAAAAATCAACAACAACTAAGGTAATAGCGCGTGCGCTTATAATAGTTTTTGAAGGTTAATCATGGTTCTTCAGTTGTCTGATTTTACTTCCGAATTATCTGAGGATGAACTTCGTCAGTTCACTTCAGATTATTACATCCCGCTCGCATTGCATTCGGTAGTTCCGGCCGCAAATGCGTCGATAGCAGATTTCCCGCAGGGGAAAGTAGGGGTATATATGCGTTTTTTCGAATTCGCTAATCAGCGTGCGCCCATCTCCCTCTTTTTGTGCGATATTCTAAATAACTATCGCCTGCATATTTCCTAGCTGCACTATATAGGTGATGCGTGGTTTTGCAACCTTACAACAGGTTTTACCTCTCGAGGGATCTCAAGAGGCTTACAACCCCACCAGGCAGTGTACCTGACCGATGTAGTATAGTGTAGTGGTAAGTACGGGGGATTGATCGTTCTCCACAGGGAATAGTGTTCGTTAGGTATGAAAAACTACTCTAATAGGTCTAAGGGTGAGAGAAGATTCTTTTTATGTTTTTATAATTTTTTATGAAAGCAAGTAAAATCTCGGGTTTGAAGGAGTGGGCGGAATTAGTTGCTAGTCAACTAACCCAAGTTACTACGAATGCAAATAAAATAAAATAACAGAAAATTAAAATGTGGTAAAACTTATGTGGAGAGAAATGTGTTTACTTAGATTTCCTTACTCCCTAACTATCTTTTACCGGTTGATTAGTGTGTATTAATTGCGTGGATGACGGGTGTATTCCTTAATACCATTCGTGGGGTGGCGTACGTACTTCCCCAACTCTATGAAATCCTACTTCACTCCTATGTCGAGCCGGCTAAGAAGCTCCTAACATGGGATCACTAGAATTCGCTCATGCATTAAATACAACCATAAAAACCTTAGTACGCATTGGTTCATGCTTCTTAAGACGTTCAAGCAAGTTACCGTATAGGAAGTTAGCCAGTTTTCTTAAGCCTAACATAGATGAACAATCATCCAATACAATTAATAACACACTAATAACCAATAATCAATAGCTAGGTTTCATTAGATCTAAGCAAACACAAGATAAATCTAGCCTAGCATGTTAAACAAAAGACAAGAACAAGATAGAATCAAACAACACATAGACATATTGAATGATTAATTGATAACTTATCTTCAATGTAACATGGAAGATCTCAAGGCAAAAATCCTTGAAAAAGCTGCTAAAATCGTCTTAGGGTTTCCTCCCAAAATTACACACAAAGTTCCACACTAATGACAAAAAATTGCAAAACTATATATAGAGATCAAGGGCTGACGGCGTCACGTTGTAGATCCTGACGCCGTCACCTCGCCGCTTTTAGGGTTCCCGGATGGCCTTCCTGACGCCGTCCCTCTTTAGACCTCCAAAATCCGTTCTGGCTTATCAAAGCTTGACGCCGTCAGATTATGGCTTGACGCCGTCCCTCTTTAATTTAAACCGTGACGACCTTGATCACTTCAAAGGGTGACGCCGTCAGATTTTTCTTGCAAAATTCTCTGGCTTATCATGAGTAATTTTCATATCCACCTTTTTCTTGCCAAGCCATGACGCCGTCCAGGGCAATCCCTGACGCCGTCAAAGGTAATTTTCAGCCGATTTTGAGACTTTGTCGTTTTCTTCACTTTTATGCTCCAAAAACGTCCAAAATGCTTCCTTTTCTAGATTTCTTCTCCAAAGTACCTAAAATGACAAAAGGAACGATTTAGGGCTTAAATGACCCCTTAAAAGCGGTACACTTTTCGCTTCATCAATAGGTGCAGCAAAGATAACCAATTTTGAGGTGAATTGTCGCTTGTTAGCGATAGAACCAACAATTCATCTTTTCCGCGCGTTTTACCACACGTCGTGGTCAAACGGGTGGGTTTCCTTCTCTAAGCGCGCAGGGACACTGCAGTGCTATACTGAGAAGTTAGATGCGCTGAGGGATTGGAGAGAAAAATTCTTTTGGGTTGATAGTTCTTTTTTCCCATCGATTTTTGAGTTCTATACTCGAGAATTATTACCGAGAGACGAGCGCCCCGACCCCGGATTGTACAATGTAGCTGATGCGGAGACGATCAACAACAATCGCATACCGATCAAAGCGTATCCCGAAGAGTTTTTGGTGCACATGGGTATTAGCCGCAATTACTTTGGTAGTCCAGAAGAAGTGCCAACATTTCTGGATGAAAATAGTCGGGGTGGGTGCTTGTCTCTTCCTTCCTCTTCGTTTAATAGCTGTAAGCGTTCTCTCTTTGTAGCTTATTAACACATTTTGTGTTTGTTTGTTGTTTGTTGCGCAGAGATGGATCTATTCCGCGTCGTGCATTTGGAGAAGCCGAAGCAGGTTATTGTGGGTGTGCGCCCATTGAGAGATGGTGAGGAGCCCATTCTACAGGCTACCGCCGGACGCACAATGGCGATCGCGCAGGGGGAGCCGGAGGGGACAGATGAGACTGTGGAGATCCCCGCAGGTGTTACTATGGCTACTCCTCTGCGTAGCTTTCCTGGTCCTGATGCGCAAATCCCTGTGGAATTAGTGCATATAGACTCGTCGGGGAGTGCTATGGATGAGTCTGAGGAGGAAGACCAGGGGTTAAAGCGCAAGAGGTCGTCTGGTGGTGATGGCGCAGGGCCATCAACTAAGCGCCCTGCTATTTTTGTCGAGCGACCAACTGAAGAGGATGCGTCAGTGCATAAAACTCCTTCCCCCAAGTAAGTACTTGTACCTTTAGATTTTTAGTCCTTTAATCCGCCATTAGTACTATACACTAACTTCGTTATTTGCATGTAGTGCTGAAACTGCTGTTGATGATGATGCGCATGTGGGGAATTCGCCGCCTAAGACTGATTTTGGGCCTGAGAGTCCAGTGGATGAGGAAAAATCTGCTGGAGATGCGCCAAGGAATAGTCTTCTGGAGGAGTTGGCGTTGGCTGCTGCGCACCAGGCTTCATTGGTTGCGCGGCTACAGGCTGAGTATGGTGGTGAGAACAGCCTGGTTGCGCAGAAGGATAAGGAGATTGACCTTCTAAGGGCGCAGTTGGCTGATGCGCAGGCTGAATTGAGGGCATCTGCAATGTATGACCAGAAAGTTGCTGATGAGAAGATGTCACTCATGGCCGAACTGACTAAAGAGCGCACTGGGGCAAAAGAGTACAAGGCCTCCTGCCTTTGGGCCTTGAGATATATGGAGCTGAACAAGGGGAAACTCATGTCTGATTTGGATGAATTCCGCAAGGCTGTGGAGAGCTTGCTGGGGAATCAGGAGAGCAAGTTGCGCAAGCTCAGCATTGAGTATGATGAGGAGTTATATCCTCATTTGGTGTCAACCATAGCTGAGCGCAGGTGGCTTATCAGCCATGGTTTGCGCCTTGCCACTTTGGGTACCTTGGAGTCGCAGGAGGTGACGGGGGTTTTTGGGGAAGTTGTTGAGCGCGCGTTGGCACGTGGCCAAGCGCAGGCTATAGAGAAGCTTGCGGAGAGCAATTTGTTGACTGTGCCTATTACTCAAGTGCCAGGTTACAACGCCAAGGCGTATGATGAGCTTGTCGCCGCCATGGAGAAGATGAAGCTTTTCGAGCTTCCTCATATTGCCCGCCTGGAGCGTGACCAGGATTTTCCTATCAGTGTGATTATGGAGGGGCTGAATTTGGCTAGGCACTCATCCGAAGACGCTGAGGAACAGTTTGACTACTTCCTGAAGCCAGACGTGTCGCAGGTGCATGTGCCTATTTTTGCTCATCCCCGTGACATCCTCAACCCTTTTGCGCTTGAGAAAGAAATTCCATTGAAGGCATCCTTAGAAGCGCATGAGATGAGACTTGCCAAGAAGAAGGGCCAGAAGGGGAAAGCCATTCTGTGTGGCCTTGGTGCGGCTTACATTCCTAGATCTGATGGGGTGCCCGTTAGTGTGCCAACGGTAGCACCCAAGGATGCTGAGTTGTTGCAGAAGCTTACAGATGTTGGTCGTGTGGCGCACGAAGCAGGTAGCTCAGGGCTTAGGCGTACTCGTAGTATGTCTTGGTAGTTTTTGTGTAGTGATTTTTTTTTTTTTTTTTTTTGGTATGTCCACTTTTTGTTGTACATATGCTTGTTGGATGTGTACTTTTGATGAACTTTTTATGAAGCATTGATTTTGAGAAATACAATTGTATGCATATTGTATCAAATTTGACTGTGGTTATAACGTTTGTACTTAGTTATTTTGTCTTTGCGTGAAAGATGTCTAAGAATCAAACCGCTTGTATAAACACATTTAAAGAAAGTTACAAGGATTTGTAATCATTCATATCATAATCGTGTATGAAATTTATGACATAGTCGTGTATGACATGATTGTATATAACATAATTGTGTATGAAATTTACAAGTTGTTGTGTATCCATCGTGGGGTGCACAAGTGTATGGATTGCAGCGTGCTACTAATACCATACTTAAGGGGTTAATTGTCTCGACTCCTTATTTGTTAAACGCGCACAGTGTGCATTGATGTGTATCCGTCGTGGGGTACGCATGGAACTTACTCCAACGTCTTGAGAATAAGGTGTTTAACAAGGATGCGTGATCCGGTGTTGATGGGTTTGCAACCCTCTTACTCAACGAGTCATTTATTAGGTTTACTCATCCTTTTACCATCGTGGGTTTTTAATTAGTGCATGCACGCCATGTAGGCAAAAGATAATGTAACAAACTATATTGAGACATAAATAATATGTAGACAATAAAGTAAAGTGTGTCGCGGAGTTAGCTAGAAACCGCAACATTTTATTAATACTTGCAAGTTTTTGTAAAAAAGAAAAAAGAAACATTTGTCTAAATGAAACAAAAATGTAAATACACGGATATTTATTGGGCACTTACTAAAGTGCGAAAGTGTCCGTGCGTTGGGTCGTAACCTTTCCTAAAGATAGCATCTCTTGAGATTGCAGATATTCCATGTGCGTTGTAGCTCACGGCCATCCATGTCACGCAGCTTGTACGCGCCTTGTCCTAGTGCTTCAATGACCTCATAGGGTCCTTCCCACTTTAGTCCAAGTTTACTTGTATCTTCTGCATGGCTTGCGTCATTAGCGCGGTACACAAAGTCGCCAGGTCTAAACGAGGTGCTTCGAACTTTAGCATCGTAGTATCCCTTCATCTTTGACTTGGTTTTTGCCTCTCGTATAGCTGCGCGCTCGCGCCTTTCTTCCAATAGGTCCAAATCTATCCGTCGTTCGTCGTCATTGGTCGCGACATTAACTTCCGCGGTGCGGATAGTTGGCATCCCAATTTCAGCTGGTATGACAGCTTCTGTCCCGTAGACAAGGGAAAAAGGAGTGTCTCCATTGCTAACCTTGATTGTTGTACGGTGCGCCCATAAGACATGTGACAATTCGTCCACCCATCTTCCTTTGTGTTTGTCCAGGCGCGCTTTAATTCCTTCGCCTAGACTACGATTTGCGCGCTCAACTAAACCATTGGTTTGTGGTTGTTTAACTGATGCGAAGTGTTGTGTGATATGTAACTCTGCGCACCAGTCTTTGAACGGGTTATCACGGAATTGTTTTCCGTTGTCCGAAACAATCTCCCCAGGTAATCCAAAGCGGCATACAATATTTTCCCAAACAAAGCGTTTTACTTGATTACCTGTGATTGTCGCTACTGCCTTCGCTTCAATCCATTTAGTGAAGTAGTCTATTGCAACAATAAGGAATTTAAGTCCTCCCGCTGCGACAGGGAAGGGACCTGCGATGTCGATACCCCACTTATAGAATGGCCATGGAGAAGTGATAGGTGTTAGCTCTTGTTGTGGTCTGCGCGGGATGGGTCTATGAACTTGGCAGTCGTTGCATTTCTTTATCACATCGCGCGCATCATGGTGCATAGTAGGCCAATAGTATCCTGAGCGCAATGCTCGCGCTACGACGGACCGTGGTCCTGAATGCATACTGCATGAGCCAGCGTGGATCTCTCGGAGTACGTAATCTGCCTGAAGAGGTCCAACGCACCGAAGCCATGGTTGTAGGAATGAGCGCCGATATAGGATACCATCTCTGAGCTCGAACCTCTGTGCTGTGCGCCGTATCCGTCGAGCGTCCTTCTGCTCCTCGGGCAATTTGCCCTTACTTATGAATTCGATGATGGGGGTCATCCATGTAGGATCTTGTTCGTCTATCACCGCAGATATCTCCATCTCCGAGATGGATTTGTTTTTTAGGATCTCCACTAAAACTTGTTTTGACAGGTGCGCAAAGCTAGTGGATGCGATTTTGCTTAGCGCATCCGCTTTCTTATTTTCGCCTCTAGGAACTTGCTTGATGGTAAACCTGTCAAAACCTTGTATTAGTGATTTGGTCTTGTCGAGGTATTGGATCATGTTATCCTCTTTAGCCACATATTCGCCCAACACATGGTTGGCTACCAATCGGGAGTCCACATTTGCTTCTAGGTTACGTACACCCATTCGATTTGCAATGCGTAATCCAGCGATTAGGGCTTCATACTCTGCCTCGTTGTTCGTGGCTGTGAATTCAAAACGCAGTGCGTAGGTGAATTCCATTCCTTCTGGATTAGTGAGAATAAGGCCAGCGCCCGATCCATCCACACATGAAGATCCATCTGTGAACAAGACCCATGGTTCTTGTAATTCTACCTTGCTCGGTGGGGGTGCGTCATCGGTATCTGGTTTTTCGATGATGAAGTCTGCTAGTATTTGCCCTTTAACCGCAGTGCGTGGTCTGTAAGAGATGTTATACTCGCCTAGTAGCACACTCCATTTTTGTAATCGCCCCGATGCGTCAGGTTTAGAGATAACTTGTTTGATGGGTTGGTCGGTAATCACTGCTATTGGGTGCGCTTGAAAGTATCTACGCAGTCTTTTGGCAGCAAATACTAATGCCAAGACCAACTTCTCCATTGGGCTGTAATTAATCTCTGTCTTCTTGAGCGCTTTGCTTACAAAATACACCGGTGTTTGTACGGAATTCCTATCCGTCAGTAGCACTGCGCTGATCGCTCCATGGGTTGCGGATAAGTAGATGATTAACTCTTCCCCTGGTCGGGGTGCAACTAGCTTAGGAAGCGCTGCTATATGTTGCTTAAGCTGTGTGAAAGCTTCTTCCGCTTCCACGGTCCAACGAAAGTCTCCCTTTTTAGTACACTTCTTGAGTGTTTTAAATAAAGGAAGTGACTTATCCGCTGATTTGGACAGGAATCTGTTCAAACCGGCTAGCTTTCCATTAAGAGATTGAACTTCTTTCAGCGTGCGCGGTGAAGGAAGTTGGATGACAGCCTCCGTTTTTTCTGGGCATGGCTTAATGCCATCTGGTTCTATCAAATATCCTAGGAACATGCCTTCTGTAGCGCCAAAAGTGCATTTCTTAGGATTCAACTTCATGTTGATCTTTCGTAGTGTTGTGAATGTTTCTTCAATGTCGCGCACCACTTCATCTTCAGTATGGCTTTTTATGACAAGGTCATCCACATAGACCTCTAGGTTGCGTCCCACTTGCTTCTCAAACGCATTATCTACCAGTCGCTGGTAGGTAGCGCCCGCATTCTTCAGACCAAAAGGCATCTTTGTATAACAAAAAACGCCTTGGCTTGTGTGGAAGGCTGTTTTTTCCTCATCTTCCTTAGCCATTTGGATTTGGTGGTACCCTTTGTATGCATCCAAGAAACATTTAAAGGGATATCCGCACAAAGATTCCACTTTCCAGTCTATCTCTGGTAGTGGGTAGCAGTCCTGTGGACATGCTTTATTAAGGTCGGTGAAGTCTACACACATCCGCCAACTGCCATCGCTCTTTTTGACCATCACTGGGTTGGAGAGCCAATCGTGGTAATAGACTTCTCGCATGATGCCAGCGTCCACAAGTTTGTGTACTTCTTCCAGTATAGCTTTTGCACGCTCTGGAGCCTGGCCGCGCTTTTTCTGCCTTACTGGGGAATATCCTTGTCGGATTTGTAACTTGTGTTCTGCAATTGGGCGTGGTACACCAGTCATGTGTTTTGGTTCCCATGCGAAGATATCCAGGTTCCTTTGTAAGAGCGCGCATACATCGCTCTACCTTTGTCAGACAGCGACCCTCCAATCGACACTTCTTGTTCTGGATATTCAGGGTGAATTGCAACCTTTAGGTTTGGTACTTTAGCTGCGCTCTGTTCTGGGATATGTGTCGTTTCACAAGTAATCGTGTTACACTCTTCTGGTGGCGCAGCATTGTTGTAAATGGTGACAATGCCGCCTTTTACTGGGAATTTGAGCATCCCATGCGCTGTGGATGGTACCGCGCGCATCGCCGAGATTCCTGACCTTCCAATAATGCCATTGTAGGGCGAAGGAGATCTGATCACCATAAAGTTCATCCAGGCTGTCGTGGAGTGTTCTTTATTTCCAACAGCGACTAGTAGTCGCAGTTGTCCCATGGGCCATATCTTTTCTCCTGTAAAGCCAGTAAGCGCAGTCGTGGCTGGGCTTAACTGTCTTTGTATCTCAGGGCGCAGTCTCTTGAAACAATGCTCGTACATTATATCTGCTGATGCCCCTCCATCGACATACATGCGGTGGATATCGTGACCCCCTGCATTTATCTCAATGGTGAGTGGTTCTGCCACTGCGTTGTCCGCAGCCAAGGTGGGGAAAGTGATTTCGCTTCCATGGGAGAATTTCTGGCTGATCTTTTGCCTTGTCTTTCGCTGCCATGATTGTATCATGTAGATTGTGTCAGCCTTGTCCTTGGGCGCTTCTTTCTTGCCCCCAGTTTTCTATTTGTCTTTCCCGTCCTTAATGTTTTTAACGAGATGGTCTAATCTGCCTTCTTTTACTAACTTGTCTATTAGTTGGCGCAGTTGGACGCAGTCATTAGTTGTATGGCCCTTCTGTATGATCGAGTACTTCGAGCTTGATTGAGCTTGGTATAAACAAGAACCTCTGTATACAATACAAGCGTTTATGCGGAAACTAAATAGCAAGTATTATAAAGAAGAAAACTCTAAACGAACAATGATCCTCTATGGATCAAACTATAAACTAAGAATTGTGTTCTTGAATATTAAAAACGTTAAAGGTGTTAAAGGTGTACATAAACTCATAGACGGGTTTATCTTTTATACTAACAAGATGACCTAACCCTAACCCGTTCTACAAGTAAACGTGTGAAGAGATAAACAACAATCTCTTCTAAAAATAAATCTTAACAAACATTCTAAATATGCGGATAACAAATAACACTATCCGCAGGAACACTACTATCGGTAGAAACAAAATAACACTGTCGGCAGCAATGAGCTTTCAGCAGGAACCAAAGCTATCGGCAGGAACCAACTTTACACTATCGGCAGCAACAATGAAACTCTTATTTCCCAGAGATCCTAACAATCCTCCCCTAATCTTGAGGTTGACTAGGTTAACCTGCAAGATTCCAATGTGATAGAGCTTGCAACTCTCAGGCTTGAGGACTGCGACTTAGCAGCAACAATTGTAAGTAACCAGCAGCAACATCCATAACTTGTAAGATTCCAGCTTCTACAGCATCCAGCAGCAACTTCAATAGTTCAGCAGGAACAAGAAATCTTCTTCAAAACATGTATACTGGTCACCATTATTTTCACTTGAACTTGGCTGCTACTATGACAATATGTACATCAAATCACTTGAAGTTTCATACTATTCTCATCACATCCAGGTGTGTTAACTCCTGTGAGAGGTGAATCATTGAAAATTAATGGATTTGATGTCTCTTTACCAATAGCCATCACTACTGGAGTAGCCAATGTTTAGGTGTGTTAGACCATGGTACATTGATAACCATCTGATTTATTAGCAAATCAGCAACTATAAACGGATTTGACTTGTCTTTACCTGTAGCCGTTTGCTCAGGACTAGCCAATTCTTTGATTACAGCCAACCTTGGTGAATTGAATACCAAATATGGATACCAAGTGTCTTTACCACAAACCATACTTTTGTGGACTAGCCAATCCTTTGGATCCCATAAGGGTTACATCCATGGTGAATTGAGAACCATTTTCAACTCTCAGAAACAAATCATGGGTGAGTTGAAGTACCCTATAGCTTTGAGCAAGCTATTACAGCTATCAACGGATTTGATAATCACACCAGAGCCGTACCCTCATGGTGAGTCAACTCTTTCTTGTCTGCAAGACATGGTGAGTTGAGCACCATTTATTGTGTAGGTGTAAACACCAACACTGTACCTGCAAGGTGTTGCTCAAAACCACTTATTAGCACACAAAATATACACAAATTTTTTTTTTTTTTTTTTTTTTTTTTTTTTTTTTTTTTTTTTTTTAACTAAGAATCACACCAAAATAAAAGAAAATAAGAAAAGAAACAAAAGAAAGAAAGAAAGAAAATATACAACAACAACAAGAACAATCCTCCCCTTGAGCTTTATCCTCCCCTTAAGCTGATGATCCCTTAGCTGCAATTTGATCCTTGATGAATTTAACCAATTGTTCAGCTGTGGTTAGATCATTTCCTATAGTATGCTTAGGAACTCTGACCTTCTGAGTTAGCATTCTCTTTAACACTCCTTCAGTTAAAGGATAAGCAATATCCACAAACATAGTTAGGAACTTGCCAGAGGTGAGTTCCACAACATGAACATTGGAATAGGGATATAATCTCCAAGAAAATATTCTCCATGATGATTGATTACCCCACACTAGTTTAGCCTTATCTCCATCCAATTTATTCATCAAGACTTGTAAATCTCCCCAAAGCAGCAAACCAATTCCAGTTGGAGTAGTAGATTGATAATGATTATCCACTATCCTATAAAGATGCTCCAAATCTTTTCTTTCAACCCTATTCAAGATCTCTCTCAGAAATGTAAAGAATTTGACTGTCCCATCAAGAGAAAACCAAACATTAACATCACCATCTGAAGTAGATCTAATCTCCCAATGAGCAATATGACCCCAAGACTGAATGGAGTCACCCTCTGAATCACTTTCAGAATCAACCTCAATCAAATCATGATCATCCACTTCAAGAATATCCACAGAAGAAGAGTGGAAAGATTGACTCCTCTGCCTTGTTCTTAGACCATATTGTAGGATAGGAACAGATACAGAAGGCTCAGCAGAGACAGAAACATTAGCAGTAGGAGGATCAGCAGGAACAAGACCTTCTTGTGGTACCTCAGATGCATCAACAGTAGAACTTTGAGCAATGAATGAATCATCCTGAGATCCTTCTCCTGACTTCATTCTTTTTGCAACATCAGACTCCAAAGATGAAGATGCTCTTTTCCTGCTTTGTGGAATATCAGTGTCTACTATAGAGTTGAGCTTTGCATAAGTATCAAGGAACAACTTTTGAATTGCACCATCATTCCAACCCTTGAAGTCACTGATCTTGTAGTTAGCTTCATTCTTCAGATACACCTTCATAAAATTGATATTATCTCTGTTTGTGGGCATCTTATATCCTAACCTTTGTCTTTCCTTGATCCTGTGCATCAATTCATTCCAAGTGGTTGCTCTTTGTTTCTTTAAGATGAATGCCTTGAGCAGTTCTGACCTTTCATCTGGATCCAATTCTGACATTTGAAGAACCATAAACCCATGAGCTCTAATAATCATGTCAGTGTTCAACAAATATTCAACTTGTGCACTAAACACTTCTGAAGAAGGATCATCTGAACTTGGGTTATTTATAATCTCAGCAACATTCTTCTCATCAACAGACAATTGTCTTGCAATCTCTTCATCTTGAGCAAGCTGAACTAATCTAGCTTCTTCAGCAGCAATTTCCTGTTCCTGCACCTTTGCAGCTATCTCTTCATCATTTTCAGTTGCTTCAGGAGGAATGATGTTCCCTTCAGCAGCAACAGATGAACTTCCAACAGTAGTAACAGGAGCCTTAGATGCAGAAGAAATATTTTCAACATTGGCAGTAACAGCAGAAACATCAGCAGCAATGGAGACATCGGCAGCAATGGAGACATCGGCAGCAATGGAGACATCATCAGCTGTGGTCCTTGCTTCAGTGGAGACCTATGCTTGAGGAGTGATGTTGTGCTCAGAAGTTGTAGGTACTTCAGTATTTGCACCATCAAGAGAAACAGATGCTAGAACATTAAGCCCATCAAATATCATATCATCCTGATCTTCCTCAGACTCAGAAAGAATAACCCTTCTTTTCTTTTGCACATAACTACCCTCCAATATGCTGATCTTTTCATTTAGTTCTTGGATAGTTCTACTAAAAGCTTCATTAGAATCCCTAAGCTCCTTTTCCAAATTCTTCACTTTCTCACTGAAAATCCTTTTTGTCTCATTAAGTTCTGACTCCAATGCCTCAATTTTCTTCACAGATCTGTCAAGTAACTGGGACATAGAGGTGAGATCAACAGCATCCTCAGTTCCACCAGCAGGAACACTTGAAGTATTAGGAGCTTCACTGACTCTGGGTGGAGAAACATTAAATTCCTCCCCTGCATTGGGGTCATAACTAAATGGCTGCCTAGAAGGACTGGGTGATGAAAGCCTTGAAGAAGCGGGTAATTCCACAGAAGGAGATGGCTGGATAACAGGTGTATCAGCTGAGATGGTCTGATCATTAGATTCAACATTGTCATTAGGCTCAGGTGTAGGTGTTACTGGTCTGGGTGATGGTGGTAAAGGATCATCAGCTGCAATAGATGCAGATGCATCAGCAGCAACTGAAGTCTCTTGTTCAGTTGCATTAGGTGATTGTGGGATATTGACATTCTCAGCAGGATCAGGATTTCCGGCAGGATCAGGGATATCAGCAGGATCAGGGATATCAGCAGGATCAGGGTTGTCAGCAGGATCAGGGTTGTGTAACATATGAGGCAACAAAGGCAAATGTTGGCCAGTAAAGTTCATCTTCATCAGGGCAAACATTTTGGCAGTCAACCTATTTATAATCTTAGGGGATGTATTAATGGTCTGTACACCTAAGATGATTTGAAGAAATCTAGGGTACATCAAAAAGCTGTTTTTACCATTACTGAGATTCTCAATCATTCCCTCAAAAATATATTTTGCCCAATTAAAGATCCTACCCTGAGATAAACAGACTAGACCAGATGCAATAGGACTTGGACATTGATCCCAACCACCTGACTTAACACTAAGACACTGGAGTAAAGTGTGAATCAGAAACCTCCATTGAGGAGACAACCTACTTTTCAAGAAGGTGCAACTTCCAGTAACAGGATACCCTATAGTTGCCATACCATCAGTAATATCTTGCCTTGAAAGATCAAATTCCCCTTGCTCCTCAGGAAAGTGAAGCTGAACTCGAATCAACTCCTCAGTAACAATCACTTCTTGGTCATCAATGGTAGCAACAATATCAACTTCCCTTCCCACGATGTGTCTTGCCTTAGCTGTCCTCCAAAACTGTTTGACCAATGAATCATATACCGTCGCTGGACAATAAGTGAGGGCATAACGAATAGATGACCCACGAAGAAATGCTAGAACTTCATCATAACCAACACTTCTTGAAGAAGACTCCAAATAAGCCACCTTGTTATGATCATCCTTGTAACGAAGAGTTGTTGTCATTGCGTTGAAGAAATGATTTAGGGTTTGAAATGGGAAAATTAGGGTTCAAGAGGTTTTAGAGAATTTGAGATGAGAGATGTGCAATTATGCGTTGTGTTGCCAAAAATATCACTTTAAATTGCTGCAATTCTTTGCACGTAACATTGACCAATTAAATTGAGAAGGTTTGACCATTCAGCAGAAACATTTGGTCATTCGGCAGCAATAGGAGGTTTGACCAATCGGCAGCAATGAGGTGGTTTGACCAAAGTCAACCTTCCGAACTTAGTCATTAAAAATAACTTACCCGAATTAACTCTCAATACCAACCATCAATAAATTTTGCACTAATCTCCATATCGTTATATAACCCTCAAATCACATTTCTTTATCATCACATAACCCTTTATTACCACAAATCAAACTCGATCTTCAAAAATCAAGCCACACTATGAGTTCATCCAAACATCCAATCATTGAAATCTCATCAGATTCTTCCTCCTCTAGTGACTCAGGATGGAACAACTACTTCCCCAAAACAGCATCATCCTCTAAAACCAAAGGTAAGGCCAAGGTTGAGGAGGATTCATCTGATCCTCTTTCATCTACCCCTTCTTCTTTTGAGTACTTTAGCTCTGATGATGAAGATTCATCAGAGTTGAAGTCTTTGGTGTATTGTCAGGGTGAATGGGAGACTTTCCCTCCCAATTTTCCTTTAACAGATGAGGACAGAAAACAGATGAAGGAAACTGAAGCTCTGCTTGCTGAAGAGATGGAGAGAACAACTGCAGCTTTCTATAAAGTACCGGTTCCAAAAGGCAAGGCTAAGCATCAAGAAGGTTCTAGTCGAGAAAAACCAAACCCTCGAAGTCGAAACAATCGACAACGTGAAGGCAAAGATCCAAGACAAAGGAAGATTCTTACCGGAACCACTCCCAAGCCAACCCAACCTGCTTCACAATCAAGCACCCCAATACCACAATCAAGCCATCCAGCTCCACCATCAAGTAACCCAACTCCACAACCAATCCATCCAACTTCAAGGACACGCTCCAGAACACATCAAGGGCCAACAGCCTTAAGCTCTTCAAAGCCAACCCCTGAACAAAGACAACCACTGCCAGTGATCTTGGCACTTGCAGTCCCCCATGTTTATGAAGAGATCATTCGCCAGAGAGGAAAGAGGTTCATGCCTGACAATTTGGGTAAGGGTAAAGAGAAGATGGAATAAGTGATAGGGATTAGGTAGATTGATGTTAGAAGGTTGGAATGATGATATGAATGATGTTGATTAGTAGCTTTTGAAACTCATAATCTTTTGTAACCAGCAACTGAATGTACTTAACTCTCTTATGAATGAATGAAAATTTCTGTATTTAGCATTAAGACCAAGCATTAATAAGCTGCAAAACAAAGTTAACTAACAAAAGATACTGAAAAACCTGCAAAACAAAGTTAAAAAAAAACACAAACAAAACATGAATGAATGAAAAGCAGGACAAAAATGCAAGCAATAGCCTCCCCTTGGGCTAAGACTGCTCTTCAAGCCAGCAAACACAATTACAACAACATGAAAAACCAAACAGAACAATTACCAAAAATACCATGGAGAATAAACCATTCCCCCTCCAAAGATGTGATTATTATAGACAGGTCTGAAATCCCTTTGAATATATGAAGAAGTACCAGCAGGAATGATTCTCTGAATTTCAGCAGGAACAGAGGTACCAGCAGGAACAGGTCTATCAGCAGGAACAGGACCTCTACAGAAGTTCATTCCTGCTGCTTGTGGAACATATGGTGGTATCTGTTTAACATTTTTCCACAATGATCTGTTTTGTTGCCCACCATTCAATCTTTTCTCATGATAATCACAATCTTTTATAAGATGATATTGACTACCACACACAAAACATGTCTTTTTCTTAGCAGCCTTGTTTTTACTACAACTTTTCTTAATATGAGTACCATTAGGGACACAGTTGTTTTTAAAAGAATTCATTGAACTGTTATCTGAAAAGACTGATTTAGGAGTTGAACTTGAGGACTTGTGATATTTGGGTGTGGTTGACTTTTCACTTGAGTCACATGAAACAAAGTCTTCAGACTCTGCTTCTGAAGATTTGTCACTTGTGTGACAAGGGACACAATTATTAGATTCAGGTAAGTCTTTGGACTTTTTACCATAAACCATTTGTGACTCATCTGAGTCAATATCAGAGAGAGAGTGGACAGTAGTAGGCATAAAAACTCCTCTTATAGGTGGAGAAACAGCATTCATTCCACCTTCTTTCACATACTTAACAGGTTTTTGGTAGTCTGCAGGTTCAGGGTCAAAAACACTATACTCATTAGGGTCATAAAATTGATTTGACCCTATCAGGTTACCATACCCTAAACCTTTTTTCGTTTTCGTAGACATAGAACTATCAACTAACTTGTTTAGGTTTTTAGATGAATCTTTCCATTTATTAAACCTAGCCAAGGTATTGTCTAGTTTAGTCTGCATATCCTGTTTTTCTAACACCATCTCAGCCTTTTGAGACTCAGAATGTTTAAGCTCATTAGTGGTGTTTTTCAAGTCCCTCTCTAAAACTTTTATCTTTTCCTCATAAGCTAACTGATTCTTTTGAAACCAAACTTTTTGCTTTTCTAATGTTTTAACTGCTTTGTCATAAGCTTGAACCTTAATAAAGTATTCATTATACTTAGATTTCATTTCATCATATTCATTATTGAGTGTTGAGTACAATTCTTGACAAGCAGAATTACATCGTTGTACCTGAGATGGAAACCCCAACAGAGCATATTCTTCCATATTCTCTTTTGTATTAAAGGATTCACCTTTATCAGTCAGCTTTTCCACAGACTTATTTTGAAACAAATTCCTAATCTTCATTGCAAATATTTCAAATTTATCACCCGACAACAGCGACATTGTAAAATGATTCAAGAAAGACAACTCAACAATGTTTCCTTCTTTATCAGAGATCCTTACCAGGCTTTGATACCACTTGTAGGATCGAGTACTTCGAGCTTGATTGAGCTTGGTATAAACAAGAACCTCTGTATACAATACAAGCGTTTATGCGGAAACTAAACAGCAAGTATTATAAAGAAGAAAACTCTAAACGAACAATGATCCTCTATGGATCAAACTATAAACTAAGAATTGTGTTCTTGAATATTAAAAACGTTAAAGGTGTTAAAGGTGTACATAAACTCATAGACGGGTTTATCTTTTATACTAACAAGATGACCTAACCCTAACCCGTTCTACAAGTAAACGTGTGAAGAGATAAACAACAATCTCTTCTAAAAATAAATCTTAACAAACATTCTAAATATGCGGATAACAAATAACACTATCCGCAGGAACACTACTATCGGTAGAAACAAAATAACACTGTCGGCAGCAATGAGCTTTCAGCAGGAACCAACTTTACACTATCGGCAGCAACAATGAAACTCTTATTTCCCAGAGATCCTAACACCTTCTGTCCATGATATTTGCAGTATCCGTTCCCTACGCGCCGATCTTCAGGGGTGCGCATAGGTGGGGGTCTTGGAAAGTTCACACCTTCCGTTGCAAATATCTCCCTTGGAGTTTTTGTTAGTGGGGTGTACTTGTCGTTTCCCCGTCCGCCCCTTTGGGTGCGATAACTTTTGTTACGATTGCCACTCTGGTCGTTGGATTGTCTCCTTGACTCTTCTTGTGACCTATGGTTCGAGTAGCCTTTCTTGCTATCCGCAGCGGCTGCTTCTCCTTGGACGAAGGACCTCGTGCGCTTCATGAGTTCGTCAAAGGTTTGGGGAACCCTATCGTTTAACTTTTTTATCAGATCTGGGTTATTGATTGCGTTCATAAACCCCGAAATTTTTAGTATTTCTGGGCACGCCTTGAGCTGCATGCATTCGTCCTTATAGCGCTCCATGAAAGCGCTTGTGGATTCCCCTTGGCGCTGTTTTACCCTAGCGAGCTCGACAGGGTTTTTGGCGCACTTCTTCCTTTGAGTAAAGTTTAAACGAAACGCCTTTCGCAACTCTTCAAACCCACCGATGCTTCTGCGTGGAAGCTTACTGAACCAATTGCGCGCATTCCCTACTAATGTAGAGTTAAACATATGGCACCACACAGGTTGTGGCCAATTTTCGATAGTGGCTGCTGATTCGAAAATTTTTAGGTGATCATCAGGATCACCTGTCCCATCGTATGTTTTGACATTAGCAGGCATGCGCCTTTTCTTATTTTCCAAAAAATCGCTGATGCGCCGAGTAAACGCATCAACTTTTTGGCGGCGCCAGGGACGAGATATGTCTTCGTCTTCCTGGTCGCGGTATTTTCCCCTTGATTTCCAGTGTCCAGTTTCTTTGTCCGAGGAGTCACTTGAGGATGAGCTTACTCTTTTGCGACGCTTGCGCCGACTATCATCGGAATCTGAGCTTGCTCCTCTGCGGCGCTTGCGCCGACTATCCTCGGAATCAGAGCTTGAAGGGCTTTCACTTGGGGAGCACCGTCGCCCAAGCCTATCATGAACCCTGCGACTGCCAAGCCTGGTGTGGACATTGGCGCGCCGTTCCCCATCTTCATGCTCCTCCAGATACTGAAAGTCGGCTGCTTCGTCATCCACAACCTTCCTTCCAATCCTAGTAAACACTGGGTGTTTGCGGCTATCCTTCTCGCGTCTTTCCTTTCGGTAGCGCGGTGGGGATGCCTCATGCTCAGGGTCGAAGTTGAGCCTGGCGTGCAGACTTTGGCTTGACCTCTTTTTTGCCTCCTCTCGCATGAGCGCAGCCAAGGCTTCGTAGTTTTGAGATACGAAATCGCTTGGCGCTAGTTCAGGCGTGACTCCTTCTAATGCGAGGGAGTCTGTTTCCAAAACTAGATCCTTGTTTCGGGCAGGCGCATTTGGTGGCTCAGTGAAGTTTACTTCTGGCATGGTGAGAGGAGTGCGCTGTAGGTCTACCGCGCTAGTACTTGTTGTAGTAGCATTGGTAGTCATAGTGAGCGGTTCTATTGGAGTAAAGAGCAGATCTGAGTACGATCCTAAGCTTCTGGGCGTACTGGTTGTTCCAGAGGCCTGCTTAGAGGCCGCATCAGTTTGCTGTTTTTTCCCAAGTAGGTCGTCATGCGTTTTCTTCGTATGCGGAGTTCGCTGACTTCCGTGCTTCGTCATTCTAGTTCTTAGCAAAGCTCTTAGTGTAGGGTCCCACGGATGGCGCCACTTGTTGATACAAAAGTTGGGCGTTCCTTGATTCCGTACCAATCAGATCTTAATGCTTGAGACCTGCGCACTAAGAAAACAAAAAGACACCGTTAGGCTTATCGTGGGATTGTCTCCCACGATTATCCTCCGGCGTGAGAGTAAGTAATCGGTTTTTAGGGTTTGTCGAAGAGTTAGGGTTTGTAAGTCGTACCTTTAACGAGAGTTGAAGGACTCTTTATATACACACGAAACCCTAGTTGGTTTCGTGTTCCTCACTCCTCAGCATATCCCACGTAGGGCGGTTAAGTGATATATATCCCATAAATAGAAGATATACTATCAAAGCCATAAATAACGTTGGGTTTGGGCCATCGTGAGCCCAAACCGTTATCGCAATAGCCCATATCGTGATGGGCTGGAGTCCATTCGTGATGGACTTGAGTATGGGTCGGGTTCGTGACCCGAATACGGACTATACGTCATCAACAATACTTCTATAAGCACTATGAAAACTCTTATGATTTACTGTGAGTCGTGGCCCCTCCTATTTTAATACTTGATTTATACTTTTTGGGGGAGATACATGCTTTAACTGTTTTAAGTTACTTATATAAAACTCTCATGATTTACTCAAAATCATCCACTATGCTTTACATGTTTGAATCACCCTTGAGAGGAATATATGTTCGTTATATGTGCAAATTGCTTGCTTAGCTTAAACACTGAATTTGAAAGATAACATTTTTAAACTACTTGATGTAACATGATACTGATACTTATTGTATGCATTCATATAACAAATGAATGTACTGTTACTTTACTATGATATTTCTACATTCCAACTGGAAATAATTGCCAAGACTAAAATTACGCATATTTCATATTGCCTAAGTTTACTTTATTGCCATAAAGTCCCTTGATCATGAGCCATTAATCACTGCGATGAGCGCGAATATAGTGAACAGCTTCGAAACCTGTTAGAGGCTGACGACCTATCCCACTAAATACTTGGACGGAATGCCTACATGGTTAGTCGTATTTAGTCGCGATGCACTATATTTGAGAAAAATAGGAATTGGCAAATCACCTATTACATGAGGGCAAAACTTTCGTCATTAATTTGGTGAACACCTCCGTTTACGGTACATTGTTAACGTTTTGCGTGTCATGAGGCTTAGGGCAATATAACTTGAAGAATATATGAATGTTTCATATATATTAGGATACAACTGTATTTAGTAAACCACCACTTTACACTGATAGATTTCATACTCTAGACTATTATTTTCACTATGTGTTATGATTATGAATCCTGTACTTGAACTTTAACTGATTATCATACGTGACTTAATTGTGAATTCTATAAAAGACAACCCAAAATGCTTGGTATATCGTTACATTTAAAAGTTGACTCAACATTCTATTTCGAGCGTATAACAACGTAACTCATCTTCATTTATAACTTGAAACTTATGATTCTGGAGATCATACATGATTTGCTTGTGGATTTTTATTCAACACAACTTGTTATTTATTTCATGAAGAACTATTATTTACTTCGACAATCACTATACACCTTTTAAATTCATTGAAAGAAAGTTATTTTCTATCAAACTCCACGAACTCACCAACCATTGTGTTGACGTTTTAAGCATGTTTATCTCAGGTAATTAACGGAGCAGGACAAGACACGGAGCGGGCATCTTATACTCTGATAAATAAAATGGTGTAAAATCAAATATGTCATTCTTTCCAAATTACCACACTTTTGTGGGATTTTCATAACAGATATTTTTCCTTTGTACCAAAACTATTATTTTGAATGACATATAACTTTCAAAACGCCTCTTCCAGGCCGTTTTTCTGAAATTTTAACTCGATCCTCACCGTAACACCCTAATTATTTTTCCGCTGCCACTAAACAAATTAGGGGGTGTTACAGATTGGTATCAGAGCCTATGGTTATAGAGAATCAAATGTTTTCAAACATCGAACTATAACCACACTTTCAAAATGAATGATTTTACACCATACCATTTTACGCCCTCCGTGTCTGCAGACTGCCGTGCTCAATACATTACCTATTAAGATTATTTTGCACTAATCTTTACATGCTTGATAATTACTCTTCACGCGTTACACACTGTATTATTTCACACTTACCGTTACGCTCTTAACGTACGAATTACTTATAATTATTATTTTCGGCTACTACAGTACCATGTCTCCCAAACCTGTTAATATTACCAAAGCTACCGTTCGTACTACTCATACATCATCTTGTTATCATATCATTACGGATGCTGAACATCTCTTTGTACTAATAACTCAACCCTGGCCTAATACGGAACTTACTCAATTACCACTCTCGTTATCACCTACTCACTCACCCCTACGCCAGAAACTTAGGAAAACTGCTGAACCTTATTCAGATGAAGAGTTGATTGGTTGTCCAACAACATTCGAGGTTGGACATAATTCACACCAAGAAACAATTTGGAAAGAAGTTGAGCCAAATTCTCCATTACCTAAACTACCACTCCCACCTGCCCCGGTAGCCCGGCGCAGAAAAGTCAGGATTTTAGCACCTTATGAGCCCGAATCCTTTATGACAACATTTCGGAGCCACCTCAATAGACTTATTAAGAATGTACACCTACGCTTAGTATCAATTATACCACCATTTCCACCTTACTTTCTTACTTCACCCTTAGACATGATCAGGATAAAGTCACCATACCTTACCACCACTACTATCATCATACCCTTCACCGTCGGTTGGACCCAACTACTCGTTAAGATTACTCACCCAGACTTACCTGTTTACACCTCACCAACGGGAGCCGACTCCTAGAGAAAGTTTACCCTCTCAAGTCTCCCTCATCATTACTGTTTCCACCTGTTTTCACTCCTCCAGCCTGAGTCCTCGAGACTGGAGAGAGCTTCAGGATAACAGTTACCCACACACCTACTCCTCCCACCAGCATGACGCAACTGGAGTGTCATAAAGAACAGATTGATACACTCCAGAACATCATTGACAAAACATCACTCACAACTGACGACACCCTACCCGACCTTTTATCCGAAAAGATGGACTTTCAGGACGGACTGATGAGCTTTCAGTCAGAGATATTGAAAAACACTCCCACATGACAGTCCTTACAATGAGCAAGACAGAGGTATATTAACCCGCTGCATGGAACATTAATAAAAGACCTTGTATCGTTTGCTTTGTAAAACAATCGATCAAGTTATTAATATTGTGATATTTACAGTGATTATATTCAGACCTACCACAATATCACCCACGATTGATATGATTCCACATACCTGCCATAACTAGGCTACAACCATAGAATTCCCTAAGACAAAATCTTCGGAAGAAAATTTGATGAATAAAGAAAAAGTTGCTGAACTTCGGCTTTTTGTAGATGAAACAGTTTGTTCCTTAGCAATCCCATACCAAGAATTGAGCATTTATCTACGATATTACCCAGACACATCATGATTTATGATGCTCAATTGGTTATGATTTCGCATTGTGACCACATTATTAAGACTAGTATACAAATACCTTGTTACTCGAATCATTCTAACATGGCCATTAGGTGGATTTAAGTCCGTGTTTCTTGGGATAGTGATAGAATATGGCCAGCATAAGCATTACAAATACTCCACTAGCACCAACCACAACCTTGACTCCTGAAGTTATCCAAAAGTTAGTAACCAACATCGTTGCTGTGGTACTCGAGATAACTATAGTAGCTTGTCCGAGTAGCAACAATATAGCAAGAGAAGAAAAGAAGACGGCTAAGTCATATAAGCATATCAATGAAAGTTTCACGAGTTGTAGACCAACTCACTTTAAGAATATAGAAGAAGTGACTGAACCTACTATTACCATTTCCCAAGGATTTTTAGACCAAAAGTTAAGCGAGACACTACAAGAATTAGTGCCCAACCCAGAATACCACTTAGGACAAAAGATCAATGGAAGAGAATGGAAACTATTTAGAACCTTAACAACGTCAAAGGACGACACCTATGTTTAAGCAGAAGAAGAAATTTCTGTTGTAATAAATGAACCCTAGTTTAAGACTTTCTAAGTTGTATTTCCTTTTCGTAATTACCTTAGGTACGATGGATGTAACCTAAATGTATCAACTACCTTTCTACCGTATGAAGACCGTACCTTGTAATATTTCAGTAATTGTCGTAATCTATATCTATTTCCATTTCTATTCCACTTTCCATAATCATAATTGATATGTAACCATACCTCGATATCACTTTAAGAATTTGACCAAACACCATATCTGATCAAACAATAGACTAATACCACATTATAAGAAACTTTCATTTAACACCTAAGTTTATACAAAAGATATCCTAGTATCACTTTAAAAAAATTCCTGACTCATCCTCAGAATATGAACAAAAACTTTCTAATCCTTTTCGAAAATAATCAGAGGATGTCCGACTTTGTGACGGAACCATTGTAATTGAATCAAGTAAAACTCTTTAAAGAAGCATAAATATCATAGTAACTGAACCAAGCGTTACATCATTTGGTCCTCAATTATACATAGCCTAGCTACCTATGTATAATTTAGGAAGAATCATGTCATAAATGGAACAGTTATCTTTCAAAATCTTTAATAACAATTTTCATTCCAAAACAGAATCTCGAGATAAAATGAATTTTTCATAAACCTTACTTTTAACCAACCCCAGTCAGATCTACACTCATTACCCATTATTCTCTTATACGAATTCGAGAAAAATACGAATGTAGAAACTTTAAAAATTCACAACAATATGTGGAAAACACAAATAACATAAATTTCATTAGAACCCATGGAAGTTAATACATAGCGAAATGATTAACATCGGAAGTGCTAATAGTACAATAAACACAATATAAGGCATAGAATCTTCAATAGGTTGGCCCGGCATAGAAACAAAAACCATCACCAACCCAATGATAGCAAGAGCCACCACAGGATGAAGCACCTTGATTATTCTGGAAGATAAATAAAAGCGAACCATTAAAAACAATAACTAAACATAAAGACACAAGAGATTTTATTCCACATTCATTAAGAGTTACATCGACACACAACTAAGATACATTCTAAACACACTAGCTCGAGATCCTCACCCCAAAAACTTATCCACATTAATCGCTAAAATTGTGAGGGGTACGATGAACACCAGAGATGCGATAAAGTAGTCGGAGTTTTCGTCAGGGAAGAAAGCCAGATACACGGCAACAAGGACGATGTACACGGTGGCGATAACAATGGCGATTGGCGGCATGGTATAAATTTTTTTGGGAGAGATGAAGTAAAGTGAAAAAGGTGAAGTGGGGAGGAAAAAGGGGAAAAGTAAATAGGGTATTAATAGGGAAAAACTAGCCGTTATTTTACTATTCACGATCATTAAAATTTCAAATCACTACCATTAAAGATCCACTAGTCTCGACCGCTAGAACACTAAACATTTAGTGTTAAATATTTCCTACTCTCGACTGTTACTTTCACTATTCGTAGCCTATGAATTAAATTGTTGACCAAACATTCGAATTTATTTCGTCTAGTACGAATAAATCTAGTTGGATCTCGCCTCTTTGATATTCAAATAGAAATCTCTCGACAACATCTTCCATAAACTCTCATTCCTGAACACCACATTCTTCAACACCTATCACGGACTGAACTTCGGGACGAAGTTCAAAATTGAGGGGTGGATACTGTAAGATCCTATGAAAATCCATTATAATAATCCGTATTAATTAATAATAACCTCGAGTTATCATTTAACAAAACCCATTTTTACGGGGGAATTTAAAAATTTTCCGGTTATTTTATTTTCACCACAACACGACATCACAACAATTAACGAATAACGACACTAGCTCTCGACATGTATTTCGAAACGTCAACACTTCACAAGGATTAATATTTCATAAATCACAAATTACAAAATCTCACTAGATACTATTTAGTTATCACTAATTACAATACTAATATTAAACTTACACTAACTAAAATTTCATTACACAAACTAACCAAGCTACAACCCAACCGGATCCTCAGCCCATCACACGCCACATAGCCCAACACCAAACCCAACTTTTCTCCTTGTGATTTCATGTAAAATCGACAGCCAAACATCTCCAAAAACGCGACTCGTTCTTGTTAATCCTAAACGCGACACACCCATATTTTTGCACCATCTTACTCACCACCCACTAGACTTCATGTGTACCAAATTTCAGATTTAGATAACAAGTATTTTATGGTTTTGAAGGACGATTTGTTGTCCCATTTTAAACCAATCCGACATACGTAACCTATCGAAACTCAACCAAATCTTTCCCCGCTTGTTCCCACGTCTCACTAATGCTATTTTTAACATAATAGAATGTTTAGAAAATGGTTAGGACAGCAGTAGAAATCGTGGCTCGTTAAATTCAATGGACACCCACTTATTAATACAAACCAAAATATAAAAGTGTAAAACACACAAGATAAGTTATCCCCTCTTGTCCTAGCTGTCCAAAGATCATATCATGTCAAGATTACATTCTCTAGGAACCCTTAGATCACTGCCATGGCACAGTAGCCATCAATAATTGATTTGGAGACTTTGAAGTCAACAAGAAACGTGGGAAACTTTTACCTCTATATATACCACCTTCTTCAGCTCACATTGCTCACTTCTCACCAATTTCACCCCTCACTAAAACACCCTAACAACCCAGAAAACATATGTCACTCATATAGGAAATATCGGATAAGAAATAAGCATGTAAAAACGTAGTTCGAACCTAGCAAATAAACTGCCTACTTCGTCTTTGTAACACCACTGTCTTTTCACCATCTCTTCCCCTCACCTTTCCTACATATTGTTCAGTTCGTTCCATCACTTAAAAACCCCAAGGAGGCCAGAAACACTCGCCACTTCCATATGGAATCTTGTTCGAAGGATATACGTTTATTTATATAAACGTATATGATAAGATTGGCGACCATAAAATCGTCCTTGTGTTCTAGTTCGTCCATGCGACAGCCTTCACCACCTTTGAAAGGTGTAGTAAGTACCTCATATCCCATTCTATTTCAGCTCCTCACGTTAAGCTTCCTATCTTAGTTACACGTTAAGTCATGTGTTCATGCATAACATACATATATATATATATATATATACATTTCGAACGTATCATTATTTTCATTTCATATGCCACGTTAATATTAACAAAAAGACTTCAAGTGACGATCAAAGCACACTTAGGACCACATTAGATCACCTTTAATCTGTTAACTTATCTTGCATATCACCTTTCTTAAATATTTGTATTCGAACGTCCATATTTTTAAGTTATATCAAACAAAGGAATCGTACAAAATAACGAATGAACTTATACAAAACCTTCATGACCACCTCACCTCTTTCTCTTAACTCCACAGACCATGGGACATGTTAACTCAACCCACGAACCCCTTAAAACGACACGTCTAACATATATATGACATGTGTGAAAATTTAACCAAGTTTTTTTTATTGAAAGCGTGCTACATCGCTTAGAAAACCCTCATGTATTTCGTAAAATCACCACACAACTTAACATTTTCTTCACACAACACGTTTAAGTACCTAACAAACTACGTTTTTCATTCATATCACAAGCCATGATAACCACAACTCGGCACTTTAAAACAGCCAAAGTGTTTCGCTAAAGTCATTTTTGAAAACCCTTAAAGTGTAGCGAATGGGCTGTTAGCCCATCAAGCTGTTTTTATAAGCTATGAATAAGCTGACTTTTTGGCACCTTAATATATGAAATGTGATGATAAAAATGAAGCTCATGGACATACCCAACTCGCTCCAAAAACCCACGGATCGAAACTCGTTATCGGGCTTAGTTATGTAACTCGTTAAGGCCCATTTAGTAAGAAAATAAGCTACTGATCGAATAAGCTAGTGAAATAAGCTTCATTAATCTTAAATATAACTTATAAAAATTCGCCCATCTTTTTCCCACCATTTTGTCACTTTTGGACTAAAAATGTAACGCGATCTAACTTGAGGGACTAAAACTGTCAACCTGAGAAACTTATGGACTAAAGCTGTGAAAACAGTTTATAGAGGACTTAAATTGACATACCAGTGGACTTCAAGCCTTATGTGGACATATGGACAACTTTTGGACTATTATTGGACTTTTGACTTAACGAAGGACTAACGACGTAACGCAAGCGCAGTTAGAGTAAAAAGTGTAAAATCTAAAAAGAACAAGGACCAACTATTTCCACTTGACATTCTTATTTTATTTTCTATTTTTCACCCTTCATTTCATATGCATTTTACATTTTAAGTTGTGCATTATTTAAAGTTTCGTTATTAGAAATATTAGCGATTTCACTTTGCATATCATTTCAGCATATTTTGAGAAGATAATATTTTTGGACGATTGATATAAGAATCAAGATAATATTATAGATATATTATTTTAAAGCATTTTAAGCATATCACACTCATATCACTGATCAAATCGTTATACGATTTCTCACATCACACTCACTGTTAGTAGTAAGTCAGAATCTTAGACTTCCCTTATATTCAGGTTTCGTATCGAAGACGTTTCCGTGATCGTTTCCATAGATCTTATAAATTCTATCTTGTCAGATACGCTCCAGGCGAGTCGTGGCCCCTCCTATAGCTTCTTAATAACTTTTGCGAAAATGACCCGACAAGCGTCAAACTTTTATTTTGTCATAGAAATAATTTATCTCACGAGAATATGAAATAAAAATTTCGATATGATATAAAAAATTCGGAGATGAATAGTGCCAGTGAATAGTAAAAATGAATAGTAAAATTTTCGGGAATAGAAATTTAACTTGAAAATGCGAATTGTTACAGTCTCTACCCCTTAAGGAAATTCCGTCCCGGAATTTAATGTGTCTAGGTCTCTTATCTTAACAGAGGCATGAATAAAGCTAGATTTTTGTACTAGAATAGAATAATATGGTAGGATAAGGTACGTACCCGTTACGCATTGCGGGTTTCGTTAGCACCTAAATAGTATGCTCGACCCCGAGGAGGACTAACATTGTTTCCACGGTTTGGGTTTCCTTCTTCAAGCATTACGGCTAGAGTCGGGTTATCCAACACTTGTCTCTGTGCCCTATTCAACTTAGGACAAGTATTCCGTAAGTGATTTGGGCTGTTGCACTCATAGCATGCCCTCGGGTTATTCATATTGCCCGAATTCACTGGCGCTCCACAATTATTTGCAAAATGGCCCGGCTGATTGCACTTTATACATACACGGCAGGGCTGAGACCTCGGATGGTGATAAAAACATTTAGTACATTTAGGATGTGGACCTTCATAACGTTTCTGACCAGAAACAGTTGCCGCAAATCCTCTTGCCTTTTTGTTGTCAATCATTGTGCCTATTTGCTCGTCCGACCCACTCGCTCCCTTTCTTTTATCATTGTTCTTCAAAGCTCCATTCCTAACCATCTCGTCTGTTAAGGTCCCCGCTCTCAGTATTGCACTTTGAATGGTAGAAGGCTCGGTTGTTTTCACTGTCCCACGAATCTCAGGAACAAGGCCATAGATATACCTCTCAATCCTTTTGGATTCAGGGGTAACCAAATGAGGGACTAGTTTGGCTAGTTCATGAAACCGATCTGTGTAGGCTGCATGTCCAGCCCCTACCATAGAGTGATGATACAGTTCATCCTCCAGCTTTTGCATTTCATTATCTGGACAGTACTCTTCTTTCAGCAGTGCTTTAAAGTCCTCCCATGTCATGCCTACAGCCGCTTCTCTTCCTCTAGCTTGAATCTGCGTGTTCCACCATGTCAATGCCTTCCCTGATAGCAAGCATGCAGCATATTTCACCCTTTGATGGATTGCACAGTTACTGATGTCGATTACAGACTCCATCTTCTCGACCCATCGTGTATATGTTAATGCACCTCCTTTACCATCAAACTCAATTGGCTTACATGCCGTAAATTCCTTATACGTACATCCAGTCCTATTGTTGTTGCTGTTGTTATTATTACCATTCCTCCCTCCATTATTGGTGGTGTCATTTATGCTTCCGTGGTTTCCCGAATTGTTTATGTGATCGCCAACTTGGGTGACTATAGTGGGAAGTAGGTTTTGTAGTTGTTGGGCAATAATGGCGGAAAAATCAGGATTTCCACCATCGTTACTATGGTTACTAGTGTCGTGAGCATCTCCTCTACCTCCACGTCCACCAGTCCTTCCACCCCTTGATGTCGTACCACCTCGGTTAGTGCTACGAGTTACTCTCTTTGGTCCCATGATTTCTACAAGGAAGGTCATTTGTCGACGTCAGATATGAGGTAGATTCCTAGACTACTTAGTCTTAAATCGTTACTAACTTGAGTCAATGCCGATTAATGCAAGCATGGTCACATATGTCCACGTGGGTCGTGATGCATTTATAATTATGTTGGCCACCATAATTATACTTGCCTCCTTTCACACGTGTACATATCACCAAGCACACATCTCTCAACGTTATATAAAAGAGTAGGGTAATCATCTCCCAGAAAATCCTCGAGTGAACTCATCAAATTTCTGCGGCTAAGTGATAACCTTTATTTAACTTAATCCCATGTCTCATCAAACAAGAACTGTCACAAGATTGAGTTAAATAGACAGTTATCACTGAGCTCCATGCTTTTGATGTCTCGATTTAGATTCTGAGATTTTCCCCTATCGGTGCAGATATTATAACATTTAACAGTGCGCATATAAATGGGAAAAGTTCTATGTATGTAAGGCGATAGGGATTAGAGTCTCAACGTATATAGTAGTTATAGTCTAGGCACCTAAATGCAACCTAGTTCTCTATAACCAATTCTCTGATACCAATCTGTAACACCCCCAAAATATCGCAGCGGAAGATTGTGTCACTGGGGTGCTACTTCATAATACAAAGTACAAGTTATAGAAAACGACCTCTAAATGAGACGTTTTGAAAAGTTTCCATTCGATTAATAAATTCCAAGTTACAAACATGAGTTCCATAATACAATACATAAGTGTTTTAAAACATATCGAATGGTAATGATAAAAGCATAAGTCTTCAAAATATGCCGAGCGACTCTATGCTCCATGCAACGGCTATCATCTTACTGACCTGAGATAAACATGCTAAAGTGTCAACACAAAGGTTGGTGAGTTCATAGAGTTTATTTTACATTATTTGAATATCGTTTAAAGAATGTTTTCCGTAGCAAAGGCCTTGTAAATCCACTCAATTACAGATCCCGCCCATACAAGACTTGCAACCTGTGTGTTTACAACCCACTGCTAATAGTATAGTATGATTAAAACATATGTGTATACGATAGATGCACACTTAATGTAAAGTATAATAGCCTACTGAACCTCATGACAAGAATAAGCAAGAATGCTTCATAGCTGGATTATATTCACCCAGGGCCATGAATCGTAGGCAAAGGGTGGGGGTGTCAACCCGATAGTACTATCAATACCTCTCCGTTGGCTCCATCCAGGAGTTAAACAGTGGTTAAAGAATATAGCGTATAGAATAGTTTTCACACATTAAGTCACATATCGTAATAAAACTACACATCATGTTTAAGAGTATGAAAGTTAATGAAAACAGTTGAGCATGTACCTCCCCCAAGGAGTTTAAAACAAGTATTAAAGAGTAAGAGTGGGGCTAAGAACTCACGGTAAAGTATAAGAGTTTAGTTTACTTGTGAAAATAAGAACAAGTATTTAAGCATGTATCTCCCCCAAAGATTTAAAACGAGTATAAAAGTAGGGGCTAAGAACTCACCTTGAACTAATGATAACACAACGTATAACGGAATCGATGGATTAAACCAGGAAGTCTCTACGTACAACCTAGAAATATGATATCGTGTCTTAGGTTCTAAAACAACGAAGTGAATATATAAACAGGCCAAAAAAAGTTTATATATCTCGTACTACCGTTCGGGCCATCGTAATTCAGAGGTCATGTAGTAAACGTTCGAGGAGCCAGGACACTTTAACTCGTAAATCCACAACTCGTCGATCCGCTTACCCAAATGAAACCCCTCACACAAAGCTCCCTAGTGTTGTAGTATTTGATAGAAAATATATTTTGTTTACTTGATTATATGATATATTAAGAGTTTATAAACACTAAATAATCAAATAAAAGTTCATAAGTATTTAAAGTATATAAATACTTATCTTAATATAGAATGCTTCCGTATTATAGAAAAAGGGAATATAAGCGGAGCTTCGACGTGAAATTTGCAATCTTCGTAAACCCGAGGCTACTTGAAGATTATAACAACGCCTTCTTGAAAACCCGAAGCTATTTGAAGATAATAACAAAGTCTTTTTGGAGACTTAAAGTTATTTGAAGATTATAACGACTCTTTCTTGAAAACTTGAAGAAAACAAGATCAAAGTCTAGCTTTTGCTCAAGAACTCATCAACTTTCTTATGAAATATAAGAGAAGTGCCTAGGGTTTTAGGACTTTGAAGATATTAGAAGGTGTGGTGCAAGAATTTCTATGTGTTTAGTTGGCTATTTATAGGATGAGAAATTTAGTTAACTACATATTGGGTTAAATTTTAACCATGGTTAAAATAACACATGTAATCATCTAGGAAATCAATGGCCAAGATCAAGCCACCAAAGTGATGACTCCCCTCCTAATGGCGGTTTGGAATAGTCTAGGAAGAAGACTTGGTCAATTTTGGTGTTATCTTGTTTACGGAGTAAGTTTTGGTTCCGTTAATCGCTAACCGTAAACCGTTAAGTCACGAAACGTAAAACGGGTATCGTAAAAATACGAAACTTGAAATAATGATTAAACTTGTCAATATACTCCATAATAAAATATAAAATGAGTGGTAAGTTCCATCGGGTTGCTTAAACCCTGTTAAAGCTGAAAACGCGGGTCTAAAACGCGAAATACGTAAAACGTACGAAAGTTGCGCAAAATTGAGAAAAGTAAAATGTAACTTTTCTAATAGGATAATAATGATTTAGAATAGCCTATAATGTCTAGACTGGGCTCAGTCTAGTGTCGGCTGGTGTTTAAACGTTCTTTAGACCTAAAACCGAAAGTGTTAAAAACTAAGGAATGACTTATAAGATCAAGGAATGATTTTTATGGTCAATGGAGGGGGAAAATATGTTGACTTTTCCAATAATATAAAAGCTTCTAATCGTCTTATAAAATATGGTGCAGGTGACGGCTAAGGTTGCGGATAAGTAAAAGTGCTTAAAACGCAATTCTAGTTTTGTAAGGCACGAGGCTTATCTGGCGACATTTTAATTTAGAATTTTTATTCTTTAAAAATTCCGTAATTAATTGTGAGTGTTCTAAAAATCAATCTGATGAGAGAAAAAATTGGCGCAGGTGGTTTTCGTTATGCGTAGGATGTTTAAACGACGTTTAAACCGCATGTATAGCTTCTTAATAACTTTTGCGAAAATGACCCGACAAGCGTCAAACTTTTATTTTGTCATAGAAATAATTTATCTCACGAGAATATGAAATAAAAATTTCGATATGATATAAAAATTTCAGAGATGAATAGTGCCAGTAAATAGTAAAAATGAATAGTAAAATTTTCGGGAATAGAAATTTAACTTGAAAATGCGAATTTTTACAGTCTCTACCCCTTAAGGAAATTCCGTCCCGGAATTTAATGTGTCTAGGTCTCTTATCTTAACAGAGGCATGAATAAAGCTAGATTTTTGTACTAGAATAGAATAATATGGTAGGATAAGGTACGTACCCGTTACGCATTGCGGGTTTTGTTAGCACCTAAATAGTATGCTCGACCCCGAGGAGGACTAACATTGTTTCCACGGTTTGGGTTTCCTTCTTCAAGCATTACGGCTAGAGTCGGGTTATCCAACACTTGTCTCTGTGCCCTATTCAACTTAGGACAAGTATTCCGTAAGTGATTTGGGTTGTTGCACTCATAGCATGCCCTCGGGTTATTCATATTGCCCGAATTCACTGGCTCTCCACAATTATTTGCAAAATGGCCCGGCTGATTGCACTTTATACATACACGGCAGGGCTGAGACCTCGAATGGTGATAAAAACATTTAGTACATTTAGGATGTGGACCTTCATAACGTTTCTGACCAGAAATAGTTGCCGCAAATCCTCTTGCCTTTTTGTTGTCAATCATTGTGCCTATTTGCTCGTCCGACCCACTCGCTCCCTTTCTTTTATCATTGTTCTTCAAAGCTCCATTCCTAACCATCTCGTCTGTTAAGGTCCCCGCTCTCAGTATTGCACTTTGAATGGTAGAAGGCTCGGTTGTTTTCACTGTCCCACGAATCTCAGGAACAAGGCCATAGATATACCTCTCAATCCTTTTGGATTCAGGGGTAACCAAATGAGGGACTAGTTTGGCTAGTTCATGAAACCGATCTGTGTAGGCTGCATGTCCAGCCCCTACCATAGAGTGATGATACAGTTCATCCTCCAGCTTTTGCATTTCATTATCTGGACAGTACTCTTCTTTCAGCAGTGCTTTAAAGTCCTCCCATGTCATGCCTACAGCCGCTTCTCTTCCTCTAGCTTGAATCTGCGTGTTCCACCATGTCAATGCCTTCCCTGATAGCAAGCATGCAGCATATTTCACCCTTTGATGGATTGCACAGTTACTGATGTCGATTACAGACTCCATCTTCTCGACCCATCGTGTATATGTTAATGCACCTCCTTTACCATCAAACTCAATTGGCTTACATGCCGTAAATTCCTTATACGTACATCCAGTCCTATTGTTGTTGCTGTTGTTATTATTACCATTCCTCCCTCCATTATTGGTGGTGTCATTTATGCTTCCGTGGTTTCCCGAATTGTTTATGTGATCGCCAACTTGGGTGACTATAGTGGGAAGTAGGTTTTGTAGTTGTTGGGCAATAATGGCGGAAAAATCAGGATTTCCACCATCGTTACTATGGTTACTAGTGTCGTGAGCATCTCCTCTACCTCCACGTCCACCAGTCCTTCCACCCCTTGATGTCGTACCACCTCGGTTAGTGCTACGAGTTACTCTCTTTGGTCCCATGATTTCTACAAGGAAGGTCATTTGTCGACGTCAGATATGAGGTAGATTCCTGGACTACTTAGGCTTAAATCGTTACTAACTTGAGTCAATGCCGATTAATGCAAGCATGGTCACATATGTCCACGTGGGTCGTGATGCATTTATAATTATGTTGGCCACCATAATTATACTTGCCTCCTTTCACACGTGTACATATCACCAAGCACACATCTCTCAACGTTATATAAAAGAGTAGGGTAATCATCTCCCAGAAAATCCTCGAGTGAACTCATCAAATTTCTGCGGCTAAGTGATAACCTTTATTTAACTTAATCCCATGTCTCATCAAACAAGAACTGTCACAAGATTGAGTTAAATAGACAGTTATCACTGAGCTCCATGCTTTTGATGTCTCGATTTAGATTCTGAGATTTTCCCCTATCGGTGCAGATATTATAACATTTTAACAGTGCGCATATAAATGGGAAAAGTTCTATGTATGTAAGGCGATAGGGATTAGAGTCTCAACGTATATAGTAGTTATAGTTTAGGCACCTAAATGCAACCTAGTTCTCTATAACCAATTCTCTGATACCAATCTGTAACACCCCCAAAATATCGCAGCGGAAGATTGTGTCACTGGATGCTACTTCATAATACAAAGTACAAGTTATAGAAAACGACCTCTAAATGAGACGTTTTGAAAAGTTTCCATTCGATTAATAAATTCCAAGTTACAAACATGTGTTCCATAATACAATACATAAGTGTTTTAAAACATATCGAATGGTAATGATAAAAGCATAAGTCTTCAAAATATGCCGAGCGACTCTATGCTCCATGCAACGGCTATCATCTTACTGACCTGAGATAAACGTGCTAAAGTGTCAACACAAAGGTTGGTGAGTTCATAGAGTTTGTTTTACATTAGTTGAATATCCTTTAAAGAATGTTTTCCATAGCAAAGGCCTTGTAAATCCACTCAGTTACAGATCCCGCCCGTACAAGACTTGCAACCTGTGTGTTTACAACCCACTGCTAATAGTATAGTATGATTAAAACATATGTGTATACGATAGATGCACACTTAATGTAAAGTATAATAGCCTACTGAACCTCATGACAAGAATAATCAAGAATGCTTCATAGCTGGATTATATTCACCCAGGGCCATGAATCGTAGGCAAAGGGTGGGGGTGTCAACCCGATAGTACTATCAATACCTCTCCGTTGGCTCCATCCAGGAGTTAAACAGTGGTTAAAGAATATAGCGTATAGAATAGTTTTCACACATTAAGTCACATATCGTAATAAAACTACACATCATGTTTAAGAGTATGAAAGTTAATGAAAACAGTTGAGCATGTACCTCCCCCAAGGAGTTTAAAACAAGTATTAAAGAGTAAGAGTGGGGCTAAGAACTCACGGTAAAGTATAAGAGTTTAGTTTACTTGTGAAAATAAGAACAAGTATTTAAGCATGTATCTCCCCTAAAGAGTTAAAACGAGTATAAAAGTAGGGGCTAAGAACTCACCTTGAACTAATGATAACACAACGTATAACGGAATCGATGGATTAAACCAGGAAGTCTCTACGTACAACCTAGAAATATGATATCGTGTCTTAGGTTCTAAAACAACGAAGTGAATATATAAACAGGCCAAAAAAAGTTTATATATCTCGTACTACCGTTCGGGCCATCGTAATTCAGAGGTCATGTAGTAAACGTTCGAGGAGCCAGGACACTTTAACTCGTAAATCCACAACTCGTCGATCCGCTTACCCAAATGAAACCCCTCACACAAAGCTCCCTAGTGTTGTAGTATTTGATAGAAAATATATTTTGTTTACTTGATTATATGATATATTAAGAGTTTATAAAACACTAAATAATCAAATAAAAGTTCATAAGTATTTAAAGTATATAAATACTTACCTTAATATAGAATGCTTGCGTATTATAGAAAAAGGGAATATAAGCGGAGCTTCGACGTGAAATTTGCAATCTTCGTAAACCCGAGGCTACTTGAAGATTATAACAACGCCTTCTTGAAAACCCGAAGCTATTTGAAGATAATAACAAAGTCTTTTTGGAGACTTAAAGTTATTTGAAGATTATAACGACTCTTTCTTGAAAACTTGAAGAAAACAAGATCAAAGTCTAGCTTTTGCTCAAGAACTCATCAACTTTCTTATGAAATATAAGAGAAGTGCCTAGGGTTTTAGGACTTTGAAGATATTAGAAGGTGTGGTGCAAGAATTTCTATGTGTTTAGTTGGCTATTTATAGGATGAGAAATTTAGTTAACTACATATTGGGTTAAATTTTAACCATGGTTAAAATAACACATGTAATCATCTAGGAAATCAATGGCCAAGATCAAGCCACCAAAGTGATGACTCCCCTCCTAATGGTGGTTTGGAATAGTCTAGGAAGAAGACTTGGTCAATTTTGGTGTTATCTTGTTTACGGAGTAAGTTTTGGTTCCGTTAATCGCTAACCGTAAACCGTTAAGTCACGAAACGTAAAACCGGGTATCGTAAAAATACGAAACTTGAAATAATGATTAAACTTGTCAATATACTCCATAATAAAATATAAAATGAGTGGTAAGTTCCATCGGGTTGCTTAAACCCTGTTAAAGCTGAAAACGCGGGTCTAAAACGCGAAATACGTAAAACGTACGAAAGTTGCGCAAAATTGAGAAAAGTAAAATGTAACTTTTCTAATAGGATAATAATGATTTAGAATAGCCTATAATGTCTAGACTGGGCTCAGTCTAGTGTCGGTTGGTGTTTAAACGTTCTTTAGACCTAAAACCGAAAGTGTTAAAAACCAAGGAATGACTTATAAGATCAAGGAATGATTTTTATGGTCAATGGAGGGGGAAAATATGTTGACTTTTCCAATAATATAAAAGCTTCTAATCGTCTTAGAAAATATGGTGCAGGTGACGGCTAAGGTTGCGGATAAGTAAAAGTGCTTAAAACGCAATTCTAGTTTTGTAAGGCACGAGGCTTATCTGGCGACATTTTAATTTAGAATTTTTATTCTTTAAAAATTCCGTAATTAATTGTGAGTGTTCTAAAAATTTATCTGATGAGAGGAAAAATTGGCGCAGGTGGTTTTCGTTATGCGTAGGATGTTTAAACGACGTTTAAACCGCATGTATAGCTTCTTAATAACTTTTGCGAAAATGACCCGACAAGCGTCAAACTTTTATTTTGTCATAGAAATAATTTATCTCACGAGAATATGAAATAAAATTTTTGATATGATATAAAAATTTCGGAGATGAATAGTACCAGTGAATAGTAAAAATGAATAGTAAAATGAATAGTAAAATTTTCGGGAATAGAAATTTAACTTGAAAATGCAAATTGTTACACATCTCTTATGATTCTATTTATATTTATAAAGGAGTAATTGATGCACATGTTAGAGTTTTAGACTTGAACCTGCAAGTGTCACGAATCACATGTGATTTGAAAATGCAATTATCATAATACATGTTATTGAACCAATAAGTATAAGTAAATCACATGTGATTATGCATTAAATCACATGTGATTCTACATGAAATCACATGTGATTCTGTTTTGGGCCGACGAGGTAATGAAATGCAACTATGAAAATTTTGGAGACATCATTTCCTTTGATGAAACTTTCTGAAGTAACAAGTAAGTTTAGACTGTTTGACTTTTATAATTAAGTAAAAATCACATGTAGGTTAGCCTAAATCACAGGTGATTTGTGATAAATCAAATGTGGTTGAGTCTAAATCACACGTGATTTAGAAAAAATCACGTGTGATTTTAGCACAAATGATGTTTGTTTATTAGGTATACATTTGCTCACTAAGGCCATGTGTTTTGTTGGTATTTTAGTATAAAATAGATTGAGTTTAATATGCAAATAAGGATCGACACTTATTTGAATATTAACGGGACTAACGGGGGTTCCAAGGGGGCGTAGCCCCCTTGGTGGGGGTTCGGGGGCAACGCCCCTGAGAGAAGCAGGGTCCAAGGGGCGGCAGCCCCTGGCAGGGTCCAAGGGGCAGCGCCCCTGGCTGGGGAATTTTTTTATTTGGTATAACATTGCTATGTTAAAAATTCATTAGAATTTGTTTTTCCACCAAATAAAACATATTAAGTTGATGCTCGTTTCTGCTGCTAATGCTTGGTTCCTGCTGATGGTTCCTGCTGATAGTGCAGCGGTTCCTGCTGATGGTTCCTGCTGATAGTGCAGCGGTTCCTGCTGATGGTGCAGCGGTTCCTGCTGCTAGTGCAGTTCCTGCTGCTAGTTGTTTTACGGTTAATGTAACTGTTTTGCAGTTTTAGACCCTAATAACCGACCCCATAAACTGTCTTATATATTCTCTAATTCGAATAGAGAAAGAAGAAGGCTGATCAACCATAATTTTGATCACGTTTTACTGCAAACATACAATCATTCACAAACTTGAATCAATTAGATTTTATCCGGTCGTTAATTGGTATACACTCCAATTTAATCGATCTGAAAGCGTACTATTCGTGACTTCTAATTGCTATCAGGATACCAATCTCACCCTAATTACCACACATAAACAACAAAGATCGATTAAATTTTTTTCAAGATGGCAGGCGAATCAGTACGTGATATGACGTCTAAGTTTGTGAAGTTAGCCAAAATCGAAGGGCAAGATTTTCGAAGATGGCAGAAGAAGATGCAATTCTTGCTAACAACTATGAAAGTTGTGTACGTTTTAACAACACCAGCACCGGAGGAAGTGGAGGGTGAAACCATTGATCAAATCAGAAAACGCAACAAGTTCTGGAATGATGACTTCATATGTCGTGGAACAATTTTAAACGGTATGTGTGATACTCTTTTTGATATTTATCAAAACATAGAATCTGCAAAAGAATTATGGGACATGCTTCAGGCCAAGTACATGGCAGAAGATTCATCCAGTAAGGAATTCCTAGTTAGTGATTTCATGAATTACAAAATGATAGATGGACGTTCTGTTATGGAACAGTACAATGAGTGTCTTAGTATACTTGGTCGCTTTACCCAACATGGTTTAAAAATGGATGAATCCATTGCGATAGCATCTATTATTGACAAACTTCCGCCTTCTTGGAAGGATTTCAAAACTAATTTGAAACATAAGAAGGAAGAATACAATTTGGTTGAGTTGGGAAGTACCATAAGTATTGAGGAAGGGTGTCGTAGGATGGAGAAAACATGGGTGAATGAAAAAGACAAGGATATTGGCGGATCAAATGTCAATATGGTTGAAGAAACTAATTCTAGTTTCAAAAAGGGTTCGAATACTAAGAACAAGAAACGAAAGTTTCAAGGTAACGATCACAAAAAGGGAAGTGTAAAGAAAGCAAAACAGTCCAACGATGGTGGCTGTTGGAAATGTGGAAAACCTGGACATTTCAAGCGTGATTGTCGTACGGGAAAAGGCAAAAACGAGGCTGGTACTAGTGGTGGATCAAAAGGAGATCCGAAACAAGTAGGTACAATATTAACAATTAATAATAATTCGGATTTGAATTATGTATCATTAATTTGTGAATCATTCTATGTATAGGATGATGATATTGCTTGGTGGTATGATTCTGGTGCGACATGTCATGTGTGCAAGGACCGAAGATGGTTCAAGGAACTTGCAACTATTAATGATGGACGTGTTTTAACTATGGGAAATGTCGCAACAGAACCAATACTTGGAATTGGACTAGTAGATTTAACTTTTACTTCTGGAAAAACAATTTCGTTGTGTAATGTATTGTATGTGCCCGGTATTCGGAAAAACTTGTTGTCCGGTGTATTATTAAATAATTGTGGGTACAAACAAGTGTTAGAATCCGATAAGTATATCTTGTCGAAACATGGTTCTTTTGTGGGATTTGGTTATTTATGTAATGGTATGATTATGTTGAATTTAGATATGCCTTCTGCTTTTAATTCGATTTGTATGGTTGATTCTATATCTAGTGTTAAACTTAGTAACATGGAACTATGGCATGCTAGATTAGGACATGTTCATTATAAAAGAATGAAAGAAATGTCTAAAATGAGTATGATTCCATCTATTGAATTGGACCATAATAAGTGTAAAACTTGTATGTTAACTAAGATCACTAGAAAACCATTTAAAAAGGCAAATCGTGAATCCAAACTTTTAGATCTTATCCATAGTGATTTATGTGATTTGCATGCTACACCATCTCTAGGTAATAAGAAATATGTCATAACTTTTATTGATGATGCATCACGTTATTGCTATATTTATTTATTGCATGCAAAAGATGAAGCTCTTGATAAATTTCGAATTTATAAACAAGAGGTAGAGCTTCATCAAAAGGATTTGGTAAAAATCTTACGTACCGATCGTGGAGGGGAGTATTATGATCCGGTATATTTCCAATCTACCGGAATAATACATCAAACTACAGCTCCATATACACCACAACAAAATGGTGTGGCTGAAAGGAAGAATAGAACATTGAAAGAAATGGTGAATTCAATGTTATCTTATTCTGGGTTAAGTGAAGGATTTTGGGGAGAAGCCATGTTAACGGCTTGTTATTTGCTAAACCGTATTCCCGGTAAAAGCAACAAGAAAACCCCATATGAACTTTGGCACAAGAGATCACCAAACTTGAATTTTATCAAGGTTTGGGGATGTAGGGCTGTGGTTAGGCTCACGGAACCTAAAAGAAAAACTTTAGGTGAAAGAGGTATAGATTGCATATTTATTGGTTATGCTGAAAACTCATATGCTTATAGATTCTATGTATTAGAATCAAATGAGTATGTTTCGGTGAACTCGGTAATAGAGTCACGAGATGCAATCTTTGATGAAGAAAGATTCACATCTATACCTAGGCCAAGGGACATGATTCATAGTTCGAAGGAACCGGTTAATACCGAGGATGTTCCATCGACTAGCACTGAACCAAGAAAGGGTACAAGAGTGAGAAAAGCCAAAACTTTTGGTGATGATTATCAACTTTATTTAGTTGAAGGATCAAGGAATGAAATTAATTTTCAATATCAATATTGTTTCAATATTGATAAGGATCCAATGACATATGGTGAAGCAATGGCTTCAAGGGACGTTGCTTTTTGGAAAGAAGCAGTCCAAGATGAGATGGATTCTATCTTGCAAAATAAAGTTTGGAAATTGGCTGATTTACCTCCTGGGTGTAAACCATTAGGATGTAAATGGATCTTCAAAAGGAAGATGAAAGTAGATGGTACTATTGATAAATATAAAGCCAGGTTGGTAATCCAAGGCTTTAGACAAAAAGAGGGTATTGATTATTTCGATACTTATGCTCCGGTTGCTAGGATATCTACTATTAGATTGTTATTGGCATTAGCTGCTATACACAATCTTGTAATTCACCAAATGGATGTGAAAACTGCATTCTTGAATGGTGAATTAGATGAAGAGATTTACATGAAACAACCCGAAGGGTTTGTTATGCCTGGACATGAAAACAAGGTGTGTAAATTGGTTAAATCTCTTTATGGGTTAAAACAAGCTCCTAAACAATGGCATCAAAAGTTTGATGAGATTGTGTTGTCGAATGGGTTTGTTTTAAATCAAGCTGACAAATGTGTTTATAGTAAATTTGATGATTCCAGAAATGGAGTCATGATATGCTTATATGTAGATGACATGTTGATTTTTGGTACAAACCAAGATCAAGTTGATGAGACAAAGGAATTCTTGTCATCTAAATTTGCTATGAAAGACATGGGGGAGGCGGAAGTGATCTTAGGTATAAAGATCATTCGTGAGAACAAGGGTATTTCAATATCACAATCACATTATATTGAAAAGATTTTGGATAAATTCAATTTCAAGGATTGTTCTCCGATAGGTACTCCCATGGATCCACAACTTAAGCTATTACCTAATAAAGGTAAAGCGGTGTCACAACTAGAATACTCGAAAAGGATTGGATCCTTAATGTATGCCATGATAAGTACTAGGCCGGATATTGCATATGCAGTTGGAAAGCTTAGTAGGTTTACTAGTAATCCTAGTACATTTCATTGGCGAGCTTTGAGTCGAGTGTTCCAGTATTTGAAAGGAACAGTTGATTATAAGATGACTTACATTGGATTTCCTTCGGTAATTGAAGGTTTTTGCGATGCAAGTTGGATAACCAATAAAGAAGATCATTCTTCTACATCTGGTTGGGTGTTCCTTCTTGGGGGAGGTGCCATTAGTTGGGCATCAAAGAAACAGACTTGCATAACAAACTCAACTATGGAGTCTGAGTTTGTTGCTTTGGCGGCAGCTGGTAATGAGGCTGAATGGTTAAGGAATTTGCTTTATGAAATTCCATTGTGGCCAAAGCCTATTTCTTCTATTTCTATCAGGTGTGATAGTCAAGCTACATTGGCTAAGGCTTATAGTCAAGTGTATAATGGCAAGTCAAGACACTTAGGTGTGAGACACAGCATGGTTCGTGAGCTCATAATGCATGGTGTCATATCCGTTGAGTGGATTGCAACTCATCGAAACTTAGCTGATCATTTAACCAAAGGGTTATGTAGAGATCTCGTGAAAGGATTAGCTGTGGGATTAGGTTTAAAGTCCAGTTGAAAACTCTCATGTTAAGATACCTAATTCCCACCTAATATGATGTTTGGTGTTGAATTTTCAATGTGGAAAGCTTAACATCTAGAGTTTGGAACACAACATCAAAGTTATCCCAAAGGTATGTGTTCGGTCTGCAAGATGAGGTAGGTTGAAGTATATCTTCTTAATAATTCTTTTGAAAAATTGCATTTGCAGGTGCAAGACTAAAAGAATTACCTATATGAGTATGAAGTTTAGCTGCTTCAAGAAGCTGGGACTTGGCTTTGATATACTTATGAAGGATAGGGACATAGGCTAGTAAAAGAATGTGTCATGTAAGAATTGAGTGTGAAAAACTAATGTGTATATTATCTTCATGTATTCAATAGTGATATTACAAGGTTCAATCTTTCGGGAAACCTTGATATTCGAATATTTGGAATGCGTAATATACTAATATGAAATTCAATCGTCTTGACATTTCATTTATGCATTAGTTTGATTGTTTGCTGTGAACTAGTTAGTTAATTTATGATTACACTAAAATGGGGGAGGTTTGTTGGTATTTTAGTGTAAAATAGATTGAGTTTAATATGCAAATAAGGGTCGACACTTATTTGGATATTAACGGGACTAACGGGGGTTCCAAGGGGGCGTAGCCCCCTTGGTGGGGGTTCGGGGGCAACGCCCCTGAGAGAAGCAGAGTCCAAGGGGCGGCGCCCCTGGCTGGGGAATTTTTTATTTGGTATATGATGAAGCGAAAAGTGTACCGCTTTTAGGGGGTCATTTAAGCCCTAAATCGTATTTATTTGATCAAATATTGCCCTAAATCGTTCCTTTTGTCATTTTAGGTACTTTGGAGAAGAAATCTGGAAAAGGAAGCATTTTGGACGTTTTTGGAGCATAAAAGTGAAGAAAACGACAAAGTCTCAAAATCGGCTAAAAAGTACCTTTGACGGCGTCAGGGATTGCCCTGGACGGCGTCATGGCTTGGCAAGAAAAAGGTGGATATGAAAATTACTCATGATAAGCCAGAGAATTTTGCATGAAAAATCTAACGGCGTCACCCTTTGAAGTGATCAAGGTCGTCACGGCTTAACTTAAAGAGGGACGGCGTCAAGCCATAATCTGACGGCGTCAAGCCTTGATAAGCCAGAACGGATTTTGGAGGTCTAAAGAGGGACGGCGTCAGGAAGGCCATCCGGGAACCCTAAAAGCGGCGAGGGTGACGGCGTCAGAATCTACAACGTGACGCCGTCAGCCCTTAATCTCTATATATAGTTTTGCAATTTTTTGTCATTAGTGTGGAACTTTGTGTGTGAAAAACCCTAAGATGATTTTAGCAGCTTTTTCAAGGCTTTTTGCCTTGAGATCTTCCATGTTACATTGAAGATAAGTTATCAATTAATCATTCAATATGTCTATGTGTTGTTTGATTCTATCTTGTTCTTGTCTTTTGTTTAACATGCTAGGCTAGGTTTTCTTTGTGTTTGCTTAGATCTAATGAAACCTAGCTATTGATTATTGGTTATTAGTGTGTTATTAGTTGTATTGGATGATTGTTCGTCTATGTTAGGCTTAAGAAAACTGGCTAACTTCCTATACGGTAACTTGCTTGAACGTCTTAAGAAACATGAACCAATGCGTACTAAAGGTTTTTATGGTTGTATTTAATGCATGAGCGAATTCTAGTGATCCCATGTTAGGAGCTTCCTAGCCGGCTCGACATAGGAGTGAAGTAGGAGTTCATAGAGTTGGGGAAGTACGTACGCCACCCCACGATTGGTATTAAGGAATACACCCGTCATCCACGCAATTAATACACACTAATCAACTGGTAAAAGATAGTTAGGGAGTAAGGAAATCTAAGTAAACACATTTCTCTCCACATAAGTTTTACCACATTTTCATTTTCAGTTATTTTATTTTATTTGCATTCGTAGTAACTTGGGTTAGTTGACTAGCAACTAATTCCGCCCACTCTTTCAAACCCGAGATTTTACTTGCTTTCATAAAATTATAAAAACATAAAAAGAATCTTCTCTCACCCTTAGACCTATTAGAGTAGTTTTTCATACCTAACGAACACTATTCCCTGTGGAGAACGATCAATCCCCCGTACTTACCACTACACTATACTACATCGGTCAGGTACACTGCCTGGTGGGGTTGTAAGCCTCTTGAGATCCCTCGAGAGGTAAAACCTGTTGTAAGGTTGCAAAACCACGCATCAAGTTTTTGGCGCCGCTGCCGGGGAATAGTTATTGTTTAGGTTGAATTTTTATTTTATAGGTCTACTCACTAGATTCCTTTCTAGTGAGATTTTTATTTTATTTTTCTAGGTTTTCTTTAGTCTATCTTTTTCTGCTCTATCCATTGCTCAAATCTTCCTTGGCCATCATGGTAAATGAAGATCTCTCCAATCTCAGAGTCACCAGGAGTCGTAGTTCACTAAGCGACCTTATTCCACCCTACGCAGAACCTGATAGGGAAATGCGAAGATTAAGGCGACTCTTTGCAACACCCGAACCATCTGGCATTGCCATCGACTTTGATGATGCCCTCTCCGAGGAAGAATCCAATCATCATTCTACACCTCCTAGCCCTCAACCCAATCACGATATGGAGGTTCCCGAAATCCTAATCCCTAAATGTCTCAAGGACTACTCTTCTCCCACCCCTCGTGGTTTTTCCAATGCTATCGTTTTTCCAAATGAACGCACGGATGGGGTCTTGCATGCAACCGATATTTGGCTAGTCCAAAGTGTATGCAAGTTTCACGGATTGAAAACTGAAGATCCAATCCAACACATCAAGGACTTCCTGAAAATAGTGGATACCCTCCATACGGACGGAGCCACTAGAGATACCTCCCGGCTGCGATTCTTTCCCTTCACCCTTTATGAAAAAGCCGGTGACTGGTATAACCAACTTCCCTCCGAATCCATTTTCACATGGGAACAGCTTGTCTCAAAATTCTATGAGAAATTCTTTCCAATAGGAAGAACTTCAACGTTAAGAGACGCAATCTTCCGCTTCCATGTTGGACCAGCTGAACCCATTCACGAATCCTGGATCAGATTTAAAGATTTGATTAGACAAGTCCCTCATCATGGCATTGAACTCTGGCTTCTTGTCCAAATCTTTTATGACAGTGTCCCTAAAAGCGACCAATTTGGCATTAATAATTCGGTAAAAGGAAAAATAGCCAACCTAAGCGCTGAGGAAGGATGGGATAGAATTGAGGAATACGCAAATGATCAAGACGATACCTGGGATGAACCCGATTAGATCATGAGCATTTCCAAGATCATGAAAGAGCCTCCTTTTGCTAGCCGGCTGAATAGAATGAATGATCAAGTCTCTTATCTAGACAAGTCACAACCAACTATACGGTTGTCAAACCCATACTTGATCTGCGACCAATGTGGTGGCCCGCATGAAGTGGAGGAATGCGAGGATAATACCACCACCGAACAAGCATGCTTGTCAAGCCACGACATCTTCGATGATCCTTCGCTCTTAACTTTCTACCAAAACAATGATTTCACCCCTTGGGGAAATCTTGTGAGAGAAGAGGGAGGAGGAGAATATCCTGACTATAAGGTTAGGAGCACTTTTGAGGATGATCTTGGGCATTTCACGTTTGAAAAGAATCTGCAACTAAATGGTCTCGACAACCTTATCAATAGCCAACAAAACGACATGAGGGCCAAATTCGCAGAACTCAACGCCACTCTCGACGGCCTTGGCGAACCTCAAAGAGATCCCTTACTCGCCATCACCACTCGTGCTGGAACAACTACTAAGGACCCACCTTACCCAGCTCAACAATCTAACGTCATGGAACCCAACACCCCTCATGAAGAGAAAGATAATGTGAACGATGAAAATCCCGAACAAACCCCTCCGGTAACTCCCTCTCCACCTACTCCAACCAAACAGCCCATTAAAGTCCCATACCCGTCCCGTCTCAAGAATCAAAAGGTCGAAAATGATAATAAAAGATTCTTGTCATATTTGAAGAATTCGGTCGTCACCATACCCCTTCTTGATGCATGTTACCATATGCCCAAATATAGTACATACTTCAAGAAGTTGCTAACCAACAGAAAAGGGCTCGAGGGTCTTGTAACCTTAGGAGAAGAATGTTCTGTGGTGACTCATCGAGGGCTGCCAAAGAAGGTGGACGATCCAGGTAGTTTCACCTTGCCCTGCTCAATAGGATCTCTTTCAGTCAAGAATGCTTTAGCCGACTTAGGAGCAAGTATCAATCTTATGCCGCATTCCATGTTCCTCAAATTAGGGTATTCTGGATTGAAACCTACCCGTATGAACATCCAACTAGCCGATAGATCAGTCAAATACCCCTTAGGAATATGTGAAAATGTGTTGGTTAAGGTAGGGAGGTTCAAATTTCCAGTTGACTTCGTCATCTTAGAAATGGAAGAAGATGACCTAGTGCCTATCATTCTGGGGAGGCCATTCCTTGCAACTGCTCGTGCTGTTATTGATGTTCACGACGGCAAACTGACCTTACGAGTAGGGGCCGATAGCTTAACCTTCGACATCAAGGACACAATGAATCTTTCTCTCGAAGCAGATAATCAGCTGTATTTCATCGAAGAAATCGATGAACTATCCGACGAGATTGACAATTGTATAGATGAACAGATGGAAGCTGGTTGGTTGCGAGATGAAGCTTTCTTACCCATATTTGAGGAGGAGGAGACTATGGATGTAAACGCAGTCTCCTTCTATCCCAGACAAGAAATCGAACAGCTTGAGCTTCGTAAACCCGAGAACAAACTTAAACCCTCCATCATCGAGCCACCTGCGGTAGAACTCAAGGAACTCCCAAACAACCTTGAATATGCTTTCCTCCAAGGGGAAGATCAACTTCCGGTAATCATAAGCTCCTCCTTGAAAAGTGAACAAAAGGATAAACTCTTAGGAGTTTTAAAAAAATATACAGGAGTTATAGCATGGAGTGTAGCCGACATCAAGGGGATTGACTCTACTTTTTGCACGCATAAAATACTCATGGAGGAGGATTATAAACCCACCGTGCAACCTCAAAGGCGAGTAAACCCCAACATTAAGGAAGTCGAAAAAAGGAAGTCATTAAGCTCCTAGATGCAGGGCTAATTTACCCAATTTCCGACAGTCCATGGGTAAGTCCTGTACAGGTTGTACCAAAAAAGGGAGGAATGACGGTAGTAAAGAACGATAGGGATGAGTTAGTGCCTCAATGAACAGTAACTGGATGGCGTGTGTGCATCGATTATAGGAAGTTGAATGATGCAACCCGAAAGGATCATTTCCCTCTCCCATTTATCGACCAAATGTTGGAAAGGTTAGCAGGGCATGAGTACTACTGCTTCCTTGATGGGTTCTCAGGGTATTTCCAAATCCCTATCGCTCCTGAGGACCAAGAAAAGACGACGTTTACATGCCCTTATGGCACCTTCGCCTACAAGCGAATGCCCTTTGGACTATGTAACGCCCCCGTCACTTTCCAGCGCTGCATGACGGCAATCTTCCATGAGTTAATGGAAGACAGCATGGAGGTCTTCATGGATGATTTTTCGGTCTTTGGAAACTCTTTTGATCGTTGTCTTGCTAACCTTGAGAAAATTCTCAAACGTTGTGAGGAGACTAACTTGGTACTAAACTGGGAAAAGTGCCACTTTATGGTAAAAGAAGGGATTGTGCTAGGGCACAAAATTTCAGGAAGTGGAATTGAAGTAGACCGGGCAAAAATTGAAGCTATATCCAAACTTCCCTATCCAACAACTGTCAAGGCAATCCGTAGCTTTTTGGGTCATGCTGGATTCTATAGGAGATTCATTAAAGATTTCTCAAAGGTAGCTAAACCAATGACCCAGTTGCTCATGAAGGATGCCCCGTTCGACTTCTCTCAAGAGTGCAAGGATGCATTCGATCGATTGAAGCAGGAACTTACCCAAGCCCCAATTATGGTCACCCCTAACTGGGAGTTACCCTTTGAAATCATGTGCGATGCTAGCGATTATGCTGTTGGAGCAGTATTAGGCCAAAGGCTTAACAAACACTTCCAGCCAATATACTACGCTAGCAAAACCATGAATCCTGCTCAAGAAAACTACACTACCACTGAAAAGGAATTACTGGCCGTGGTATTTGCTTTTGATAAGTTTCGCCAGTATCTTGTCCTTTCTAAAACGGTTGTTTTTACGGATCATTCAGCTATTCGATATCTTTTCGCTAAACAGGATGCTAAACCACGATTACTTCGTTGGATCCTACTATTGCAAGAATTCGATGTTGAGATTCGTGATAAGAAAGGAGCAGAGAATCTTGCGGCTGATCATCTCTCTCGTCTCGAAAACCCCAGCCTCGCTGAATCTGACAAGAGTGAGATTCGGGAGTCATTTCCTGAAGAGCAGCTCATGTCAATAAACGATTCTGAACCTTGGTATGCGGATTATGCTAACTACCTGGCAAGTAGAGTCATTCCTGAGCATATGAGCAGGCATGAAAAAAAGAGGTTCTTCAATCAATTAAAGTACTACTTTTGGGATGAACCTTTCTTATTCCGAAGATGTCCGGATCAGGTAATCCGGCGGTGTGTTTCGGAGAAGGAAGCTGTCAGAATTATGAAAGAATGTCATGCAGGTCCATCGGGAGGACATCATGGAATGAACACTACTGCACGAAAGGTCTTCGACGCGGGATTCTATTGGCCTACAATATTTCGTGATGTGAAGGGTATGATACAGACTTGTGACGCGTGTCAAAGAGCTGGGAATATCTCTAGGAGGGATGAAGCCCCACAGAATTATATACAAGTTTGCGAGGTTTTCGATGTTTGGGGAATTGATTTCATGGGACCCTTCCCATCTTCAGGAGGAAATGAATACATCCTAGTGGCCATTGATTATGTTTCGAAATGGGTGGAAGCACAAGCCCTTAGGACTAACGACGCTAGGGTAGTCATTCATTTCTTAAAAAAATTGTTCGCTAGGTTCGGAATTCCGAAGGCTCTTATTAGTGACAGGGGAACCCATTTTTGCAATTCGCAAATGGAGAAAGTTATGAAAAGATATGGAGTCTCTCACCGATTCTCCACTGCTTACCATCCTCAAACCAACGGTCAAGTCGAAAACACTAATAGAGCCATAAAGAGAATATTAGAGAAAACGGTCAATCAAAACCGAAAAGATTGGTCTTTTAAGCTCGATGAAGCTTTGTGGGCATTTCGAACCGCTTATAAGACACCAATCGGGACAACCCCGTTCCGTATGGTATATGGCAAGGCATGCCACCTTCCAGTAGAACTGGAAAACAAGGCGTATTGGGCACTTAAGGCTTGTAATTTGGATTATACGGTTGCGGGAACAAATAGATTCTTACAGCTCCAAGAGCTCGATGAATTGAGATTAGAGGCTTATGAATCTTCCATTACATACAAAGAAAGGGCAAAAAGATGGCATGACCAACGGATTAAGAGACCCAAGGAGTTTTCAGAAGGAGACAAGGTATTATTATATAATTCTCGCTTAAGGCTATTTCCGGGAAAACTTAAATCTAGATGGTATGGACCTTTTACCGTAAGGAGCTCCTCTAAAACCGGAGCCGTTGTGTTGATTGACGACAAAGATAGAGAATTCACTGTGAATATACAACGAGTCAAGCATTATCAAGAGAATGGTAATGAAATGATCAATGAGGAAGACATAACTTTTGATGAAGAAATCACGTAATGTACGTGACTTTGAGTCTAGCTACAAGACTCGTTAATAAAGAAAAGCGCTTCTTGGGAGGCAACCCAAGTTTTATTTGCTTTGTGTGTTTATTTGTTCGTTTGATTTTATTTGTTTCCGTATGTATGTTTAAATTTTATTATTATTGATTCATGTTCAAAAACTAATTTGTGAAAATGCTTTATCTTGTTTTTAACTTCGTCTTAACTACATATAAAGGTATTTTGCAAAAGTTAAGTGTAAGGGAAATCCAAACCGGTTTATTAGAACACAAATGAACATGAATCGTAATAATAATAAATTAACATACATATTAGTATTTGTTTGAGTCAAATGCTTGTATCGAGTCATAATGATGTTTTGCAGGAATTCCAGGAAGTAAGGTATAGGTTTTGTCCAAAATTTTTCCGGAAACGTAACATGAGAATTCTGTCAGATCATTTCTGACGGCGTCAGGATTTACAACCTGACGGCGTCAGGTTTAATTTTCTGAAAATTTTTGAAAGTTTTGTTTTCATAAAAAGTTTTTATTAAATCTATAACTTATAATCTCCAGGAATCTGCAAAATTATCATTCCACAAGCATTATATCCTTATATATAGAGTTTATCCCGCCGATGTTATGCAGGTTTTCGTGTTTGTTTTCTCAGGTTTAACAGGTTATTTTGGACAAGGAAATGTTTTGGATCAAGCTTTTGGCGATGCATTAGTCATGGAGCTTCAACATTACTTTGGAAGAAGATCTAACCGTGTTACCACATTATCCACCGAGCGAATCAGGGGAGTATTTGATTTCATTCTTTTACCTTATTACTTTTACATCTTGTTATTTGAACATTGGGGACAATGTTCATCTTAAGTGTAAGGGGGGGTAAAAGTACGATACTTTAGAGAATGCTATTACGCTTGATTTTTGTTTGTTTAATAGTAGATGTGTAATAAAACTGAGATAAATACCTGTTAGGGTAATTTTAGTGCCAAATTTAAATTTTTTTACAACATTTAGGAGTGAAACTTTGATCTTAATGAGCGTCTCACGGATAGGAGTTATATGACTAGCACAAAAACCGTACCACTAAAAAATTTTCCACCCCCAAATATGTGAGGTTCGCCCCTAGAATTGGTAGGAAAAGCATTTATGCTATGATGTGTGTACCGGTAGCACTTAGATTCTAGAACTTGCGTTAGGACCATTCCGAGGCCACAAGTGAGACTACATCCGTGTAGTTAGATTTACTACATGATAAGAGGCATTAGGATTAACCCATTGTTTTACACCTGTGTTTTTGTTATAATTACATTGGCTACATTGGTCAAGTAATTCTCCCACACCCTTTGCGTTGTACTCATTTTTAGTACACGATACCCCTAGTACACCCCTCAGAGCCTATCTTTTCGTTTCGACCTTTAAGCATTTTACTTAAAGGAAGAATTTGTTACACCCCACTTAAATGTACACCCAAATCACCTTAGCCTACCTTGTATGCACTCATTTTTAGTGCATTATTGTGACAACATTTGTTTAAAACCCAAGTTAATTATCTAATTGATTACATGGTTGCTAAGTCGAGTCATATCCTTGTACATATTGTTTTGGAAAGATTGGGACTCATGGGTAAAGTACTAGTGTAATGGAGTAATGGGGAAGAACATCATTTATTACCCCCATATGTGCTAAATATTTTAAAAGTACTCCAAGTGTTTCGATTATCTTAATTCGAGTCATTAGAATAGTTATTTGTAAAGTTATGTAAAAGTTCAAGTGTAAGGGGAATGCAACGCCCCTATGATGTATTATTTTGGATGGTAGGGCAAAAGTGTATGCAAAAAAAATAAAAAAAAAAAATAAATAAAAAAAAAAAATCAAGAAAAAAATACAAAAAAATGAGAAAAAGAAAAATAGAAAAAAAAAAACATACGGACTACCATCCCGTTTCATTTTATGTTCGTTTTATGTTTTTGTTATTTTGTTTTTAGCTTAAGATTGAGTCGAGTCTTGGCTTAGCAACATTGTATAGTACATGTAATTGATCAAGATCTTTAACTCGCCACCAGTAAAATATTCCTTATCCAACAAAACCGTGTTTATCATATCCCTACACCTAACGTTATAACCCATTTAAAAGCCCTCTTTGATAGTTTATCTTAGGTTCTTACGCCTAGTGGAGGAGGTTTTTGATCCTTTCCCAAGCCTATGGTAATCTATTTGTTATGACAGGTAGTGAGAGATATTATCCGTTTTCATTTATGAGATTTATTTTGATGACACCTGAGAGATGTGAGTATCTAAACACTACTTGTGAGGTGCTAGTTTGTAATCTCCGTGCTTATTATGATTAAAGTGGAACGACTATTTATTGTAATTACTTTTATATTAGCATTAAATGACCCCTAACTTGTATTTTGATTAGAATAAAAGCGCATTTGCTTGAGGACAAGCAAATCTCAAGTGTAAGGGTATTTGATGAAGCGAAAAGTGTACCACTTTTAGGGGGTCATTTAAGCCCTAAATCGTATTTATTTGATCAAATATTGCCCTAAATTGTTCCTTTTGTCGTTTTAGGTACTTTGGAGAAGAAATCTGGAAAAGGAAGCATTTTGGACGTTTTTGGAGCATAAAAGTGAAGAAAACGACAAAGTCTCAAAATCGGCTAAAAAGTACCTTTGACGGCGTCAGGGATTGCCCTGGACGGCGTCATGGCTTGGCAAGAAAAAGGTGGATATGAAAATTACTCATGATAAGCCAGAGAATTTTGCATGAAAAATCTGACGGCGTCACCCTTTGAAGTGATCAAGGTCGTAACGGCTTAACTTAAAGAGGGACGGCGTCAAGCCATAATCTGACGGCGTCAAGCCTTGATAAGCCAGAACGGATTTTGGAGGTCTAAAGAGGGACGGCGTCAGGAAGGCCATCCGGGAACCCTAAAAGCGGCGAGGTGACGGCGTCAGAATCTACAACGTGACGCCGTCAGCCCTTAATCTCTATATATAGTTTTGCAATTTTTTGTCATTAGTGTGGAACTTTGTGTGTGAAAAACCCTAAGACGATTTTAGCAGCTTTTTCAAGGCTTTTTGCCTTGAGATCTTCCATGTTACATTGAAGATAAGTTATCAATTAATCATTCAATATGTCTATGTGTTGTTTGATTCTATCTTGTTCTTGTCTTTTGTTTAACATGCTAGGCTAGGTTTTCTTTGTGTTTGCTTAGATCTAATGAAACCTAGCTATTGATTATTGGTTATTAGTGTGTTATTAGTTGTATTGGATGATTGTTCGTCTATGTTAGGCTTAAGAAAACTGGCTAACTTCCTATACGGTAACTTGCTTGAACGTCTTAAGAAACATGAACCAATGCGTACTAAAGGTTTTTATGGTTGTATTTAATGCATGAGCGAATTCTAGTGATCCCATGTTAGGAGCTTCCTAGCCGGCTCGACATAGGAGTGAAGTAGGAGTTCATAGAGTTGGGGAAGTACGTACGCCACCCCACGATTGGTATTAAGGAATACACCCGTCATCCACGCAATTAATACACACTAATCAACCGGTAAAAGATAGTTAGGGAGTAAGGAAATCTAAGTAAACACATTTCTCTCCACATAAGTTTTACCACATTTTCATTTTCTGTTATTTTATTTTATTTGCATTCGTAGTAACTTGGGTTAGTTGACTAGCAACTAATTCCGCCCACTCTTTCAAACCCGAGATTTTACTTGCTTTCATAAAATTATAAAAACATAAAAAGAATCTTCTCTCACCCTTAGACCTATTAGAGTAGTTTTTCATACCTAACGAACACTATTCCCTGTGGAGAACGATCAATCCCCCGTACTTACCACTACACTATACTACATCGGTCAGGTACACTGCCTGGTGGGGTTGTAAGCCTCTTGAGATCCCTCGAGAGGTAAAACCTGTTGTAAGGTTGCAAAACCACGCATCAGTATAACATTGCTATGTTAAAAATTCATTAGAATTTGTTTTTCTACCAAATAAAACATATTAAGTTGATGCTCGTTTCTGCTGCTAATGCTTGGTTCCTGCTGATGGTTCCTGCTGATAGTGCAGCGGTTCCTGCTGATAGTGCAGCGGTTCCTGCTGATGGTGCAGCGGTTCCTGCTGCTAGTGCAGTTCCTGCTGCTAGTTGTTTTACGGTTAATGTAACTGTTTTGCAGTTTTAGACCCTAATAACCGACCCCATAAACTGTCTTATATATTCTCTAATTCGAATAGAGAAAGAAGAAGGCTGATCAACCATAATTTTGATCACGTTTTACTGCAAACATACAATCATTCACAAACTTGAATCAATTAGATTTTATCCGGTCGTTAATTGGTATACACTCCAATTTAATCGATCTGAAAGCGTACTATTCGTGACTTCTAATTGCTATCAGGATACCAATCTCACCCTAATTACCACACATAAACAACATGTTTTTATATGCTTTCAGGTACAATATTGTATTTGTTCCATTCACTGCAATAGATAATGATGGAAAGAGTGTGACATTGTTGCGGGAATGCTTAGAAGTTCGAATCGTACATTTGGCTCCTGGAGTCGTTTATGACAACATTCTACAAGCAACCAACACTAGTGGTAGCATATCAAGATGCGATGAAGAGAATGTTGAGTGAAAGCTAATACGCGTACCAGAACACTTACCCGCTAGGTCAAAAACAACAGCGATGAATAAACTGATAACTTTATTTTTACTTTATAAATACTTTTTATGTTTTGTTTCATTTTAAATATTTTTGGATTGTTAACTCGGTTTTACTGAGATGTTGATTTTTGCTTCAGATAAAATCGTAATCTATGAATTCATATTTCAATAAAAGCCTTAGTTGGATTTTAGATTTCTCTTTATATTTAGCTATTTTGTTATAGTTACAAATTTGTTAAACAAATGTTACAAATATTAAGAAATTAAACAAAAGTATGTGATAATCAGGCCAAATCACTTGTGATTTGTGGTAAATCACTTGTGATTTGTTTTAAATCACATGTGATTTGTGCCAAATCACTTGTGATTCACATAATTATTACTTAAAGTAACATCCAATAACAATTAAGAAAATCAATTTAAAAGAATAATTTGAAGTAAAATCACATGTGAATTGCGGTAAATCACTTATACACTAACCACACACTATGAATTATCTGTTTTCATGGACAAATTAAGCTATGAGCTATCTCTTACAAATAAGCTTATCCAAACACCTTGAAAGCTTTTAGAAAACACAAAAAGCTATAAGCCCCTGAAGTAAGCTAACCCAAACACCCCCTATGTCTAACAATTAACTTGCATGAAACAATTTAAACAATAAAGATAAGTTCCATTCCAAGTATGGTAGCCAAATTCCGAATACACGTAGCTAGATAATAAAGACGATGACCAAATACAAAGGAGTATGAAAACACTAAAGAGAATACCAACAAAAACTACATTACGAATTAGATAAAACCCACAAGCAACAAACATACTATATGTAGTTTGTACTAGTAAACTTAACTTTATTCTAAACATGTCTCAAAATTACATAAGAATTTCTTGAGCCAGCGACTTGAAATTTGGTTCCACATCTTCCAACAATTCACCAAGGAATGGTATGGTTTCGGCTATGGATACAATAAACTCTTCTTTTAGATTATCTAATAGATACTTCACTATCTTCAACCCTAGTATCGTACTTACCTTCTCACTTCGAGTTTCCACTAAGACCTGTAGGATTTTGACAAAATTTCACCATATTCGTCATGTATGACCTTAGGACAGAGAGCTTACATATGTAGTTAAAGTAGACGAAGAAAAAAGTGTGAAGAGAGTTAAAGACCAACCTCATGAACAAGTGATTTCCATAGAAGGTCACTAGCAGATGTAACAACCATTTTTCTGACACAAGAAACCAACACATCATCAACCTCATTCACAGAGGGTACCTCCGGATGTTGTTCGAGGGAGCTTGGTGATTCAAGATCAAGTTGTAAGATGATTGGTTTCAATAACACCTGTAAAAATAAATCCAAAACAACCCATTTTAATCAAAATCAAGTATGACAATAAATTTAATTGAAAGAAAAAATCAGATGCTAGAGCGTGAAGTCAAAGATTAACACACTGAAACAAAATTGAAAGGAAATTTCCACTTACTTGAAAATTTGAGGAGTCAAGAAACTCAATCCGAAACCACCAAATCATAAAGTATATTACTTTGCGATTTTACTATTATATTTGGCCATAAACTTTTTATAAGTGAATTTGATTCTAAATCCTAACAACTATTATTTTCAAGTAGTATTGTACTTTTTACTAAATAAGCAAATCCAAAACACTATATCCTGAAGTACTTAATTTTAAGGAGCTTATAAGTACTTATTCATAAACAAAAGCTTAAGCAAAACAAATAAGCAATCCAAAACAACCCCTAATCGCACAATAAACGCGAAATTAGCACTTCCATTCATCTTACCAACATTAATCACATTTTCTTGGACAAATATAAAACTTTGTAACATCACTATAGCAAGAAGCTGACTCTTAACTTCTTTAAAGATACAGCTAACTTAAAATCATCGACGAATCAATCATCAAAATGCTTACCTAACCTACATTATACTCATAAGTACCACCATATTTACAACAAAATAATAAAAATGATCAAATTCATCTTATATCATATAAATTCTTATCAATTAATCACAACAACCTCAATCATCAACAACAATAACTAACATTTAACAGAATCATTATATCAAACAAACAATTAGTGAACTTAATAAAAATAATGATAACTTCTAAATAACAGAATAGAGATACAAAAGTTTTACTAGTTACCGTGTGTAATAAGAGTGAAGTGAGGTGACACGTGGATTGATTTTATTGGCGGAAGTGTAACGGCGGTGCACCTCCGCCGTGACGTGACGGTTAGATCTAATCCCAAAAATGTGGCAAACGGTGATTCGGTGTTGTTTTCGGTTTGTAGGATGACGTGTTTGGTGGTTAGATAGTGTGAGGATAAAAAGAAGAGTGATGTAATGGTGATGATGACGTGGAAGGTCGTTGTTGCTGGGTGGTTGGGGCATTTGGTGTGGTGGTGGCGGTTGATGACATCACTTTGGTGGTGGTGATTTGTGTTTTTGAAGATATGGAGGATTGTGTGTGTTTTTATTGAGAGAGAGTGTGTTTAATTAAAAAATGATATGAAATGTGTAAATGAGATGGGTGTAACCCGACCCCTTGACCAGTGTGTTAATTTTTAGTGATATTACAAAAGTGCCCTCAGTAATTAATTATATTAAAATGACAATTAATCTAGACCTTTAGATTTAAAATAGATGGATGATTGAGATCTTTTTATTTGATCTTTAGAAAAATCTTGTTCTGCACTGAACTTTTCTCATCCATAATCTAGACAAAATAGAAAAATCGATAAAACTTTGATTGAAGTTTAGTACTTTAGCTAGTAACTAAGAAGATAATAATCCGCAACTTTTTGAGTAAACTAGTAATGTTGGAGGGATTGTACTAAACTAGTCAAACCCCACTCAAAGGATTCCTATAATTCATAACAGTGAGATCAAATATAATCGGACGATCCAAAACCACCATCAACAACCTTCATTCTCATTGGCTGTGAATACCAAACACATAAACATCAACCTTAGACCACAAGGTGTCATGCCGTACCAAATCTACTCGTTCAGGCCCACGGAGTGCCACGTCACCATGACATACCTTCCTTTACAACCCCCCTCTCATAACATTCCATAACTTACTCATTTGGGCCCCACCACTAACTATTTTTATTTATTTTTTATTCAAATACCCAAATAAACTAAATTCATTTCATAAAAATAAAAATACAATAAAAATAAAAATACATTAACAGTTCAAAACTGAGTAGTCCCAAATCTTAACTATTTATAAAGAGAAAATGGTCAACTTGAGTCAATAGTGAAAAACTGAATTTTGTCTTAATACCAATTTTGCCCTTGCCCATCTTAACTACATGCACATTAACTGGAACATTAAATGGATATTAACCATGCGTATGAACACACTAAATGGATATTAACTGGTGATGAGTGTCTAAATACTCATCATTTTTACCTAATCTGAGCTGCCAAAACATCCAAAAACACTCAGAAATGCATCATAATACTGAAATTATCCCAAAATTGTGTTTTATATGTTTCAGATGCAAAATGTTTAAAAACAGATAAAAAACGAACAAAGTTTGCATAATTGGCAGTTTCAGTCCCTCAACTTTCAAAACTTGTCAAAACTAGTCCCTAAGCATTTGAATTGCAAGAAAAGTCACCAAAGGTCCTTTTTAAATCATAAATTATCATATTTAGTCCTTTGGTGAAAAGTTTAAGTAAATTACAAGTTTGGTCCCTGCACTTTCAGAATTTGCAAAAATGATCCCTGGGAAATATTATTTTTTGGAAACATCATGTATGGTCCCTGGATTATTGAAACATGGCAGAAATTAACCCTTGAAACAACTTTGGAAGATTGCCAAGTTTAACCCTTCAAGAATTCAGAATTTGCAATTTTAGTCCTTGTGATTAAATCTAAAACCGGATCCTAAACTATTACCCCTAACCCATAAATAAAACCCAACCCTTTTATTATTAAAACCCAACCCAGTTACTAAATCCTATAACCCAGCCCAAGCCCAATCCATAACACAACCCGACCCACCCTCTTTTATTTAAACCGAAAGTTTGACTTCGGTCAAACTTATCCCTGCAAAACCATACCGCCAAAACCACCCTCCAATACCACCATTGTCCACCGCCCTTCTGACACCACCCACCCCCTCCTCTTATCTCACGCTACCTAACAATCCAAATGCAATAAATGTATCTTCCCCACTCCCACTAACTAAAACAGATACTTATCCCACTTTTCCTAGTTTCCCGCCAAAAAGGAAATTGGACGATTGAGATTGAATGAAGATAATTCAAGGGTGCAGATGTGATCAGAGATGTCGACTTAGGGTTTCCCAGTTGTATTTAGTATAAATAGAACAATGTAATAGATAAAAAAGTAGTAGTTAAATTCTAGTGTAATCGTATTTTACTTTTATTAGTTGTAATCTTGTAATTTATCATTTCCAGTTGTAATTCAAGTTAATTTAAGTTATAAAAATCTTGTTCCAAGTTATTTTGTGTTTAAATTCAATGTTGTTCAAATTTGCATGTCACTGATAAGCTCAATAAGCTCGAATCCTATTCATAAGCTCTCACAAGCTCTCACACCCTTGCTATAAGCTTATACAAGCTTATCATAGCCTGATGTAAGCTTATATAGTTAATTAGTTGTCCTGAATTTGAATTTTGAAGAAAGTCAACCACAGGTCAACATAAGCTCTTAAAAGCTATTATGGGTTGTATAAGCTGATCAAGAAGGTTTTTCTGGTTTTCTAGCTTGTGTTAACAAGCTAGATTGGTTCTGCTCTGTTCATGCTATCCACATAGCCACACTTCCAGTTGTAAGCTTTCTGAATTTTTAGTAGTAAACAATAGTGTACTGTAGAATAGCTTATTAGTAGCTTATTATCATTGTTTCTTGCTTATTCATAGTTTGTAAGTGTTTTTCATTAGTCATATCAGTAGTTATATAAGCCTTTCATTAATTTGCTTGAAAAGCATAAAAAAAAAAGCCAAATTAGCTAAAACTAGTATAACTTATTCATTTGCTTATTTCTGTTATAAAAGTTACTCAATAGAATCTAAATAAGTTAGTTAATTAGTAATAATCAGACTTTTAGTTTAAAATTTGTGTTTTCCTTTGAAAATCCACCACAGACACCATATTAAGGGTTGTTTGGTTTTGCAGTCAAACTAGGTCAAAACCTTGTGTTACTGTTGATTGACCACTTGACCAACTTTGAATCAGCTTAAATAAGCCATAATAAGCTATTTCTAAGTTTGGATTGGCCATTTAGATAGAATTGGCCATTTTGCATACCCTGTGGAAATTTCATACTTTCAAAAGCTCAAATAAGCCATTTATAGCCATAAGCTTTTTCTGGCCTTTTTCTTGGGTTTTCTGAGTGCATTTGAGTCCATTTAGTTAGAAGACCAAAGTTGGTTTAAAGCCTTTTGGCTTGTGCTTGTCTGCACAAACCTGCACATCAGCAACTCAGTATATACTGAGTTGCCTGAGCAGCTGATCTCACCCATATTGTAGCCTAACCAAATAAGCTCAAGCTCTAATTCTTGGTTTTCTGAATAGCCCACACTGCTAGCTTACTTTTGCCCCCTTAAGATTGCATCTCAGTAGCTTATTAGACTGCTTAAATTGCCTTGCAATTTGGCCTTTTTCTGAGTTTTCTGTTGAGTCTTTTCAACTGATTAGGTGTCCATTTGCTTAATTTGTGGGATAATCTCTTATATTTAAGTTGTTTTGTGCTTAAAGTAGTATATTAAACCTTTCCTGAGCATTTGGTTAAGTTTTGTGCTTATTAGCTTATTTTTAGCTTATTGCATCAACTGCTTATCTGTCCATCTGCTTATCTAGGTTCAGTAGACTTTTGATTTTAATTTTCCTAGCTTCTAAATAATATTTTAGACTTATCCTGAATTTTTCAGATTTTTCTAAAGTCATTTGATATTTTTAATCTTTTTTTTATTAGTTTCTAATAGTAATTAAATCATAATAAATAGAATATTAATCAGAAATATATAATTTTAATTTTCATAATTTTCTTTTGTCATTTTTAATCTAGGAAAAATATAATTATATTTTTAGACCTTAAGAAAAACCAAAAATAGAAATATAGTGATAGCTTCTATTTAATAGAATTTATCTTTTTAAATTTTAATTAAGTAAGTTTCATTTTTATAATTTTCTTAGCTTCTATTTACTTAATAATATTTTTAGAAAAAGTTTTAGAATTTTCTTTGTTCATTTAGTAATTTTTATAAATTTAAATAGTTTAATAAGTAATTAAATAATAAATAATTAATAATAATTAAATAAAAAGTATAGAAAAATATAATTTAAGTTTTTAAATAAGTTTTAACTTATTTTATATTTTTAGGTTTTAAATTTCATAAATTTTACTTTTTAGTCCCATTTTAGATTTCCCGTTGCGCGTTTTAGTTTAAATTATTCGCGTTTAATTTTCCTGTGTATATCTGTTTTCGTTTGTTATTTAGAATTATTAAATAAAGCAAAATCAAAAATATCTAAATCACATCAGTCACTCTAATCCTAGCTTTTCACAGTTGCCCATTCACACCTCGTTGGGAAACGACCCAGGTGATCACTTGCCTGGTTTCACACTACACACGAGCATTCGTTCTGAGACTGTTTATATTTATATATACGTTTTCAGACGGATCAAATTTTGGCGCCGCTGCCGGGGAGGTGTGCTGCGATAGTTGTGTAAATTTTAGCGATTAGTGATTCGAGATCCTTCTATTAGAAGTTCCTATTTCCCAAAAACAATATAAAATACAAAAATATTTTTCTTTTCTTTTCTATATATATTATTATTATTATTATCATATAAAAAATAAAAAACACCAAAAATATTTTCCGTTTTCTTTAATAATATACAAATAATAAAAATTAACCATCGAGAACCAAGACAGAGTACTACCTAACTGGGGGTACGACCATAATAAGTTCCCAAACATCAGATTTAAAACTTGCCTTTGTATCACTTGCGAATATCGGCTCACCTTTGATTGATAAACAAACTCTAACGGAGGTTCTAGGATAGTCTGACATTAAATTGTCGGACTGAAAGAAGCGGGTTTTTAAGGAGCGTAATTGCCCACCTTTGCTTCTCCGCCACTCTGTGCGTTTATCTCTTAGAGAGCTACCGTACGCTTGTTGATTATTGGTTTAAGTTCACTTGTGTTTTGATTCGTTCTTGATTTAATTAAAATATTTTACTTAGTGCATGCGCACTCGTTCTTCCACGTCATCAAGCCCTTTACGTGAACTCGTAGATATTCCGAGAAGACGTAATCGTAGACGTGCTGCCCAAATAGTCGAACTCGAGATTCGTACTGTTCTCACTGATAATATGGCAGACGAACGCACAATGGCTGAAATGCTCCAGGCACCCACCGAGGGTTATGGAGATGCCATCGTTTTACTAGTCATCGATTCTGATCATTTTGAACTGAAAACACATTTGATTGAGCTCGTGTCCACAAACCAATTCCACGGGTTTGAACGAGAGGATCCATATGCACACATTCGTTGGTTCAATAAATTGACCTCTACAATCAATTACAAGAATGTGCCGCAAACAGTTATCAAATTGATGCTATTTCCATTCTCACTTGAGGGGGCAGCCCGGATTTGGCAGGATAAAGAACCCCCTCGATCCATTGAAACCTGGGAAGATCTCGTAAAGAAATTTGTAAATTATTTCTTCCCTCCATCAAAGACGACTAATCTAAAAAATGAAATTGCTGGATTTCGTCAAGGTTTTGATGAAAATTTCGGAGAGGCATGGGATAGATTTAAAGATCTCCTAAGAAAATGCCCACATCACGATTTCACGGTGTTACAACAGATAAATACGTTTTATAATGGGTTAACCCAAAACGATCAAGATGCACTTAACGCAGCCTCCGGTGGCAATATCTTGAATCGTAAACCTAGAGAGGTGGTTGAAATTTGTGAAAATAAATCAAAAGTTCCTATTTCTCGAAACAAAGTGAATGTTCCTGTCACTCCTGCTTCTTCTTCATCCGGTAACTCATCAGAGTTAGCCTTTTTATCGGACGCAATGCGTTGTATGATGAAGGAAATGAAAGAACTGAAGAGTGAAATTCATAAACCGGAACAAATCAAAGCAATAAACAAAGTGTGTGAAACTTGTGGTGGCCCACATGCGTATTTTGATTGTCAAGCAACCGATGCTTCTCTTTACCCAGCTCCCGTAGCTGCAGTAAACCAAAATCAATACCGTCCGCATGCTGAGACTCAGTACCGAGCACCGAATGCTATGGTCCCACCTGGTTTTCCACCCGTGCCAAATCAGAATAATCAAAATCGCTTTGTTCAAAATCAGGGACAAAATTTCAACAATTCTCAAAATTTCAATCAAAACCGAGGTCAGAATCAGGGTAATCATAACCAAAAGCCATGGAATGTCCAAAACCATAATCAGACATCCTCAGATGAGTTGCTTAGGCAATTCATAAAATCTCAAGAGGAGACAAATAAAACTCAATATCAGACAAACCAGTTGTTGGTTACCCAAATAAATGACATAAAAAAGTCTTTAAATGATCTACCTTCTACCTCGGGAGGTCTCCCAAGTAACACTGTTGTCAACCCTAGGGGTGAACTCAAAGCTGTCAGTACACGTAGTGGTAAATCTCATGTTGGATTCAAGGTGATAAAGGACCCGGTACTTCCCACTAACAATGGAAGTGCTAAATACGTCCAACCTTCGGTCATCCAAAAATCTACACCCACAATTGCTCCTCAGCCGTCAAGAATAGATCCTACTCTATCACGATTTACGGTTAAAAGTTTGTCAACCAAACTTAGTGAGCAAAGATCAGCCAGATATTATTCCGAAATGCTCAATGCTGTTCCTGTCAGTGTACTTGATGACAGTGATGATGACGAAGATACCACTTTCGTCAAAGCTATCACCACTCGGAGTGGTGCTGCTTATGAGGGGCCAGCTGGCCCTATTCCTCCTCCGTTGTTTGAAATGGAAAAAGAGACGGAGGATACAACGGACAAAGTGCAAATTCCAAGCCCACAAAGTACAGCACATGTCCATCCTCCGGTTGTCCCGAAAAAATCCAAACCAGGAGTTGTCTTTGAGACTCCTGAAGTTGTTGCCCCTAAATCCAAACCTTACATTCCTTACCCATCGCGCTTAAATGAGCAAAAGCTCCGTGAGAAGGCTAGTCAACAAATGGACAAATTCTTTCAAATCTTTAAAGAATTACATTTTGACATAAGTTTTGCGGATGCTATCATTCTGATGCCTAAATTTGCATCAACAATCAAACAATTGTTAAGCAACAAGGAAAAACTGATTGAAATGGCTAAAACTCCATTAAATGAGAACTGCTCAGCGGTTATCTTGAAAAAGCTTCCGGAGAAGCTTGGAGATCCTGGAAAGTTTCTACTACCTTGTGTATTTCCGGGAATGGTTGAATGCTATGCCTTAGCAGATCTAGGTGCAAGCATCAACCTGATGCCTCATTCAGTATGGAAAAAACTTTCTCTTCCGGCTCTTACTCCTACCTGCATGACTCTTGAGCTTGCAGACCGAACCATATCTCATCCTTGCGGCATTGCCGAAGATGTGTTTGTAAAAGTAGGGAAGTTCCACTTTCCAGCTGACTTTGTGATTGTTGACTTCGACGCAGATCAAAAGGTTCCTCTAATTCTTGGAAGAGGATTCCTAAAAACGGGCCATACTCTTATTGATGTATTTAAGCATGAGATCACCTTGCGTGTGGATAAAGAAGCTGTTACCTTTAACCATGATCAAACATCGAGGTACTCCTCAAATTTTGATTCTTCTTCGGTTAACCGAATCGATGTCATTGACATTACTTCAAAGGAGTACTCTCAAGAAAATCTTGGTTATTTTCATAATTCTGTGAGTGGGGAACCCACCACATCTTCTCAACTTATCATAGCAGACTCTTCCCCTTCTCTCACTTCGGTTGAGGGAAGTGATCCCTTTTGGGATGAAGTCGATGCTTTTCTTGCTCTAGATAGTCCACTTCCGCATGAGGTTGATGATGACTATCTTGATCCTGAGGGGGATATTCTTTTTCTGGAAAATTTGTTAAACGAAGATTCATCTTCCCCTCTTCCACCAAAACAACTTCATAATGAGGAAACCAAGTCAGTTGAAAAAACTGATAAATTTCCTGAGATCAAGTTTAAGGACTTGCCTCCTCCACTTGCAATTCTTGAGGAGAAAGTTCTTGTCTTAATTGCTGTTCAGATCTCTCTTCTTCCCTTCACCTACCCGGTGATTTCCCCTATCTTTCACTCATTTGGGAGTGAGGATATTACTTTTGACCCCGGCATTGTCCATCTAACATTGGTTTAAATGCCGGATTTATCTCATCGGTGTGGAACTTTTTTATGCTCAATTGGTTATCCAAGCATCTTGAATGAAAGTCCGATAGAGATGGTTTCTTCCACTTACTTCCCCATGAACCAATGAATTCGGGGTCGAGTCAAGCTAGCGACTCGGTTAATAAAAACAGTAGCAAAATATGGGTTTTCACCCATGTCTCATCTAAGTGTGGGGGAGATGCCCCACATGTTGTAAATATGTATAGTAAAAAAAAAATAATAATAATAAAAAATAAAAAAATGTGTATATAAAATAATGGCTATAAGTATTTCCCTTTCACGTTCTAAGTGTTGGTTTAACAACCGGTTCTTTGAATATTGAGGGCAATATTCAGTTCTAAGTGTGGGGGGGGGGAATTCTAGCGAATTTGATCAAATGTACCATCTAGTACCCCCATTTTAGCCAAAATTTTAAATTTTTTTCTCACTTAGAACTCAATAAATGGTTATCAGTCCGCCATGTCTAACCCACATAAGGATTGGCTAATCCGAGAGCAAACGGCTCTTGGTAAAGATGTCTCGAATCCGTTGATGGCTTGCAATTTGCCCAAAATTGTATGGTATTCGACTCGCCATATCCTTATAAGTGAAGAGTTGGCTAGCCCGCAAGGTTATGGCTTGTGGTTAAGGCAGTGAAAATCCATGATTGGTAATCAGCTCACCAAAGATAATAGTTGTAATTTATCTAAGAGTTGGCTAGTCCAGAAGCAAACGGCTTTTGGTAAAGACAAATCAAAACCGTTGACAGCTGATGATTTGCTTAAAATCATTTGGTTATCATTGTACCAAAGTATCACATACTAAAACATTGGCTACTCCAGAAGTAATGGCTTTTGGTAAAGAGAAAAATCCATTAAAACTTCATAAATGATTGCTAGGGACTAGCAATAGTTTAGTGTGGGGGATTGATGAGTGTCTAAATACTTATCATTTTTACCTAATCTGAGCTGCCAAAACATCCAAAAACACTCAGAAATGCATCATAATACTGAAATTATCCCAAAATTGTGTTTTATATGTTTCAGATGCAAAATGTTTAAAAACAGATAAAAAAATGAACAAAGTTTGCATAATTGGCAGTTTCAGTCCCTCAACTTTCAAAAGTTGTCAAAACTAGTCCCTGGTTATTCTAAAAACAGGAAAAGTCACCAAAGGTCCTTTTTAAATCATAAATTATCATATTTAGTCCTTTGGTGAAAAGTTTAAATAAATTACAAGTTTGGTCCCTACACTTTCAGAATTTGCAAAAATGATCCCTGGGAAATATTATTTTTTGGAAACATCATGTATGGTCCCTGGATTATTGAAACATGGCAGAAATTAACCCTTGAAACAACTTTGGAAGATTGCCAAGTTTTACCCTTCAAGAATTCAGAATTTGCAATTTTAGTCCTTGTGATTAAATCTAAAACCGGATCCTAAACTATTACCCCTAACCCATAAATAAAACCCAACCCTTTTATTATTAAAACCCAACCCAGTTACTAAATCCTATAACCCAGCCCAAGCCCAATCCATAACACAACCCGACCCACCCTCTTTTATTTAAACCGAAAGTTTGACTTCGGTCAAACTTATCCCTGCAAAACCATACCGCCAAAACCACCCTCCAATACCACCATTGTCCACCGCCCTTCTGACACCACCCACCCCCTCCTCTTATCTCACACTACCTAACAATCCAAATGCAATAAATGTATCTTCCCCACTCCCACTAACTAAAACAGATACTTATCCCACTTTTCCTAGTTTCCCGCCAAAAAGGAAATTGGACGATTGAGATTGAATAAAGACAATTCAAGGGTGCAGATGTGATCAGAGAAGTCGGCTTAGGGTTTCCCAGTTGTATTTAGTATAAATAGGACAATGTAATAGATTATAGAGTAGTAGTTAATTTTTAGTGTAATCGCATTTTACTTTTATTAGTTGTAATCTTGTAATTTATCATTTCCAGTTGTAATTCAAGTTAATTTAAGTTATAAAAATCTTGTTCCAAGTTATTTTGTGTTTAAATTCAATGTTGTTCAAATTTGCATGTCACTGTTAAGCTCAATAAGCTCGAATCCTATTCATAAGCTCTCATAAGCTCTCACACCCTTGCCATAAGCTTATACAAGCTTATTATAGCCTGATGTAAGCTTATATAGTTAATTAGTTGTCCTGAATTTGAATTTTGAAGAAAGTCAACCACAGGTCAACATAAGCTCTTAAAAGCTATTCTGGGTTGTATAAGCTGATCAAGAAGGTTTTTCTGGTTTTCTAGCTTGTGTTAACAAGCTAGATTGGTTCTGCTCTGTTCATGCTATCCACATAGCCACACTTCCAGTTGTAAGCTTTCTAAATTTTTAGTAGTAAACAATAGTGTACTGTAGAATAGCTTATTAGTAGCTTATTATCATTGTTTCTTGCTTATTCATAGTTTGTAAGTGTATTTCATTAGTCATATCAATAGTTATATAAGCCTTTCATTAATTTGCTTGAAAAGCATAAAAAAAGAAGCCAAATTAGCTAAAACTAGTATAACTTATTCATTTGCTTATTTCTGTTATAAAAGTTACTCAATAGAATCTAAATAAGTTAGTTAATTAGTAATAATCAGACTTTTAGTTTAAAATTTGTGTTTTCCTTTGAAAATCCACCACAGACACACCATTAAAGGTTGTTTGGTTTTGCAGTCAAACTAGGTCAAAACCTTGTGTTACTGTTGATTGACCACTTGACCAACTTTGAATCAGCTTAAATAAGCCATAATAAGCTATTTCTAAGTTTGGATTGGCCATTTAGATAGAATTGGCCATTTTGCATACCATGTGGAAATTTCATACTTTCAAAAGCTCAAATAAGCCATTTATAGCCATAAGCTTTTTCTGGCCTTTTTCTTGGGTTTTCTGAGTGCATTTGAGTCCATTTAGTTAGAAGACCAAAGTTGGTTTAAAGCCTTTTGGCTTGTGCTTGTCTGCACAAACCTGCACATCAGCAACTCAGTATATACTGAGTTGCCTGAGCAGCTGATCTCACCCATATTGTAGCCTAACCACATAAGCTCAAGCTCTAATTCTTGGTTTTCTGGATAGCCCACACTGCTAGCTTACTTTTTCCCCCTTAAGATTGCATCTCAGTAGCTTATTAGACTGCTTAAATTGCCTTGCAATTTGGCCTTTTTCTGAGTTTTCTGTTGAGTCTTTTCAACTGATTAGGTGTCCATTTGCTTAATCTGTGGGATAATCTCTTATATTTAAGTTGTTTTGTGCTTAAAGTAGTATATTAAACCTTTCCTGAGCATTTGGTTAAGTTTTGTGCTTATTAGCTTATTTTTAGCTTATTGCATCAACTGCTTATCTGTCCATCTGCTTATCTAGGTTTAGTAGACTTTTGATTTTAATTTTCCTAGCTTCTAAATAATATTTTAGACTTATCCTGAATTTTTCAGATTTTTCTAAAGTCATTTGATATTTTTAATCTTTTTTTTTATTAGTTTCTAATAGTAATTAAATCATAATAAATAGAATATTAATCAGAAAAATATAATTTTAATTTTCATAATTTTATTTTGTCATTTTTAATCTAGGAAAAATATAATTATATTTTTAGACCTTAAGAAAAACCAAAAATAGAAATATAGTGATAGCTTCTATTTAATAGAATTTATCTTTTTAAATTTTAATTAAGTAAGTTTCATTTTTATAATTTTCTTAGCTTCTATTTACTTAATAATATTTTTAGAAAAAGTTTTAGAATTTTCTTTGTTCATTTAGTAATTTTTATAAATTTAAATAGTTTAATAAGTAATTAAATAATAAATAATTAATAATAATTAAACAAAAAGTATAGAAAAATATAATTTAAGTTTTTAAATAAGTTTTAACTTATTTTATATTTTTAGGTTTTAAATTTCATAAATCTTACTTTTTAGTCCCATTTTAGATTTCCCGTTGCGCGTTTTAGTTTAAATTATTCGCGTTTAATTTTCCTGTGTATATCTGTTTTCGTTTGTTATTTAGAATTATTAAATAAAGCAAAATCAAAAATATCTAAATCACATCAGTCACTCTAATCCTAGCTTTTCACAGTTGCCCATTCACACCTCGTTGGGAAACGACCAAGGTGATCACTTGCCTGGTTTCACACTACACACGAGCATTCGTTCTGAGACTGTTTATATTTATATATACGTTTTCAGACGGATCAACTGGAACATTAAATGGATATTAACTACAGATGCATGCATATTAACCATGCGTATGAACACACCATAAAAATAAAACACACAAAAAACACACACACATTACTCCTCTCAACTAACAAAATACTCTCATCTTTTCCACACATCCGTCTACCACCATCATCACCACCACAACTCCCATTACCACAGAAGCATCTCCACCACCGGACGTGACCACCAAGGAACCCACGACCACAGAACCACCGTGATGAGTCACCAAGACCCACGACCACCAAGAGGGTTTTTCATGTTTTGAGGTATTTTTCTTTTTTTACTTTTCAATGTTTTTTTTAATAGATCTATAAATTTTATTTGTAGATCTATAGTTTTTTTTTAATAGATCTATAGTTTTTTGAGTAAACTACACCATTCGTCCTTGTGGTATGCGTTGACCGACAGACTTCGTCCTTTGACCAAAAAAATTGCACCGTCCGTCCCTAAGTGGGAAACGTTATGCACCATTGGTCCCTCACTCTAACTGGGTTCATTAACGAGCGCTAACTGAGGTCCATTGGAGGGTATTTTGGACTTTTCACCCACACACCATCAATTAAATCCTCTAGCTACCCACGTCATTTCATTCACCATCCCCCATACACCTAAACACACACACTCACAGTATAATCATCTACATTCTTCATCTTCTTCATATCTTAAAAACTGATTAACAAGAAAATTTACATGAAATGGTGCTACAGTTGGCGTATGTAATACGAAAACCAGATGTTGACTTCGATCCAAATGTAGCTTATGGTAAGTTTTTTTTTTTTCTTTCTATTTTCTGCTAATGCCGCTTCATTATAAACCCTAATTTGTTTTTTATTTTTGTAGCTGGCATACGTACTGCGTTTTCAATAAGGGTGCATTATGGTGGTTCTTTCACTCAAGCACCTGGAAGGAGGTACATAAATGGTTATTCAAATATTGTGGATGAGTTAGACTCTGATGAGTTTTCGTTGCATGAGTTAGATGCTATTGTAGAAGAGTTAGGCAATGATGGGCATAAAATAATGTTTTACCATTTTATGAAACCTGATGGTGATTTAGATTGTGGCCTACAACTGATGCGCGTGATGTGTCGTTGCGGTTTAGCAGTTTTAATGCCTACTCAAGTTTTAAATTTATATTTAGCCGACTTATCAATAACACACACACTTAACGAGCAGTGTACCCGGTCAGTATGAATATAATGGTAAGTAGAGTGTCGATCACTAAGAGTGGAACGTATTATCTCATTATTCTAATCAGTATTTTAATATCCTAACGCAAGGGGGTTTCAGCCTGAGAGACTGGCACGATTTGTTTGCAATTAAATAATAAAATAAACCAATATGCACGAATCAGCAAGTAGCACACACGTACACAGATAAATACTCGAGACAATAAGAGGGCTGTCCTTATAATTAAGTAGATTGTCACTTGTTTTATTGATAGCTTTATATGAAGTGTATGTAGTTAACCCTTTCTCTTTGGTCCTAATCTTATCGGCGAGATAAACCCTTAATGATTACTTATGTCTAAAAGTTATTCCTAAGTGATCAATTTAGTAATAACCGTGGGAGCCACATTATTTTCCGCAGTCAAATGCCCGCAAGCCACTAATAAACACAGAGGTTATCAATGCACTAATAAGTAGTAACCAAAGACATCAACATATAAACTTTAATTGATGGGAAAGCAAGCATTAAAGGGAGTGCAATCTTTCGTTGTCACATTACACAAGCCACCAATCCTGATGAATTAAAGTTTGCTAACACAATAAAACAAAACTACTTAATGAATTAAACACATGCAGCACCTTCTTACAGCTCTTGTATCTTCGTTTGGTGTGTCTTGTGCTGCCTCCTTGACTGAATTCGTCCTAGGGTTCTGCTCTTCGGTTCTGATATATGTCTGACAAAAGCTCAGAATTCGTCTGGTCTTGGGGTATTTATAGTTTCTGTCTGAGGGAAGATGCGGCGCATCTAGTAAGTAGATGCGGCGCATTGACTTAACTTCGCGTGGGGTCCAAGATTATAATATTCAGGAATATTCGTACACCGCCAGAAGATGCGGCGTAACTCCATGATTAGATGCGGCGCATGTCCTCTTGTATCTTGGATCGTATCTGGTGATATCTTGATAGAGATGCGGCGCATGTCATGAGTGAGATGCGGCGCATCTGGAGCAGATTAGTCTTGATCTTCTTCATTTCAGTAGACTCTTAACTTTATGCATGTTTTGCTCCATAATCAGTCCAAAATCGCTAAGTTTCGCCAAATGCTTGTTTTTACCTGAGAATTACAAAAGTAAACGATTAAGTATCAATCCTCATACATAATATAGTAAAACAAGTCAAATTAATAGGATAAATGATAGTAATAAAATGTACTTATTTGAGTTCATCAAATATCCCCCCACTTGAACTTTACTTGTCCCCAAGTAAACCTTAGAATTTCTCTTATGAAAATGTATCCTAAAAGATGTTAGGGTTTATTTTTATATTTAAGCATGTATTCGTTTATTTCATAATCACACAACTAAACACTTTAACGAATTAGAAGTATAAATAAATAATTTGATAAAAGCAAATCTAATCGTTTAACTGTCCAGTCGCGACGAATATTCTATCATAAGCTTGGCAAGTATACACATCTCCTCCACTAAAGCCAAGGAATAACAAGTCTAAAGCGGTAAAAAGGGTTTGTAGGCTTAAGGGTTAATTATTCTTATTCACTATCGATCTCAAATTCCAGAAAAGGCGACAAAATCACAAATACATGATCGAATCCACGAACACGATACTTGCAATTGCTCAAATCCTTAACTCGAATAGGCTAAAGATAGGTCCAAACTTTACCAATAATAATATATCAAAAAGGGCGACAAAATCATAAATACATAGCCGAATTCACGACTACGATACTTAAGATTGCTCAAATCCCTAATCTCAATAAATCAAAGGTTTGGTTGGATAAAGAATAATAAAGGGCATGGATAACATTTGGGATATAAATTGGTGTAAAATGAAAAATAAACAAAACAAATAAATTAAAATCCTAAGTGTGGTTAATCACTATCCCAACCATCCCATGAATAAGACTCATATCATCGAATAACTCACGCTTTAACACTTGAAACACACGCTTTAGGTAGACACGAATTATACTCAACAAGATCTTAATCAAAGAATAAACCTTAATTGGCGTTCCCATAACTGCCAATTCCCATTCAATCCATAAATATAGTACAACAAATAGTGGCCATATGAACCACTTACATAACTTTACATAAGTTGGTTGAAACAAACTTCCAACTTTTCTTTCTTTCTTTTTCTTTTCTTATTTTTTTCGATTTTTTTTTTTTTTTTTTTTTTTTTTTTTTTTTGACATCAACATAGATGTGTAAAATTTCACCACATCACTATAATGATAATTCTGGATAATTTTTCCATACTTCTCATACTTCAGAAATAACGGTAATAGTGAAAGTAGTAAACACACGAAAAACAAACTCAAAGATATACAATATTTACTTTCACTCCAATTGCATTGTGCAATTTCCCGACCTAACCAAAGATAATGAATTACGCACGCGAACACAGGTAATGTAAGGAAACACACTTTGCCTATAGCAATTAACCAACCACGGATTCTAATCTACAGGGTAGGCTAAGGTGTAAGGGTGTAACGAAACATTTTAAACATAGGTGTAAGAAACGAAAGGAATGGCTCTAAGTGTTTTTCTAGGGGTATCTTACTCTAAAAATGAGAGTAACAAAAGGGTTTATACGGGGGTTAACTAACCAATGTAGTTAGTTAATAACACATAACATATAATAGGCTATTTTGGGTGTAATCCTAGAATTTTACCAATTTAGACAAGTCATTCCAATTATATAAATAATACTCATTATGGTGGTCTCGAATAGTATACAAGCCAAGTTCTAAAGTTTACAAGTCACCGGCACACTCATAGATTTGTGAATTTTGGAAAATCACAATTTTTGAAAATAACGTCATGTGTGCAGCTATGCAACTTAGATCTTAAACAAAAACATGCTAAAAATTTTTAAGTTTGATATATTAAGCACATTTTAAGCATAATTTTTGAAAAAGTTTAGGACAAGTAATTGTTAAGTGTTCTAATTCTCCAATCCCCCCACTTAAGTTAAACAACGTCCTCGTTGTTTGTATAAAAGGTTAAAAACTGGAAAATAAAAGAATTAGAACAGAAAAACTCCCCTGAGATTTGCTCGGTATGATCCTCCATTTGTATTTGAGCAAAAATCATCTTTCTTGTGGATTAGAACGTTAAAGCTTCATACTTGATGTATCCACAGGAAATCCATGAAACTATAATACCATCAATACTTTAAAACACACCTAAGATAAGAAAGGTTCAAACTTGCATAATACATTAGTAGTTAGGAAAAATAAAACTTAAAAATTAAAACTGAAAATCATCAGGTCAGTCGATGCGCCGTATCTTATGGAAGAAGATACGCCGTATCGAGCCTGGAATTAATACGGATCAGAATAAAGATGCGCCGCATCCTTAACCAGGGATGCGCCGCATTAAAATAAACTGATAAATAGTTTTAAAGTCGAAAATAAAAATGCAGAAAAATTAAAATAAGATATGACCATTGCAGGAGATGCGTCGCATCTCAGAATTGAGATGCGCCGTATCCTCATGCGGCCTGAAACAAAAATAAAACGAGATAAAGGATAGGATGCGTCGCATCTGTTTACCAGATGCGGCGCATGTGGTTACCAAACAGACTGATAACAGTCTGCTGTAAAATGACTCGTTCCACGGTTTGATCTCTCACGTCCTCTCGTATTCTCATGCTGAACTTAATGCCAGTCTTCATCAAATATAACAAGAAACATAAACTGAAACATTAAATATATACACGAGAATAGTGATTAGTACAATCCAAAAAAAAGATAATAATAATATGTGGAACAATGTCTGTAAAATCAAGAGAGTGAGATCATGGGTGAGCGAGGTCGTCTGGATGGGTCCCGGAAGTGCTGGCTCCATCAGTCCTAGCCCTGACTCTCCGATCATATGCACGTGTCACTCCGACAACACGAGTCCCATCCGGACGATCGTGTGTAATACCCTGATGCTCTAGAAGTCGGCTCACACTCGCAACTACCCACTCTGAGTCCCTCCTCAGGGCTCTCAACTCTCCCTCGACTGCATCAAGTCTCTGACCCATGGTACATACAGGGACTGGTGGGGGTACTGGTGCCTGCGGCTCCTCCTGATGGGCTGGAGCAGCAGCCGGAGGTCCCTGAGGTCCTCCCTGCTCCGCCTCTGGCCCTGCAGCTCTGGCGGGCCCTAATGCTGCCCAAAAGTGGCCTCCCGCAGCCACCTGGCAGATCCCGAGTCTAACCAAATAGTCCCTATCGATAACCGGGAGACGGGCCACCACAACCTCCAGCCCCGCTGGAATCTCCGCTCCAATGACTCCAAAATGGCGGGCCAGCCGAGAAACAAAATGCCCGCCAGTCATCTGGCTCCTCCGATCTCTCCCTGCAGCGGATCGGTGGAGGTAGTGTGCCAAAAAATGGGGGATGTTCACCGACAACCCCTCATCCATGCTCCTAAGGAGGAAGAGGTCAAGAGTGGTCACCTTCTCAGGTGACTGACCCCTCCCAGCAATGGTAAGTGCAATCAGCCTGTGGCACAGCCTCCTCATCGGCTCCCTGATCAAAGTATATGAGGGGGTGGAAGTAGTGATATCACCCCCCGAAGAAATCCTATCCCAGTAATCACTGAACAACCCTCTGTCAGGGACAACCCGTAAACTCTCAGCCCAGTACCTGGCAAACCCAGCAGATCCAAGCTCCTCCTCAGTGTGTACCCCCATGGCCAAAATAAACTGCCTCATCGACATCTGCCTATGCACACCTCCTAACCTGAACACCAGAGTGTCAGCTGTATCAATCTCCAAATCCGTCTCCCTGTAATGAATCGTGCTAAAGAACTCCAGCATGAGCTCCCTAATCAGAGGCTCGTCAATCCTAAACAGTCTCTCCCAAGCACTAGACCTGAACGCTACCTCCTCATCATCTCCAGCAATTACCATCTCCATCCGATGCTGTAAACTCTCAGCTGCATGTCCACCACCAATCAATCCTATATCATCAAAGTTCAAAACCTGGACTCTGAATATTTTCTTGAAGTAAATCGAGTCAAGCCTACGCAAGTAATCCTCCAGAGTCCCAGGAGTTAGTCCCATGTTCTCAAATTGTAGCCACTGATGCCTTAGTGTGACCTCTGGTAATGCCATCTGAAATAGATATTCACAGTCAGTAAACAGTCTGCAAAATAGGTAGATGCGGCGCATTTGATTTAATCAGTGCGGCGTATCTATATAAAGTATAAGAGATGCGGTGCAAGACAATAGATACGGCGTATGGAGATGCGTCGTATCTAGATTAATCAATACGGCGTATATAGAATTTTATCAATTTTGAAATAGGTCGTTACGCCGCATTAATCAACCTAGATGCGCCGCATCTAAAAGCATATCAGTATAAAATGAAGGGTCAGGCACGTTTTTCAAGAATCCGTATCCGTGACGTAAACTACCACTAAATATCACAGTATCATATTTTCCTTATATCAGTTCTAATATCTCATTCCACCACTACTAATTCGCCTTCCCGCTAAATATTCAAAATCGAACCCAAAACCTAAATTTTCGGTTAGATCAAATTAGGTTATAAGTTCAATTATTTATGCAAATTAAATACGGGGGAAACCATCTAGAGCAAGTCCTAATCATATCTCTATATCATTTAAGCACGAATCGATTCAATCATATAAACCCTAATTTTCGTACTAAACAAGATTAAATCGAAATTGAGTAATTACCTTAATTTGATGATTAGGAGAAAGATTCTAGATCGGATTAAAGGTGGATTAAAGAAGAATGATCGGGATTCGAGTATAATTTTAGTGCGTGTTCTTAACTGTGTGAGTGAGGATTATGCGGTAAAGAGTTTAGATCCGGCGCATTCCCGTCGTATTTATAGGGCGACACGATGCGCCGTATTAGAAAATTTGGATGCGCCGTATCTATTTAATCTCGTTGACTAGTCAATAAGTTCTAGTTGGTCAGGGATACGGCGCTTTGGATATTTAGATCCGCCGTATCGCTATTATAGTGAACGAAATTTAAATAAAGAACGTACCTTGGCCTCCGAAACACAATTCCATATACATCAAATTAGGGTTAAACGGTATACCATATGATATGAATTCAAAATAAGAGCAATAGGCATAAACGTTTTATTAATGTTCGTAATCTTATTGTTAAGTGGGAGAATTTATTCCGAGGTTAGGAACAAATATCGTTTTTAAGCGTACAAGATTAAGATTACGATTTGAATTAGATGTATAACATGGATAATAAAACTGAGATTATAGTGTAGAGAACTTTCCTTTGAGCAGGTTGAATTATCGTAGAGTTTACCTGGGATTCTATTTCAAGAATTTAAGACGTTCAATGTTACCAGTACTGAGTTTTCCTCCACTCTTGTCGTCTTATGTTTGATCACTCCAGCTAGCGTCTCTTGGTTTGGTTCAGAATGTAATCTTTCTTGGTGATGCTTGAGTCATCATTTATCCTGAAAATAAACAACTTGCACACGAGAGTAGCTGACCGATCAAGGTAAATATCAAAAATCAATTATATTTATCAAATTATATTCGTCGTATTAACAAAAGTTAATGCGCCGTACTTTCGTTACGTTTAAAAATACGAGATTTTTGATTCAGTAATATGCGCCGTATCGATAGAGATCGATACGTCGTATCTGTTTAATAATTCGCAAACTGTTTTTAATTAAAATAATAGATACGCCGTATCTGCTAAAGCAAATGCGTCGTATGGCGTTAACGTTTAGAAATTTTTTTTTATCAAAAACAAATACGCCGTATCTGCTAAAACAGATGCGTCGTATTACTTTATCACTTAGAAAAAAAATTTTCTTATTAAAAACAGATACGCCGTATCTTGGGGAAAAGATGCGTCGTATCGAATTAATTAAACGCGTTGTATTTTATAAAAATTAAACGCAATACGCCGTATCTGAGAGATCAGATGCGCCGTATCGTTTGATTTAGCACAGTACAACGATAGCAGAACAGAAAAAATACGAAAAATAAAAACAAATAAAAACACACAAACAAAAATAAACACACAAAAATAAAAGAAAACAATTAACACACAATACAACAAATATGCAAAATAATACAATGATGCAATTAATCTAATAAAAAGAAAAACCTAATTAAAATACTAATCAAATTAACAGATAATAACAATTCACTCCCCGGCAACGGCGCCAAAAAACTTGATGGAGCGTGATGTGTCGTTGCGGTTTAGCAGTTTTAATGCCTACTCAAGTTTTAAATTTATATTTAGCCGACTTATCAATAACACACACACTTAACGAGCAGTGTACCCGGTCAGTATGAATATAATGGTAAGTAGAGTGTCGATCACTAAGAGTGGAACGTATTATCTCGTTATTCTAATCAGTATTTTAATATCCTAACGCAAGGGGGTTTCAGCCTGAGAGACTGGCACGATTTGTTTGCAATTAAATAATAAAATAAACCAATATGCACGAATCAGCAAGTAGCACACACGTACACAGATAAATACTCGAGACAATAAGAGGGCTGTCCTTATAATTAAGTAGATTGTCACTTGTTTTATTGATAGCTTTATATGAAGTGTATGTAGTTAACCCTTTCTCGTTGGTCCTAATCTTATCGGCGAGTAAACCCTTAATGATTACTTATGTCTAAAAGTTATTCCTAAGTGATCAATTTAGTAATAACCGTGGGAGCCACATTATTTTCCGCAGTCAAATGCCCGCAAGCCACTAATAAACACAGAGGTTATCAATGCACTAATAAGTAGTAACCAAAGACATCAACATATAAACTTTAATTGATGGGAAAGCAAGTATTAAAGGGAGTGCAATCTTTCGTTGTCACATTACACAAGCCACCAATCCTGATGAATTAAAGTTTGCTAACACAATAAAACAAAACTACTTAATGAATTAAACACATGCAGCACCTTCTTACAGCTCTTGTATCTTCGTTTGGTGTGTCTTGTGCTGCCTCCTTGACTGAATTCGTCCTAGGGTTCTGCTCTTCGGTTCTGATATATGTCTGACAAAAGCTCGGAATTCGTCTGGTCTTGGGGTATTTATAGTTTCTGTCTGAGGGAAGATGCGGCGCATCTAGTAAGTAGATGCGGCGCATTGACTTAACTTCGCGTGGGGTCCAAGATTATAATATTCAGGAATATTCGTACACCGCCAGAAGATGCGGCGTAACTCCATGATTAGATGCGGCGCATGTCCTCTTGTATCTTGGATCGTATCTGGTGATATCTTGATAGAGATGCGGCGCATGTCATGAGTGAGATGCGGCGCATCTGGAGCAGATTAGTCTTGATCTTCTTCATTTCAGTAGACTCTTAACTTTATGCATGTTTTGCTCCATAATCAGTCCAAAATCGCTAAGTTTCACCAAATGCTTGTTTTTACCTGAGAATTACAAAAGTAAACGATTAAGTATCAATCCTCATACATAATATAGTAAAACAAGTCAAATTAATAGGATAAATGATAGTAATAAAATGTACTTATTTGAGTTCATCAACAACCTTTAGGCAGTGACCAAGATGTTCTTTTCTTGTCAAAATATGTTGAAGATGGTCATAAATTTGTTGATATATATGTTGAGCATGAAAAAACCAATCCTGACCTTTATTTCACCTCACCAATAAAAAACAAAAGGGTATTGATAGAAGAGTTAGATGAACCAAGACAGTCCAAAGCAGGTATAACACCACTTGCTAGGAAAGATGTAGAACTACAACCATATGTTGTAAGGTTAGATGAAGGTCAAGGTAGTGGTGCTGCTAAGGATGTACCTAGTCAGGGAGATAGTGCTTTTGTGAATGAGTTTTACTCTTCCTATGACCCTTATGTAGATTCACAAGACCCAAACTTTGATCCCTTTGCTGATTTAGAGATTGATAAGGTTGATAATGTGGACAATGTGGATAATGAGGAACAGAGTGAAAGGTTTGAGGAACAGAGTGAAGGGTTTGAGGAACAGAGTGAGGGACAGAGTGAAGGGTTTGAAGGTAGTGAGCATACTGATTCTAGTGATGATGATAGTCAGGATAGTGATTATATTATGGATGAAGAAAACTATGTGTCAGATGTTGATGTTGACATGGAAGACTTCCATTACAACATTGATGAAACTGTTGAGTTTATGGGTTGTAAGAACAGAGATGAAATATCTGATAATGAAGAAGATCAAGAAGATATAGAAGTTATGGATAATGACTACTTTGAGAGTGCTTCTGAGGAGGAAAATGAACTTGATAGGTTGAGAAAAAGAAAATTGAAACAAATTAGGAAACAGGCACATGCTTCTACTCAAGTGTACAAGACATATTTTTATGTGGGTCAGAAATTTGGAAATAGGGAAATAGTAAAGGAAAGAGTTAGGGAGCATTCAATTGAAACAAGGAGGGAACTTAGGATGGAAAAAAATGACAAGGAAAGAGTCAGAGTTGTGTGCAGGGGTATTATACCTACTTTATCCACTTGTGAAGGTACTCAGTCTGATAATGGGCCTGTTAATGGGCCTGATGCAAGTGGGTCAAAAGTCAAGTGGACCAAGGCTAAAGTATGTGAAGCTGCTGGGGTTGAATACCATAGTCCATCAAAAAAGAAGCAGACCAGTGAGAGAATAGTACATGGGGGAAAACCTAAAAGTAGAAAGGTAGATAATGACAATAAATGTCCATGGGTGTTGTTAGTATCCAAACATAAAAACCTAGACACATGGGAGGTTAAAACTCATAGATCTGTTCACAAATGCTTGCAATCCAGAAATAACTTGTATGCTACATCAAAATGGTTTGCTAAAGAACTTGTTGAACAACTCCAGTCAAACCCTCAAATACCAGTTAGAGCTGTGCAAGAGCAATTACAGAGGAAGCATGAGTTAGCTGTTTCAGAAAGTAAAGCATTTAGAGCAAAAGCAGAGGCTGAAAAAAAAGTTACAGGTGACTATACTCATCAATATAAGATGCTCAGAAGTTATGCATTAGAGTTGCAAGAAGCCAATCCAAACACAACTGTCAAAATCCATGTTCAATCAGAAGCAGATCATACAGTTGAGACAAGGGTCTTTAAAAGAATATATGTCTGCTTAGGGCCATTGAAAGAAGGATTCAAGGCTGGAATGAGAGAAATACTTGGACTGGATGGCACATTCATGAAGGGTCCTTTCCCTGGTCAACTACTTACTCCTGTAAGTGTTGACTCAAATAATGGGATATACCCTTTGGCATATGGGATAGTTGAGACTGAAAACAAAGATTCTTGGATATGGTTTCTAACACAACTGGGAGATGATTTGGATCTTTATGCAAATTCCAATTTCACTTTTATAAGTGACAGGCAGAAGGTATGATTCTCTTTTAACTTTTATGAATTTTTAATTTGCTTATTCTAGCTGTTTGTAACATATGTTTGTATAACTGTTGTAGGGTCTTATTCCAGCCCTTGCAAAGTTGTTTCCCTGTGCTGAGCATAGATTTTGTGTGAAACATATTCATGAAAATATGAAGCTGCAATGGAGTGGTGCATCTTATAAAGAGTTACTATGGAAATGTGCCACAACAACAACAGTCCCAGAGTTCCAGCTTGCAATGGAAGAGTTTAAAGCATTTAGCAAGCCTGCTTATGAATGGTTGTTGAAGATTCCACCTCAGCACTAGGCAAGAAGCCATTTCTCAGGTACAAATTTGGTCAATTTACAGTGTTTGTACAAGAAGACCAATTACATATATAGTCTTTAACTTATATTTTAATTCTAAATAGGGAGAGCTAAGACAGATGTATTGGTGAACAATATGTGTGAGGTTTTTAATGGAAAGCTTGTTGGTGGTAGAGATAAGGCTATCATTTCAACCCTTGAATTTGCAAGGTCTTATCTCATGAAAAGGATAGTGAATGTGAATAAGTTGATTGAAAGATGTGATGGTCCACTGACTCCAACTGCTACAAAGCTTTTGAAGTTGAACTGTGATGAAGCAACTAAGTATACAGTTACTTGGGGTGGAGGTATTTATTATGAGGTAAGTGGTCCATGGAATGATCAGTGTGTGGTGAATGTGCAGCAGAGGACATGTACCTGTAGAAAGTGGGAGTTAACAGGGATCCCCTGTAAACATGCTATAGCAACAAACTGGAATATGGCACTTAACCAACAATCAGCAGGATTACCAGAGGAATGGGTACATCCATGTTACAGGTAATTATACCTTCATAATGCAGACATACTTAACCAACATTCACATTATTAATGCATTTCCATTTTATAGGTTGGAAACATGGAAGAAAGCTTACTCATACCACATAAAACCTATCAGAGGTCCACTTCATTGGCCTAAGTGTAATGTACCAACTACTCTGCTACCACCAACTCATCAACCACAAATTGGAAGACCAAGAAAGCAAAGAAGGAAGTCTAGGGCAGAGGTTGATGTGGTGCATATGTCCAAGAATGGTAAGCTGACTAGGAGACTCAATACTGTCACATGTGACAAATGTGGAACCAGAGGTCACAACTCAAGGAGTTGCACTGGACCAAGAAAATCACAGTCAAAGGGAGTTGGTAAGAAGATGAAAGAAAGAAGTTCTGCTGGTGCTGATAAAGGTAAGGGAGTTACAGTTGATGATGGAAAGAAGAAGAAGGTTCAACCAAGGAAGAAAGTTATTGTTCTTGGTTGATACTAGTTTACGTTTGATGTTTATGGTTAAAGTGTTTGGGTTATGACTAGTTATTAGTATTTTGTATCCATGATCATGGCTGGTATTTGCACATGACAGTTATGTGATTTTGGATGTTTATGGTATTTGCAGTTTAGTAAGTGGATTATGGTATTGGCAGTTAATGGTATTTGCAGTTTAGTAAGTGGGAATTTGGTCAATTTATTTGCAGTTTTGTTAATGGTAATGGGTCAATTTACTGGAAACATGGGTCAATTTACTTGCTGCATTGTCTTTGATTCTTACTTCTTTTTTCATCTATGACTTTTTGTTTTGTAAACTCTTGACTTTTACTTGTTTGACTAACATCATTTGATTCATTCATACAAACCACAAAAAATAACCAAAAAACTCTTGACTTTTTGTTTTGTAAACTCTTGACTTTTTGTTTTGTAAACTCTTGACTAATACTTTCAACACAAAAAATAACCAACAACTGCATTTGATTCATTCATACAAACCACAAAAACATTCACATTATCATCTAACTTCCACAAAAGAACTATCCCAACAACTGCCTTTCAACACAAAAAAGAACCAACACCACCTAACTAAACATGAACATCTAACTTAAGTCAACATATTGTAAACAACAAACATTAACATAAGAGCCCAAGAAACATAAAGATACTTCTTCATCCTTGCTCTTTCTTCCTCCAACACTTGGATTTGTCCTCGATGGGTGTTCAGTGTTCTCAAATAGTCCGGGTATGATGTTAACAGATCGAGCACACATGGGGGGATCCACCCAATCAACGAAAGGACAATCTGATGGCTGCTAACAAGTTTAAACAACACTTGTTAATAACATCATAATAGAGATCAAAACCATTTAAAAAAAAAAAAAAAAAAAAAAAAAATTACAAAAAAAATTTCCGTACCATTTGAGGGCAACCATAAAACCTTCTTCCTGGGTTGATGTTAGTCCATGATGTTTTCACCACTGCACGTTTTCCACAATGACAATTAACCATTTTTAATCTTTACTTTACCAGGATCTGATAGTTTAATGAAAGAAAAAAAGGAAAGAAAGAAAGAAGAATAGAAAAATGTTAGGTGGGGTTGGATTTATATTAGGAGGATAAGGATAATGACAAAAGAAAGAAGCGGGAAAAAATTGTGTGGGGGAAAAGAGGTGTGGGAGGGAAATGTGTGTGGGTGAAAAGTCCAAAATACCCTAAATATTTGTTACATTTTCAATATACAAGTATTCATCAATCATCATGACATGTATATGGTTAGTATCTAATAATTGATGTAATGTTTTACTTTTCAATCTCACTAAATATTTTTATATGTTGTTTGATACATCTTAACAATTTTTGCTAGAGTTGAATTATCATATGTTACAATCGTTTGCAATTTCATTTTGATATTTTCACGTTCTATTTTGAATGTTATACGAAGCACTTACCACAATATCGCATATCGTTAATTGTATACCGCTAAGAACCGCTGCCACTAGACGCGGGTACTCGTCTAGTTTATTAAAAATACAATTAATAGTTAAAAATAGTAAAATACAATGTCTTCCCAAATTTACTAAAAAAATTGAGTAATTAAAAATTCTCAGCCCATTTCTTTAGTTCCATTGCCCATTTCTTTAGTAAAATTCTCAGCCCATGTGATAACCTAACCCTAATAAAAAACCAGTCAACATTTCCATCTCTTTACTCCAACAACCTCATTTACTCATATACTCTCATTACTTTTGCACCTAACTCTTCAACAACCTCAACCTTACTTGCTACTCTTTTATCAGTTACAGTTTTGAGTTCTACCAAATAATCATCCATGGATCTTGGCCATAAAAGGCGTGTGTGGCATGTGGCATGGCGACTATCTTGTAATATTTGTTGAAATAGGTGGTCTTGGAATTATATCATAAAGGTAGATCTAATTTCGTAATGTTACATTTATCAGTTTTTGTAGATTTGAAAAATGGAACTTGTTAAAATGCACCGAATTCAATGATTCTTTTGTTTCGTTTGTCTAATATATCGGTGAAGTGTACATTTATCACTTACTGTATGTACAAGATAGAGGAGTTTTTTTTGTTTTTGTTTGTTTTGTTTTTTTTTGTTTTTTTTTTATCAACTTAATTACAGTAGGTGTTACTGTAAAATGCTTAATTAGCTACTAAAAAACCACTGCTCACATCATTATTCTTGTGCTTGTTTTCTCTACTACAGTACTAGTAGTCTATAGAACTAGTGATGTTTAAGATATGGCCCGATCGATCCGTTAGGAAGGTGTACGAACCTATAGTAGTTAATATATATGTGTTTTTCCAGATGTGATTTAGAATCCGCATCATATTCATTTGTTCCTTTTCATCTCTTTCCCTTGATTAATTGCTTCTAATAATTCATTTGTTCCTTTTTCTGTTTGCATCATATCTATCATTTGCTTAATGACACTTGTTTAACATATAAATCTTTATATGTTAAGTATCTTTTAGCTAGCTTATGATCATGTTGAAGAAGTTTGGTTATGATGTTTTCTAATTATAACATGTTACCAAAATCCAATTCAGTGTGAATGCATGTATGTTTGTCTACTACTGTTTATTTCAAGTTTTAGGTTCAAATTGAGTCTTCAAGGGTAATAATGTATACTACTGTTTACCAGTATACCAGTATGTTTGTCTACTACTGGTAATCATCATTTTCACTCAGTTTTTTATTTATTTCTAAATGAATTTGTTGATACATTTTGCGAATGACGTCACTTATCGTGTTGCGATTGTTGTTCTTCATAAACGCGGTGACGTCACCGTCGATTTGATTTTGACCTGAGTCAAACGTCGTCATCGTTTTGTTATTGATTAATACTAATTAATTTAATGTGATTTAAGGTTTTTTGATAGTATGAACCTGATGATGATGATGATTTCACGTCATCATTTCTACTTGAGTAGTATTTTGTTGAAATGAAGTTAAAAATTCTTAGTTAGGTTAAATTTGTACTTGTTTCGAAATGCAGTTATAATATCTATAAGATGTGCGTATGTGTTTAGGATATCGGCGATTGAGCTTATAGTTAGGTTATATTTTGTACTTGTTTCCTTGATTCTACGGATAAATATATATTATAATCGAAATGTAGCGCCAATTGATGATGTTTAGTGTTTATATCGCTTAAATTTGTTATCTATAAGATATACGGATGTGTTTGTGTGATATCATGAATTAAGCTTATAGTTAGGTTAGATTATTAGATATGTACTGGTTGTCCTGATTTTACGAATCGTTAATAATCTAAATGTAGCTCTAACCGATTGCGTTACTGTTTGTATCAGTTAAATTTGTTATATGCAAGATGTGTTTGTGTATTAGTGTAGTGTTGTTTTGGATATCATCAGTAACATTTACAGTTAGGTTAGATTGGTACTTGTTGCACCTGATTTTACGAATTGTCATTAATCGAAATGTAGCGCTAATTGATTGTGTCAGTGTCTAAATTTGTTATCTGTAAGATGTACGGATGTATGTATGTATTAGTGTAGTGTTATTTAGGATATCGTCAACTGAGCTTATAGTTAGGTTAGTACAGAAATATATTATCCAGAATGTAGCGCTTATTGATGACGTCGGTGTTTGTATCGTTTAAATTTGTTATCTATAAGATGTACGGATAGCGTCTTTTAGGATATAATCAGTTTGAGCTTAAAGTTAGGTTAAATTTGTACTTGTTGCATTGATTTTGCGAACTGTTGATAATCGAAATGTAGCGCTAATTCATGGCGGTTAGTGTTAATATTAGTTAAATTTGTTATCTATAAGATGTACGGATGTGTTTGTGTATTAGTGTAGTATTGTAGTCCAATATAGGATATTGTTGGTCGAGCTTATTGTTAGGTTAGATTTGTACTCGGTGCGTTGATTTTACGAATCCTTAATAATCGAAATGTAGCTGTAACCGATTACATTAGTGTTTGTATTAGTTAAGTTTGTTAACTATAAGAGATATCATCAACTAATTTGACAGTTAGGATAAATTTGTACTCATACTTTCTACAATTTTACTTGTAGTGTATTGATTCAAATATGTAAAATGTAACTCTATTGAATTGCATTAGCTCCTATGTAAAATAAGTTATATGCTGTTGACTTTGTTGTTTACGTTTTGCATACGCAAACTGACTACTAGTCAATCACATTGATTAGAACTCAGTAGTAATTTTGTTGTGATTTCACTTTAGGTGATTCTTTTGAATGCATTTCTTTTATAATTTCAACATCAGAAAGTTCTATTAAGTAAAATTTGTAGAAAATGTATCTGCCAGGTCTATTTTAATTTAGTTAATTGTTGCATTTGAATTTTGTTGCAGGAGGAGCACGAATTTCACTTTGTGTTTGTCAAAAACTTTGCGAAGACCACTACGAGGAGACAAGTAATTACATAATTTGTGTCTCTTAATTTTATATGTTAACCTTTGTTTATGCAATTTTTTGTATTTGCAGCTTGAGGACCATTTCTTTGGTTGCGGACAGATTGTGAATACCTACATTCCCAAAAGGAGCCGGTATATGAACTATATTTGAGCATAAATACGTTTGTCGACTTTGTGTAATTTTTATAGTTTCTTCTTGTTAGATATGGATTCGTTTATTTCAACACGGAAGAGGCTGTGATAGCCGCATTGCAGTTACATGGATCTAGCTTTGGTCAGCAGCAGATTATCGTAAGGAGGGGTGTGCCTGGGGGTAATCCAAATTATGTAACATTCCTTAACTTTAATTAATGATGCATAAACTCTTTTTTGTATGCATGTTTGACTTGATGAATTTGTATGGATGCCTATTCAAGTATGATATTATGTTTAAACAGGTATTTAGCTAAGAAATAAATATTAATAGGCTTTGATTTCTAAGTAGGTGAACTCTTTGAGGATTTTATCAGTAGTGTAAGATCTTAAATTGTTAAGTTAATTCTGTAGCACATTTGTTAATGGGTTATTGCGCTTGGGCCAAACACACCCCACAAGTAGATACTTATTGGGCCTATAGTCCTTTTAGGGGTAGTTTGGTAAATTCAAAACTCTAAGATGATAAGCCCTCTAATAATCCAAAACAACAGAAACAAAAGCACAGTTCATCACCATTCATTTCAGAAAACACAATGCATTGAAACAAAACCCCATAGCCAGAAATGGAAACAGCAACCTTATAGAGAAAACTGAGAAAACACACAGTGAAAGGTGAAATTGTATTGAATGAAATGAAAGTTACAAGTGAGTTATACATTTTGGATTTTGTTAAAATGAAGTCTTGAAATCTTGTGGGTAAAGTTTTTGTTCTGGTGGAAGTTCTTGTAGGAGGATTAGGTGGTGGTGATGAATTAGATTGAGATTGTGTGTCACGAGGTGCTTCAGCTGGGCCAGTGATGGTGTTTGGAGTTGGGGATGATGATGTATCAGTGGCATTGTTGGTGTTTGGGATAGTTGTTTATGGTATGACATTGATTTTTTTTTTTTTTTTTTTTTTTTTTTTTTTTTTTTTTTTTTTTTAATCAACTTAATTACAGTAGGTGTTACTGTAAAATGCTTAATTAGCTACTAAAAAACCACCGCTCACATCATTATTCTTGTGCTTGTTTTCTCTACTACAGTACTAGTAGTCTATAGAACTAGTGATGTTTAAGATATGGCCCGATCGATCCGTTAGGAAGGTGTACGAACCTATAGTAGTTAATATATATGTGGTTTCCCAGATGTGATTTAGAATCCGCATCATATTCATTTGTTCCTTTTCATCTCTTTCCCTTGATTAATTGCTTCTAATAATTCATTTGTTCCTTTTTCTGTTTGCATCATATCTATCATTTGCTTAATGACACTTGTTTAACATATAAATCTTTATATGTTAAGTATCTTTTAGCTAGCTTATGATCATGTTGAAGAAGTTTGGTTATGATGTTTTCTAATTATAACATGTTACCAAAATCCAATTCAGTGTGAATGCATGTATGTTTGTCTACTACTGTTTATTTCAAGTTTTAGGTTCAAATTGAGTCTTCAAGGGTAATAATGTATACATTAGAACAGAATTTTTTTTTATTTATTTATTTATATATATATATATATATATTTCAAATTTGAACAAGCGTGTGTTTGTACGTGATATGCCTGCCTTGACATTACATTTGTACGTAATTAAGATCAGTGATAGTTGTTGTTCACTAGCTTGAATTGTTAATTTGTTTCTACATTGAATTTGATCAAGATGTGTTTTTCATTTTGCAGATCCAATGCACAAAGTGCGGTACCATTACTGACGATGATGTTGGCGTCTCTACTGGTGAGACTTATCCTGTCAAACGCAGCAAAGTCCGCGCACACTTATGCAAGAAGGTACAATGCATCTTAATTGAGCTCTGTATAGTCACTTTCTGTTTCCTCCATGTAAAAGAGAGTTACCTTAAACAAATAGTTGGTTTTTTTAGTCTCTAGAGTTGATTTCTTCCTCTTTAAACTGGCTAATACCTAGTTTTATGTTTTTTTAAAGTGCAAGACTTGCGGGCGTGTTGCGACTATCTTCATGCTGCGAGGCCATGGGTCGCCTTTCACTACCCAAATGGCTTTGACCGGTGAGGAGGCTACCGTCATGTCCTTTGATTGCTACGAGTGTATCCCTTTAGAGTACGTCTTTGGCAAAGAATGGAACGCAACAACCGTAAGTTCTAATGCTTCATGTTAATTAATTAGTTATATATCAGCTATATACTATTTTTACTGTGACTGCGACTGCAACTGGTCTCAAAAAACAGTGGGCACGTTTAATTATTGTGTGACCTTTCGTTTGCGAATTCTGATCTAATTTCATTTACTAAAACATGTTAAGTTATGTATACACTAAAACCACCATTTTGTCGTCTCATTGACCAATTCGACCATTTTCCTTTTTTAAAGCTTCCACGTATGACCCTTTAAAGATAAAACACGTACGGCAGCGAATCATTTAAAAGCTAGTAAGGGTGTGCATGCCTTGCTTGAAGGGTGTGCCCAGCTACCTAAAAGTTCATAAAAACCACTCTCTTATCATTGTTTCAGGAAATACTTGATCCATTTTTCAAACTGATGGTTTAATGTTGTTTGATTTCGCTCATTCTTCAGTTAAAATTCTCGCTTTAAAAGCTTGATACTAGTTGCTACTGTACTATTATTAACGGGTATGACCTTCAATCTAAAGCTAATCATATTAGCTCATACTCGTCTGTCACTGTGACAATATGTGTCAGCTCACTCCACATGCACGTTTTATACCACCCACCGGAAATGACCAATTAATAGCAGCTCCAAATCCCATATACAAACAGACCATTAAGCAAATGCGTGAGGTGTCTTAATTTCCAGAAAATCTACGAACCAGATCCCTGTTTTGCATCATATTCATTTAGAATCCGCATCATATCTATCATTTGCTTAATGACACTTGTTTAACATATAAATCTTTATATGTTAAGTATCTTTTAGCTAGCTTATGATCATGTTGAAGAAGTTTGGTTATGATGTTTTCTAATTATAACATGTTTACCAAAATCTAATTCAGTGTGAATGCATGTATGTTTGTCTACTACTGTTTATTTCAAGTTTTAGGTTCAAATTGAGTCTTCAAGGGTAATAATGTATACATTAGAACAGAATTTTTTTTTTTTTTTTTTTTTTTTTTTTTTTTTTTTTTTTTTTGTATATATTTCAAATTTGAACAAGCGTGTGTTTGTCCTTTGATTGCTACGAGTGTATCCCTTTAGAGTACGTCTTTGGCAAAGAATGGAACGCAACAACCGTAAGTTCTAATGCTTCATGTTAATTAATTAGTTATATATCAGCTATATACTATTTTTACTGTGACTGCAACTGGTCTCACAAAACAGTGGGCACGTTTAATTATTGTGTGACCTTTCGTTTGCGAATTCTGATCTAATTTCATTTACTAAAACATGTTAAGTTATGTATACACTAAAACCACCATTTTGTCGTCTCATTGACCAATTCGACCATTTTCCTTTTTTAAACCTTCCACGTATGACCCTTTAAAGATAAAACACGTACGGCAGCGAATCATTTAAAAGCTAGTAAGGGCGTGCATGCCTTGCTTGAAGGGTGTGCCCAGCTACCTAAAAGTTCATAAAAACCACTCTCTTATCATTGTTTCAGGAAATACTTGATCCATTTTTCAAACTGATCGTTTAATGTTGTTTGATTTCGCTCATTCTTCAGTTAAAATTCTCGCTTTAAAAGCTTGATACTAGTTGCTACTGTACTATTATTAATGGGTATGACCTTCAATCTAAAGCTAATCATATTAGCTCATACTCGTCTGTCACTGTGACGATATGTGTCAGCTCACTCCACATGCACGTTTTATACCACCCACCAGAAATGACCAATTAATAGCAGCTCCAAATCCCATATACAAACAGACCATTAAGCAAATGCGTGAGGCGTCTTAATTTCCAGAAAATCTACGAACCAGATCCCTGTTTGGCTACCTACATAAGTGTAGCAACATACACCCGGTGCCAAACACCAACTCACAGGCACCCGGTGCCAAACACCAACTGACAGGCCGGTCTGTGTTTCGATTGATTACTCCGTCCCCAATCCCATCTCACCCAAGAACTACGTCTCCCTATGGAAGATAGTAAGTGAATGTGTCCATATATGATACATGATATGTTGTTCATAATCCCACTAGTTCATATTTGTCTCTCCAAAAACATATAACACAGCCTGCAGCTTCAGTAATTCAGCACAATAAAATTAAACGCTAGCTGTTTATCTAGTTTTTAGCGCAGTAACACATATTTTGTCTTATGTTCTTAATTAATGTACGAGCTGTGGCGCCTTAGATTACCAAATTCTCTTTCAAGTTTTGTATCTAATCTTAGAAGCGGAATATGCTAATCTTCTTTGTTTTGTTTTTTTTTTCCAGTGTGACGGATGTAGATCTCAAGGCACTCTCACCCTTGTTCCAGGTGATGAAGGCCACCCTCTTTCTCTTGCTGACAGTCTTAAGCTAATTGCCCCTTTGATTCAGCTCGACTGCTATGGAGTTGAACCAATCTCCGTTGCCTTCGGCACAGGTGGCTGGTATGTGATAACCTTAAGTCCTTCTTTTAGGTTTCATTTTCTTCTTCTTCTTCTTGGGAGCCTGTAGTTGTTGCTATATTATCTATCATACGAAGAAACATTTTTTAGATTCTGCTTTGACAGATTATGGTTGAAATTCATCACTAAAACCACCTCTTAAATCATCATAATCTATTCGTTACACTTATAATCCTTACAGAAACATTAGCTTTACAACGACTATCTAAATATCTATATGCTTTATTAGTAGTAGAGTCTGGTCAGTTTCATCTTGTTTGATGCACTCAGTGTTTTCGATATAAAACACAACCTAAGTTGACCCAATCAAAAGTAACTGGGTCGAAAGCGCTGGCACAAAATCACACATGGTCGGCTTGTTTTTTTTGTATTTGTTTGCTTGCTTTTTGTCCATTCCGTTGTTGTTGATGTTTGAGGCATTTGCAACACCATCGTAACTTCAATCTGTTTGTTTCGTCAGACCCGAGGGGAGATTATTGAAGACATTGACTTGTCTAGTGGAAGTTTCGTGCAAGAGGGTGACGATGGAACGTTTCAGGCTTCGATAGAGAATGTGGTTGGGGTTTTTACTGTTGCTGAACCCAAGATGATGAAGAAGCAGAAGAAACGTGTTGCCTGTTGCTGCAGGGAGTGGTAAAGATAAGACAAAGGGTTGTGATGGCCGTCGTGCAGGTGCAGGTAAGAAGAACAAGGCTACTTAGCTTTCCCTTGTTCTTCTTACCTGCACCTGCACGACGGCCATCACAACCCTTTGTCTTATCTTTACCACTCCCTGCAGCAACACGTTTCTTCTGCTTCTTCATCACAACCCTTTGTCATAATCTTTAGTAGCAGACTGTGAGATGGTTTAAATATTTAAAAACCTACTTGTCACATGATATGGTTTATGTTGTTTTGTACGCAAATCCGCTGAATTTGCATTCGTCTTTGTTTGATGCTTCTATTACTACATGATTTTTATGTTAGCGCATAAATAGACTACATGGTTCATATATTGAATGTACGCTCAGTTGTTGTATTTGAGGGGCTTGTTAGTTGCGTTTACCGCTGAGGCGGGTGTTTTTGGGCTAGATTACTATGCATAATTTTTCTACCTGTTATTATCTTAACGCGAAAATCTTGTACATTAGTATATGTGCATGTACCTGAATAATAATAATTAAAACCCTAAAAATTAGTAGCAACTAACTAAACACACTTTCTCAAACTCACGATGGTCGATCTCATCTTATTCCTCTTTTTAGACTCTTATGTTTTTTGCTGCAAAACTATTGTTGGAATTACAAGGCTATCTATATATATGTTTGATGTGACAAAATCAACGATCAATAACAGGTATAAAAAAAGTTTATGTTTTATGTTATGCCCCTTTGAATTGTAGTTGAAAAGCTTGAATGTTCACTTTCTTGTGCTAATAGAAGGAGCAGGCTTATATGTTAATTTCAGATTAGTTTCTTATGCTAATAGAAGGAGTAGGGCTTATTCTGTGATAAGGCAATTTTGATGCTATTGGACTTGCACATCATATGAGCCATCAGATTTTTTTAAACACCCGTCACTTAGAATCTGCACTTGTATGTCCTCTTCGAATTGTGTTGGATATCCTATAACCCAACCAAAAAATTAATTTGTGTTTTTATTTATCTATATAAAACAAAACTTCTACTACTGTTATCATATTTAAAAATCATGGACTCGGCTCTATAGCTAGTGAACAAAGCAGATTCTAATGGTTTATAAGTCGTGCAATCAATTTGCATCGAAAGATCAGACTTAGGAGTTTGCTTGTTTTGTTGCGCCAGCACATCACCTTAAGAGCTTGATCTTTCAACCTTTTTTTTATCGGCTCTATAGCTAGTGAACAAAGCAGATTCTAATGGTTTATAAGTCGTGCAATCAATTTGCATCGAAAGATCAGACTTAGGAGTTTGCTTGTTTTGTTGCGCCAGCACATCACCTTAAGAGCTCGATCTTTCAACCTTTTTTTTATCCTTCTCCTTTTACGCTAGATTCCTTATGACTCATCGGTTGTCACTTTAACCAAGTTGACCCATTTATAAGTTGGGAAGCTGAAACCACTACACATATATATTTTACTAGACAATTGATTCTTATTAAAGGCTATGCATGCACTTACTGAAAGATCAAAATTCTAGTAGGATGGAGGAAACACGAGGTGCAAACTATTCTCTTTGCATATTGCATGATCACCGACTGCTCCCAAGGGCAGGAGAGTCTTATTTATACGAGTTTTTCCTCATATGCCCGGCCTTATATAGAAAAATATGATGAACTTTATGTTGTACATGAGTGCAGAGTTAAACCTCCAGCATTTTGGTACCAAGTGTGTTCTTTGAATCTCAACTTGTTATCGTTTTATGTGTACGTTGGGCTTATTTGTATTTTGGTTCACTCAACTCTGCTGTTCGATTTGGTAATGTGTTGCACTGTGATTGTGATATTTGTTCATTGGTTCTATTTGTTTAAACAATTATAAGTTGGGTTGAAAACACGGGTCAAATTAAACTGTGTCAACACACCGGGTTTGAAACGACCCGGATCATCCCATTTTTCAGTGTGTATTAATAGTGGGTTAATAATTTCAGCTTTGCATATGCTTTCCGAAAGTAGTGTAAGGACTTCCTAAAAGGGTGCGTTTAGTTGAAGGAAAACACCCTTGTTTTCCACAAAATGTTTTGTAGAAAACAAGAAAAACAGAGATCACGTTCAAATTAGCGTTTTCCAATCAAATGTTTTCCAAAACACAAAATTTCTATTTCCAACTCTAATAAACAAAACCACAAAACATTTTTTTTTTGTTTTCCCCATTTTCCTATTTCCAATTTCTACTCTATTTCCCTTAAAACAACATAATTAGACACTCCAGTTATAACCTAACGCCAAACACCACCCTCTCACAGCCCACATCAGTATCACCACCCTCACCGGCGTCGCTCCAGCCGTTTTTTTTACGTTTTCGTCCGATTCTTTACGTTTTCGTCTGTTTTTTTTACGTTTTCGTCTGAATTTGGTACGTTTTTGTCCGATTCAATACGTTTTCGTCCAATTCTTTACGTATTCGTCCGATTCTTTACGTTTTCGTCCGATTCTTTACGTTTTCGTCTGTTTTTTTTACGTTTTCGTCTGATTTTGTACGTTTTGTCCAATTCTTTACGTTTTCATCCGATTCTTTACGTTTTCGTCCGATTCTTTATGTTTTCGTCTCATTCTTTACGTTTTTGTCTGTTTTTTTACGTTTTCGTACGAATCTTTACGTTTTCGTCCGATTCTTTACGTTTTCGTCTGTCTTCGTTTTTTTACGTTTTCGTCTGACTTTTTATGTTTTCGTCCAATTCTTTACGTTTTCGTGAGTTTTTTTACATTTTCTTCTGATTTTTACTTTTAGTCTGATTTTTTACGTTTTCGTCCGATTCTTTACGTTTTCGTCCGATTTTTTACGTTTTCGTCCGACGTTTTACGTTTTCGTCCGATTCTTTACGTTTCGTCCGATTTTTTACGTTTTCGTCCGTTTTTTTACGTTTTCTTCCGATTCTTTACGTTTGCGTCCGATTCTTTTACGTTTTCCTCTGTTTTTTTAAGTTTTCGTCCGATTCTTTACGTTTTCGTCTGTTTTTTTACGTTTTCTTCTGAATTTTTACGTTTAGTCCGTCTCCTTACGTTTTCGTCTTTTTTTTTTACGTTTTAGTCTATTTCCTTACGTTGTCGTCTGTTTTTTGCCTTTTTTTTACGTTTCATCATTTTTTACGTTTTCGTCTGTTGTTATACGTTTCCGCCATTTTATTATGCTTTCATCTTCTTTTATGTTTTTACTTTTCTACATTTTCGTCTTTTTTTACATTTTTTTAGGTTTCGTCTGACGAAAATGTAAAAATTCAGACGAAAACATAAAAAACATAAGAAAACGTAAAAAAGTGAATGATAATGTAAAAAAACGGACGAAAACGTAAAAAATGGACGAAAACGTAAAAAAATGGATGAAAACACTATAATTTAGAAAACGTAAAAAAATGGACGAAAACGTAAAAAAACATAAAAGAGAGGACGAAAACATAATAAAACGGGCGAAAACGTAAAAAATGGACGAAAACATAAAAAAACAAATGAAAATGTAAAAAACAGACGAAAACGTAAAAATATTGATGAAAACCTTAAAAAACAGACGAAAACGTAAAAAATCGGACGAAATCGTAAAAAGACATACGAAAACGTAAAAATTCTGACCAAAACGTAAAAAAAAACAGACGAAAACGTAAAGTATCGGACGAAAACATAAAGAATTGGACGAAAACCTAAAGAATCGGACGAACGTAAAGAATCGGATGAAAACGTAAAAAACGGGCGAAACGTAAAAAAAACCTACGAAAATGTAAAAACGACGAAACGAAAATAACAGACGAAAAGGTAAAAATTCGGACGAAAACGTAAAAATTCGGACTAAACGTAAAAATCAACAGAAAACGGTAAAAATTCGGACGAAAACGTAAAAATCGGAGAAAACAAAAGAATGACAAAACGTAAAATATCGGACTAAAAACGTAAAAACAGATCCGACGAAAATGTGAAAGAATCGGACAAAACAAAAAAAAGAAAATCGGACGAAAAGTAAAATGGTAGACGAAAACGTAAAAAACACGACGAAAACGTAAAAAACCTATGAAAACGTTAAAACAGACGAAAACATAAAAACAGACGAAAACGTAATAAAACGGACGAAAACGTAAAAAAGTTGACAAAACGTAAAAAACAGACGAAAAAGTAAAAAAAAAAACATTTTTTAGTTATTTTACGTTTTCGAATTATAATTTTCGAATTATAGTCGCTTGAAGATTTTTTCATATTATTTGATGTTATGTTTTACTTTTTTAATTCTTTATTTTCTTGTATTATATTTTTTTAGTTATTTTATAATTTAGTTGGTTAGTTTATAATATTTGTTTTTGTGTTTTGAAGATGTTTTTTATAATATTACAAAGGTGAATAAAGAATTGAGATATAAAACAACAACACTTAAACATGTATTCTAGTTTTGCAAAATGGAAAACACAAACACATGTTTCTCAAACTAAACGCGTTTTCTAAATTTTTCATTGTTTTGTGGAAATAAAACTCCCCTCCCTTTTCCTACAAAACAAGAAATAGGAAATGAATGAAAATGTTTTCCAACTAAACGCCACCTTTAAGTTTTCACCTTTCACTTTTCACCTTGTTGATACATAATCTGGCGCGGGCTGGATTCGACGACTCTCCCTGGGCCGTTCGTCGTCTTCTCGAGCCCTGAGTAGACCTGTTCAACAAAGAGAACCCGTTAGGAGTGGACCCGAGGCCGTAGCCCCGGGGTCCACCTCCGACGGTCAAGTTAGTATCGATGCGATATAGCCTACAAGAGTTATGTTTAGAATAACTTGTTCTGTTCTGTTCTGTTATTATATCTCTCTGAAGAAGGGGATCCCAGCCATATATTTATAAGGCATGGATTAGGGTTTAGGCGTAGAGTGGGCCGCTGTCTGCCGGGCCTGGCCCATTCCTGGCCCAGTCCAGGCTATACGTCCACACACCTTTTTGGTTTTTCATTTATATATAGATATAGATAGTTTCCTAATATCCCATTACAGATATTATCTAGAGGATGAATATGTAAAAAAAAAAAAAGGTAAATTTCTATGTATATGACTGTCTTAAAATTGCGCACATCAATTAAGGAAAGAGTAGGTTAACATACGTTGCTTTTTAATATATTAATGGATTCTTTTCACTATAAATATCACCTCCATAATCATAGTTTTTTTTTTTTTTTTTTTTTTTTTTATTTTTTTTTTTTTTTGTTATTAAACAGTTCCGTCATGGATAGATTACCTTCAAACATGATATTCGAAATCTTCTCAAGAGTTCCTGTTAAATGTTTGGCTCGATCCCGGTGCGTATCGAAAGTATGGTGTCGCTACATTGATGATCGTTACCTTGTGATCATTCATGACAAGCGACTTGTAGAAGAACCAACACCCATCTTGTACCATCAACATCTTTCTCGTGATAGAATAACCCGCAGCCTATGTTTCCATGTCATCGAATCTAAACAACCTCGAACTACTCATTATGTCTTGCCAGTCTTGGAGCCGAGAGAGGGACCGTTTTTGGAGTATTTGCGCAAGAAACCGCTTTCTAAATCTTCTATAGTTAGAATTGAAGTCCGAGGTTCCTGCAACGGGCTGATGTGTTTATCACAAGACGATAGTAATGTAATAACCTCGTTGGTCGTGGTCCATCCTCTAAGGAAAGAATGTTATGAGCTTCCACCTTTACCGTTGCGTTTTGATAAGCACATGCACAGAGAGTCTTGTGGGCTTGGTTTTGATACTTCCACTAACACTTTGAAGATGGTGTGTGTTTTGCCTGATATGATGAGGAAAAAACTATGCACAATGGTGCATGTATTTGACACAGACTCATGGCGAGAAATAACCCCAGTCCCGTCGTATCCAATAACGGGTGAAGCCGTATTTGCTAATGGTTGTTTGCATTGGTTAGTCAGTCATAATGACATCAAAACAGAAGATGGTGGAAGAGAAGTAATTTGGTTTGATGTAAACAAGGAGGAATTTGGGTTGATTAATCGTCCGAAAAGAATGTGTGATTTGTGGAGAAACTATAGTTGTTATTACGATCAATTGGTTGATCTAAATGGTGAAGTTGGATATGTGTGTAGTAGGACCATGGAGGTTTGGGTATTGAAGCAAAAAGAATGGGTTCCACACTGTCGGTTTGAAAAAAAAAGACATTCCTCATGGTTGTTACATAGAAGTTATGGGTTGTTGGAACAAAGACGGAGATATATTAATAAAGAGCAGCGGCAGCCATGGAAGGTATGTGTTTTATGTTTACAACCTGAAAAGTGGTGTTTTACTTGAAACCAACGTTGCTGGTCCAGAGGATGGACCTAGTCCAAATATTTTTATGTATCCGAATACCCTGTCTTCAATCCATGGCATCAACACGAATTCCTTCTCCATGAAAAAAACTGATCTGAAGAAAAGCTGCCGAGACTTAATATCTTTTTGTTGGGGGTAAAGTTTATATTTGTGTTGCTTTCAATGTAAAGATTAGTTCAGTTTCTAAGACTCTGTGTTACAGTTTTTGTATTTTGTTGCTTCACTTTGATTGCTTTTAGTTTGATGGTCACAACTGAGACTCAATAGATAAATTATTGGGAGATCAAATAGGCATTATCATTTACATTCTAAATGACGTGTTATATAGTAGAATCAGTAATGGATCGCATGATACGCTGAAATCAACATGACACCTTATGTTGTAGATGTTGTAATATGACTTTAGTGTGACTTAATGCCTGAGGGTCCTTTGTTTACAATGTTGCTCAGCTGAGTGTTCGACAACCCTAAGCCACAGGAAAAAAACTAAAATCAAGGAAAGTAGACATGGGTAATGATTGAACCCATGATTAAAGATATGCCTAAAAACCAGATAATGTCACATGAAAAAATTAAAAGAGAAGATTAAGAGTGACTAAATAGATGAGTAATGTGTCAAATTATAAATGAATTGGTCACGAATTTAGGCAAGTATGTTAAATTTCTCTTGTTTTTAGCCATGGCTCATGTTTGTGAGATGAGCATAGGTAAAACATACATGTAATCATTTGAGTAGGGATAGCTCCTCATTAAGATATCAAATATGTATTTTCCATGTTTATTTACAAAGGTTATTGATTAACTTTTTGTATAAATGTTTCCTTCCAAACTGACTTATGTAAAGTTTATTTTTTTTATACTTTGCAAAGGTTATTTGATATCAACTAATAAAAAAGGGCCCAAAAAGTTATCTTTTAGGCTGATGGTGAGGCTGTGTACTTGAAAGATTATGGGCTTTAAAATTGGACTTAACTTGCTATTCATAGAAATTTGAAGATATTGCATGGTGTAGGCCCAATTTCTTTTTGCTTGAAAACTTAATACTCTTAAAGATAGTAAATTTTGTTTTTAATGTTTTACGGGCTTATCGACTTGAACATACAAAAAGCGGAACCGGGTGTTCATCGGTTTGGTCTTTGGGTGTCTCAATTTATTCGATTCAGATTAAAATCTTTTGCAGGCATAATCGGAAATCGAACCGAATTCAAAATCTTTTGCAGGCATATTCGGAAATCGAATCGAATTCAAACATTGATCAAACCGAACCAAAAACCAAAATGGAATTAAGCACGTATTCGGGTTGACCCGAAAACCCCAATTACATAATTTATATTTTTGTTTCTTTTGATTATTTAGATTTTTAGCGTCAAATACTTAATTATATAACTTAGACACTAAATACTCAAATAATAGTGAAAGAGACAAATCACTAATAAAGATAAAGATTTACAAGTTTAAAGATGTTATATTTATAATTGAAAAAAGTTTCAGTGACCTTTTATGTAATTATATATATAAGAAGATATATAATTATGTATGTTCGGTTTTCGGTTCAGTTTAGTTTAAGTTTTGGAAACCTCAAACTCAAACCGAAGAGCTAATATTTAATTTCGTTCAGCTTGATTTTGACAAATTCGATCCGGTGCAATTTCAGTTCGGTTTTAAAACGGTTTGGTTCGATTTTTGTTTCTTTATGATAATACCCGAATTGTGAACACCTTACTTTTAACTTTATCAAATTTTCTCTGTAAGCATGTAAATTTATAAACTTATCGAATAATGTAAACAAATTTGATAGTTAAGTGTTCTAAAAAAAATATAATAAGAAGTTAACATTGAAAGTTTTTTCTAAAAAAAAACAGTAATGTACTCCAAGATGAATGATCGTTTTATAAAGAGTGTTGATTGGCAAACCGACTGACTAGGTTTCAAAATAAGGATTTTTTTTTATTTTTTTTTTATTTTTATTATTATTATTATTTATTTATTTTTTGATAAAAAATAAGGGTTAATTCCATATATACTCCATTTAAACCATAAAATGTCATATATACCCAACTAAATATTATAATGTCATATTTACCCAATTTAAACAACATATTTGTCATATTCATCCATTTCAATATAGGGTATGTTTGGCAAAACTAGCTGTAAGCTGTAAACTGTAGGCTGTAAGCTGTATGCTGCAAAGCTGTTAACATGAGTTACAAACTGTATCTTTTTTTAAATAAAAGTGTTTGGTAAGTTAGCTGTTAAATGTAATTATAAGATGTAAAATGACATAAAAGGACATATCTATAATTGTAAACAAATGTTTGGACGGTATACCAGTAATTTAAAGTTTTAACAGCTTAAAGATGTTTAAAAAGCTTCATGAATCAACTTTTCATTTAGAAGCTATTTGTTTGAAATAAAAGCTTGAAGTTAATGTATCAAAATGGAGCTACTTAGTTTAGATGAGATTATTTTGTAACAAAAAACTAACAGCTCCCAAAAAAAGCCCCTACCAAACAGGCCCTATAAAATCAAATAAAAGTGAAAATACACCATTGAATTCCTATTATACCCTTAATAATAAATACGGATCAATCTAAAATCATTGGTTTTCCCATTTTTTGTGTTTTAACATTTTATTCCAAGGGTTTGTGACAGTTGCTATTGTCGTGATTGTTTATAACGAGCGGGGAAACCCGCGCGTTGCAGCGGGTCAGTTTGTATTAACATTTTTAAATGGTTGTTCACGATAATTTAAAATTATATATATATTTGTAAAACTATAAGTGTTTTACGTTTTGTGGAAGTGTTTTACGTTTTGTGCATATAGTTTTTAAAATATGTATATAAATTGTTTATATTTGTGTGTTTTTTTCTTTTAACTGATTTTTTTTGTATTTATTGTTTGTATTTTAAGATTGTTAAAAAAAATGTAAATAGTTATTGGGCTTTTGGTAGTTGTGGGCTTAAGGCTTTTGGTAGTTGTGGGTTTAAGGCTTAATAAGTCTTTTATAGTATAGTTGGCCCGTATTAGGTTTTGGGATAACATCATTTGCAATTAGGGTTTTTTGTTGCAATTAGGGTTTTCTATTAGTTGTATCGTTGAAACGGCATGGCTCCGAAGTTTCCTAAATGTTTGAAGATTGCAAATCAGATTGGTTATAGGCGAATCGAGAAGGTTTTACATGCTATTTTTTCTCGGGAGAAGATGGCGTATCTTTGTGATGAAAAGGAGTATAATCAAAGGATTGAGGAGGTAAAGGCTAGGCTTCAATACAGGCATGGAATTATCATGGAATTGATGAAGCTTGCGATTGATCCTGTCTTTGATGAATGTTTGTCAGATTTGAAGGCTGCTGAAAGAGATGATTTTTGTTAGACCCGTTTCCCGGGTGTTGGGACCCCACCCTAGATGAAAATAGATTATGACTTTATGTGATTGGCTAGTCAACATATGTTGTGTTTTAGTCAAACCCGATAGTCAAAATATGACTAAAGTGGTTATGTAAATATGAAGTGTAACTTAAGGGGCTTAAGTTGCTAAGTGTTAAACTTGTTATATGTGTTATAAGTTAGTTTGTGGCCAAATTAGAAGGAATGGAACTTGAGGGGCCATTCTTGCCCATTGCCCAAAGATGTCACCTAACTAGTTATATCTAGTTTTATCTAGATAATTCTCTCATTATTGAGAGAAAATGAGAAGGCCGGTTATTAGAGAGAAAATGGAGGGAAGATGGGACTTTGATGATCAAGTCTTGATGTTCGTGGTCTTTCCTAGTTATGATCACACCAAGTAAGTAATTCTTGTAATGATTGTAAGTCTAGAGTTTAATGGGTTTTCATCATATGATCAAGATATGATCATATGATGATATGGGTTAGAAGATGACTATGTTTTGATGGGTTTGATAACCCTTGTTTATGTATTTGAGTATTATGTGATTAGGTTTTGGTTATTGATGATGATGATGATCGATGATGATGATGATGGAAGCTTATGATGATAATGATGTTCTTGTTATGTTGTAGCTTGGTTTGAGGTAAGTAAAATGATGATAGCATATGTATATGGATTTCTATCATTATGTGTTATGTATGTTTATGTTGAAAGGATGAGCTTGGAATATGTTTATGTGAAGTTATGGTTATGGCTTATGTGATGTGATGATGCTATGGTCATGTTGATGTTATGTGCTAGTTGATATTGAGTAGTGAGCCTCGATGTAAGTGTTCATATATATGATGCATCATGTGGATTGAAGTATATGTTATGTTATAGTCGTTTTACTTACTAAGCGTTATCGCTTACGGTTTAGTTGTCTAACCATTTTGTAGGTGCTTATGCTATGGCTTGGATAAGTGGATTAAGGATTTGGATATGCAAAAGTTAAGGTAGTATGTGATTAGGAGCTTAGGTAGAATGCCGAGCTCGTGTGTAAGTTTGTACCCCCGTTGTTCTTTTCATGTTTTATAAAGTTAAGTCAAGTGTCAAAGTGTATGATAATGAACTCCTAAAGATTTGATAGCCATTTGGTGGCTCAAAGTGTAGTTTATGTGGTTATGGTTAATGTTTAAAGGGGCGTTTGGTTTATGTGTAAAAGTACCCAATTTGGGTCGTAAACGGGTCAAGTGTTATTGGAACATGTTTGATATGTTAAATGAATGAATTCTGGAAAGTTTGGTGTAAAACGGAAGTCGTATGTAGTATTTGTCATGAATGGGTCAAAACGGGTTTTTAGTGTAAAACCCGTGATTGTGGAAGTACGTCTTCCGAGAGTCAAATGGTAAATGTTTTTGGATGGAAATGAGCCCATATATATAGTAACGAAATCTGGAAAGTTTGGTTGAGTTTCGAGTTCGGGAGGTCGGGTTTTCGGCCGGGGATTTTGGAAAAAAGGGCCTTCTGATGAACAGTGCTCAGATGGGTAGATACGGCGCATCTCTCCAAACCCAAATTTCGGTTTTGGGATACGGCGCATCTATTTTTGGGATACGGCGCATCTCCAACAGTCCAGGTTTGGCAGTTTTCGAAAGGTCATATCTTTTGATCCGTAAGTCGTCACGGGTCGTGCCACCTATCGTTTTGAAGCTAATTGAATGTACTTTCATTTAAAAATAGTCTCAAGGGCTGGTTGTCTACTGATTTTTATAAATGGTCAAAGGAGTAGCAGAATGTCTATGAAAGTCAAGTGTTTCCGCGTATAAAGTTTTAAATTTTGGTCTAAGCGGGCACGGGGTGTAACAAATTGGTATCAAAGCTTCGGTTTAAGTGAATTAGGTTTTCTTTAGGATTTCCTAGACTTAAACCACTCATGGAAGTGTTATGCGTTAGTGTTAGTTGCGCGGAAACTAATTGCTAAGTGTTAGGCGGATTGTGTTTTATGCTAGTTGAGTCTATCGATGATAGGTGATATATGTGGGTGATAGTGTTGTTGTGTATGAGATGCAAGTCCATGGGGACTTAAGATGTTTATGTGATTAGTTGACCGAGCACCTAGGTTGGTGCCGGTATTGGTATTGTGATTATGTGATGTATGTCCGTGGAGGACTTGAAATGTTTCTATGATTAGATAGCCGTGCACCTTGGTTGGTGTCGTGGATTGTATTGCGATATGTAAAAGTATGGTAGAGCCATAGTGATGTATTGCGGGTAGCAAAGCTAAGTGGTATTAGAGATGGGTTAGCAAGTGAATTAAGGTTTATGATTCCTTATTTATAAGGTTGGCTATTATTTGCGGTTAGTTAGAAGGTCGATGCCTAGACATTGCTTGGTTATGCAATGTGATATATGAGCCATAGACTTTATGTTTTGATTTATGTTATGAATGTTTTAACACTTGTCGGATAAGTGTTAAGCGTTATGATATGATTGCCTGTATGATGTTAAGTATTGTTGTTTATATGATGTTAAGTCTATGGTAAGTTTATTGTATGTTTAAGCTTTATGTGATGTGCTTGAGAGCACGTTGGTATAGAAGTGTATGAGTTAAGATAGATGCATTTGAATGCATGCTATGTGTTAACCTAGTTGTGGTCGGTAAAGTTAAAAAGAACACATCGTTATGTGAAAAGAGTTAAAAAGCATGCTAATAATTTGAAAAAGCTTAAATGCTTAAAAAGATTTAGATAAGTAAGAAATGAATAGCAAAGTATGTTGTAGTTTGATGACTTGAGAGGCATGATTGATAAAATAAAGAATGGATAATTGAAGCATGAGTTTTTATATGCTAAACTAAAAGAGAAAGTTAAAGTGTAAAGTTAAGAAGTGATGAGAACATGTTACATATAAAACATGATAAATTGAAAAGTGCTAGTGATATAAGGTAAAGTATGATGAGTCAAAGTGACGAATAAAATATAGATTGCGCTAGAAGTCATGGGTGACTTGAAGTACGCTAGAAAGAAATGTAAAACATGAATGTGATCATGTTAATATATTTGAATATGTAAGATGAAATTAACGAAAGTGTTACAGAATGAACCTATGTAAGGTTTGTATGCATACAAGTTGAATAAACTAAATGAAGTGACAGTATGAAATGAGAATATGGTCAACAAGTGTTGACGGATAATAGTAAGAGTGTGTTGTAAGAACACGTAGAAATGTGTAAGTTGTAATGAATAAGCATTACATATAAATTTTCTAAAATAAAAATGGCACATAATTAGTGTATGAGTCAACTTGGGGTTGACGGGCGAGAGATAAGTGGCATTGTGAAAATGCGATGATAATAAATGTGCAAGTGTTATATAGAAACTTGCCTAGATGGTAGAAAGCGTGATAGTGAATGTTGAGATTGCGTAAGGCAATGAAAATTTAATATATGATAGTGTGTGCCTAATTATATAAGTGCATGAAAGATAAAATGAGTATACATGATGAGTAAAGATGATGAGACAGATATAGCTTGGATCCAATGCTCTAGTTACGGTATCCTTCGGGATAGCCAGCTTGCCTTTATGGCATGGATGTTATGGTATCCTTCGGGATAGCCTAGTTTGCCTTTTATGGCATGATTGTTAGCTTGCCTTCACCGGCATGGTTTGCCTATATCCTTGGCATGATGTTAAGGTGTCTTTAGGACACGATGTTAAGGTGTCTTTAGGACACGATGTTAAGGTGCCTTTATGGCACGAGGTTAGCTTGCCTATGTGGCATGGAAGTAAGTTTGCCTTTATGGCATGAATGTAAGCTTGCCTTTGTGGCATGGTTGTCAGCTTGCCTTTACGGCATGGTGGTTAGCTTGCCTTATGGCATGGATGAAAGTTAGCGAGATTGGATCCAAGGCTAGTAAATATGGAAAGTATAGTATGTACGAGTGTTAGGTCGGAAGTGTATAAGTAGGATGGTTTATGGTTTCTTGATTCAAATGGATTGGGACGCCTTTTCATTTGAATGAGGAAATTGTAAATCACCGAACCATGAATTTGTAATTCTTGATTTACATAGATCGGGACGCCCTTTTATGTGAATGAAGAGTTACAAAAGAGTGGGCTTATGTGTAACCGATATGACATGAGTACGGATAGTGATATGAAATAGTAAAAAATTAAAACCGGTTAGACGTCATAAGAAAAGATAAATACGAATAAAACTTATAGCGGCGATAAGGTAATATGTGAAACCTTAAGTTAGACGTCTAAATTGAATTATGTTTTAAGTTGATAAGTTAATTTGTGAGCATTTCTAGAATTTGATAAGAAAGTATGCTTAAGTGATGCGTGTGATAGATTTTATGTAGGTGCCTTTTGTATGGTACTTTGTGTATTTTGAGATAAGTTGCCGGCTTGTGGCATAGATGCGCATTTTGTGCTATGTGTTATGTGAGATTGGCCGGTATATGATGTTAAGTGATGGTTAGTGCATGGGCGTATGTTGTGTTTATAGTAATAAAGTTTGACTCATATAGAGTCGAAGTAGTAAGATTTTCCATATGACAAGTCGTCATTATTGGAAATTTTAGAAAAGTTTGTGATGAGAAGCGTGTTTTGATAGGTTATGAATTATGATTTTGTATAGTAAGCGTAGAATTTGCATGATCATTTAGATCGTTGCAATGATTTGGCTTTGAAAGCATGAGTATAAGAGCATGTATATGTCGTGAAATTAGTTTTGGATAGATTTAGACGGGAGATTTCGGGGATGAAATCTATATAAGGGGGGTAGAATTGTTAGACCCGTTTCCCGGGTGTTGGGACCCCACCCTAGATGAAAATAGATTATGACTTTATGTGATTGGCTAGTCAACATATGTTGTGTTTTAGTCAAACCCGATAGTCAAAATATGACTAAAGTGGTTATGTAAATATGAAGTGTAACTTAAGGGGCTTAAGTTGCTAAGTGTTAAACTTGTTATATGTGTTATAAGTTAGTTTGTGGCCAAATTAGAAGGAATGGAACTTGAGGGGCCATTCTTGCCCATTGCCCAAAGATGTCACCTAACTAGTTATATCTAGTTTTATCTAGATAATTCTCTCATTATTGAGAGAAAATGAGAAGGCCGGTTATTAGAGAGAAAATGGAGGGAAGATGGGACTTTGATGATCAAGTCTTGATGTTCTTGGTCTTTCCTAGTTATGATCACACCAAGTAAGTAATTCTTGTAATGATTGTAAGTCTAGAGTTTAATGGGTTTTCATCATATGATCAAGATATGATCATATGATGATATGGGTTAGAAGATGACTATGTTTTGATGGGTTTGATAACCCTTGTTTATGTATTTGAGTATTATGTGATTAGGTTTTGGTTATTGATGATGATGATGATCGATGATGATGATGATGGAAGCTTATGATGATAATGATGTTCTTGTTATGTTGTAGCTTGGTTTGAGGTAAGTAAAATGATGATAGCATATGTATATGGATTTCTATCATTATGTGTTATGTATGTTTATGTTGAAAGGATGAGCTTGGAATATGTTTATGTGAAGTTATGGTTATGGCTTATGTGATGTGATGATGCTATGGTCATGTTGATGTTATGTGCTAGTTGATATTGAGTAGTGAGCCTCGATGTAAGTGTTCATATATATGATGCATCATGTGGATTGAAGTATATGTTATGTTATAGTCGTTTTACTTACTAAGCGTTATCGCTTACGGTTTAGTTGTCTAACCATTTTGTAGGTGCTTATGCTATGGCTTGGATAAGTGGATTAAGGATTTGGATATGCAAAAGTTAAGGTAGTATGTGATTAGGAGCTTAGGTAGAATACCGAGCTCGTGTGTAAGTTTGTACCCCCGTTGTTCTTTTCATGTTTTATAAAGTTAAGTCAAGTGTCAAAGTGTATGATAATGAACTCCTAAAGATTTGATAGCCATTTGGTGGCTCAAAGTGTAGTTTATGTGGTTATGGTTAATGTTTAAAGGGGCGTTTGGTTTATGTGTAAAAGTACCCAATTTGGGTCGTAAACGGGTCAAGTGTTATTGGAACATGTTTGATATGTTAAATGAATGAATTCTGGAAAGTTTGGTGTAAAACGGAAGTCGTATGTAGTATTTGTCATGAATGGGTCAAAACGGGTTTTTAGTGTAAAACCCGTGATTGTGGAAGTACGTCTTCCGAGAGTCAAATGGTAAATGTTTTTGGATGGAAATGAGCCCATATATATAGTAACGAAATCTGGAAAGTTTGGTTGAGTTTCGAGTTCGGGAGGTCGGGTTTTCGGCCGGGGATTTTGGAAAAAAGGGCCTTCTGATGAACAGTGCTCAGATGGGTAGATACGGCGCATCTCTTTTTGGGATACGGCGCATCTATCCAAACCCAAATTTCGGTTTTGGGTAGATACGGCGCATCTATTTTTGGGATACGGCGCATCTCCAACAGTCCAGGTTTGGCAGTTTTCGAAAGGTCATATCTTTTGATCCGTAAGTCGTCACGGGTCGTGCCACCTATCGTTTTGAAGCTAATTGAATGTACTTTCATTTAAAAATAGTCTCAAGGGCTGGTTGTCTACTGATTTTTATAAATGGTCAAAGGAGTAGCAGAATGTCTATGAAAGTCAAGCGTTTCCGCATATAAAGTTTTAAATTTTTGGTCTAAGCGGGCACGGGGTGTAACAAATTGGTATCAGAGCTTCGGTTTAAGTGAATTAGGTTTTCTTTAGGATTTCCTAGACTTAAACCACTCATGGAAGTGTTATGCGTTAGTGTTAGTTGCGCGGAAACTAATTGCTAAGTGTTAGGCGGATTGTGTTTTATGCTAGTTGAGTCTATCGATGATAGGTGATATATGTGGGTGATAGTGTTGTTGTGTATGATATGCAAGTCCATGGGGACTTAAGATGTTTATGTGATTAGTTGACCGAGCACCTAGGTTGGTGCCGGTATTGGTATTGTGATTATGTGATGTATGTCCGTGGAGGACTTGAAATGTTTCTATGATTAGATAGCCGTGCACCTTGGTTGGTGTCGTGGATTGTATTGCGATATGTAAAAGTATGGTAGAGCCATAGTGATGTATTGCGGGTAGCAAAGCTAAGTGGTATTAGAGATGGGTTAGCAAGTGAATTAAGGTTTATGATTCCTTATTTATAAGGTTGGCTATTATTTGCGGTTAGTTAGAAGGTCGATGCCTAGACATTGCTTGGTTATGCAATGTGATATATGAGCCATAGACTTTATGTTTTGATTTATGTTATGAATGTTTTAACACTTGTCGGATAAGTGTTAAGCGTTATGATATGATTGCCTGTATGATGTTAAGTATTGTTGTTTATATGATGTTAAGTCTATGGTAAGTTTATTGTATGTTTAAGCTTTATGTGATGTGCTTGAGAGCACGTTGGTATAGAAGTGTATGAGTTAAGATAGATGCATTTGAATGCATGCTATGTGTTAACCTAGTTGTGGTCGGTAAAGTTAAAAAGAACACATCGTTATGTGAAAAGAGTTAAAAAGCATGCTAATAATTTGAAAAAGCTTAAATGCTTAAAAAGATTTAGATAAGTAAGAAATGAATAGCAAAGTATGTTGTAGTTTGATGACTTGAGAGGCATGATTGATAAAATAAAGAATGGATAATTGAAGCATGAGTTTTTATATGCTAAACTAAAAGAGAAAGTTAAAGTGTAAAGTTAAGAAGTGATGAGAACATGTTACATATAAAACATGATAAATTGAAAAGTGCTAGTGATATAAGGTAAAGTATGATGAGTCAAAGTGACGAATAAAATATAGATTGCGCTAGAAGTCATGGGTGACTTGAAGTACGCTAGAAAGAAATGTAAAACATGAATGTGATCATGTTAATATATTTGAATATGTAAGATGAAATTAACGAAAGTGTTACAGAATGAACCTATGTAAGGTTTGTATGCATACAAGTTGAATAAACTAAATGAAGTGACAGTATGAAATGAGAATATGGTCAACAAGTGTTGACGGATAATAGTAAGAGTGTGTTGTAAGAACACGTAGAAATGTGTAAGTTGTAATGAATAAGCATTACATATAAATTTTCTAAAATAAAAATGGCACATAATTAGTGTATGAGTCAACTTGGGGTTGACGGGCGAGAGATAAGTGGCATTGTGAAAATGCGATGATAATAAATGTGCAAGTGTTATATAGAAACTTGCCTAGATGGTAGAAAGCGTGATAGTGAATGTTGAGATTGCGTAAGGCAATGAAAATTTAATATATGATAGTGTGTGCCTAATTATATAAGTGCATGAAAGATAAAATGAGTATACATGATGAGTAAAGATGATGAGACAGATATAGCTTGGATCCAATGCTCTAGTTACGGTATCCTTCGGGATAGCCAGCTTGCCTTTATGGCATGGATGTTATGGTATCCTTCGGGATAGCCTAGTTTGCCTTTTATGGCATGATTGTTAGCTTGCCTTCACCGGCATGGTTTGCCTATATCCTTGGCATGATGTTAAGGTGTCTTTAGGACACGATGTTAAGGTGTCTTTAGGACACGATGTTAAGGTGCCTTTATGGCACGAGGTTAGCTTGCCTATGTGGCATGGAAGTAAGTTTGCCTTTATGGCATGAATGTAAGCTTGCCTTTGTGGCATGGTTGTCAGCTTGCCTTTACGGCATGGTGGTTAGCTTGCCTTATGGCATGGATGAAAGTTAGCGAGATTGGATCCAAGGCTAGTAAATATGGAAAGTATAGTATGTACGAGTGTTAGGTCGGAAGTGTATAAGTAGGATGGTTTATGGTTTCTTGATTCAAATGGATTGGGACGCCTTTTCATTTGAATGAGGAAATTGTAAATCACCGAACCATGAATTTGTAATTCTTGATTTACATAGATCGGGACGCCCTTTTATGTGAATGAAGAGTTACAAAAGAGTGGGCTTATGTGTAACCGATATGACATGAGTACGGATAGTGATATGAAATAGTAAAAAATTAAAACCGGTTAGACGTCATAAGAAAAGATAAATACGAATAAAACTTATAGCGGCGATAAGGTAATATGTGAAACCTTAAGTTAGACGTCTAAATTGAATTATGTTTTAAGTTGATAAGTTAATTTGTGAGCATTTCTAGAATTTGATAAGAAAGTATGCTTAAGTGATGCGTGTGATAGATTTTATGTAGGTGCCTTTTGTATGGTACTTTGTGTATTTTGAGATAAGTTGCCGGCTTGTGGCATAGATGCGCATTTTGTGCTATGTGTTATGTGAGATTGGCCGGTATATGATGTTAAGTGATGGTTAGTGCATGGGCGTATGTTGTGTTTATAGTAATAAAGTTTGACTCATATAGAGTCGAAGTAGTAAGATTTTCCATATGACAAGTCGTCATTATTGGAAATTTTAGAAAAGTTTGTGATGAGAAGCGTGTTTTGATAGGTTATGAATTATGATTTTGTATAGTAAGCGTAGAATTTGCATGATCATTTAGATCGTTGCAATGATTTGGCTTTGAAAGCATGAGTATAAGAGCATGTATATGTCGTGAAATTAGTTTTGGATAGATTTAGACGGGAGATTTCGGGGACGAAATCTATATAAGGGGGGTAGAATTGTTAGACCCGTTTCCCGGGTGTTGGGACCCCACCCTAGATGAAAATAGATTATGACTTTATGTGATTGGCTAGTCAACATATGTTGTGTTTTAGTCAAACCCGATAGTCAAAATATGACTAAAGTGGTTATGTAAATATGAAGTGTAACTTAAGGGGCTTAAGTTGCTAAGTGTTAAACTTGTTATATGTGTTATAAGTTAGTTTGTGGCCAAATTAGAAGGAATGGAACTTGAGGGGCCATTCTTGCCCATTGCCCAAAGATGTCACCTAACTAGTTATATCTAGTTTTATCTAGATAATTCTCTCATTATTGAGAGAAAATGAGAAGGCCGGTTATTAGAGAGAAAATGGAGGGAAGATGGGACTTTGATGATCAAGTCTTGATGTTCTTGGTCTTTCCTAGTTATGATCACACCAAGTAAGTAATTCTTGTAATGATTGTAAGTCTAGAGTTTAATGGGTTTTCATCATATGATCAAGATATGATCATATGATGATATGGGTTAGAAGATGACTATGTTTTGATGGGTTTGATAACCCTTGTTTATGTATTTGAGTATTATGTGATTAGGTTTTGGTTATTGATGATGATGATGATCGATGATGATGATGATGGAAGCTTATGATGATAATGATGTTCTTGTTATGTTGTAGCTTGGTTTGAGGTAAGTAAAATGATGATAGCATATGTATATGGATTTCTATCATTATGTGTTATGTATGTTTATGTTGAAAGGATGAGCTTGGAATATGTTTATGTGAAGTTATGGTTATGGCTTATGTGATGTGATGATGCTATGGTCATGTTGATGTTATGTGCTAGTTGATATTGAGTAGTGAGCCTCGATGTAAGTGTTCATATATATGATGCATCATGTGGATTGAAGTATATGTTATGTTATAGTCGTTTTACTTACTAAGCGTTATCGCTTACGGTTTAGTTGTCTAACCATTTTGTAGGTGCTTATGCTATGGCTTGGATAAGTGGATTAAGGATTTGGATATGCAAAAGTTAAGGTAGTATGTGATTAGGAGCTTAGGTAGAATACCGAGCTCGTGTGTAAGTTTGTACCCCCGTTGTTCTTTTCATGTTTTATAAAGTTAAGTCAAGTGTCAAAGTGTATGATAATGAACTCCTAAAGATTTGATAGCCATTTGGTGGCTCAAAGTGTAGTTTATGTGGTTATGGTTAATGTTTAAAGGGGCGTTTGGTTTATGTGTAAAAGTACCCAATTTGGGTCGTAAACGGGTCAAGTGTTATTGGAACATGTTTGATATGTTAAATGAATGAATTCTGGAAAGTTTGGTGTAAAACGGAAGTCGTATGTAGTATTTGTCATGAATGGGTCAAAACGGGTTTTTAGTGTAAAACCCGTGATTGTGGAAGTACGTCTTCCGAGAGTCAAATGGTAAATGTTTTTGGATGGAAATGAGCCCATATATATAGTAACGAAATCTGGAAAGTTTGGTTGAGTTTCGAGTTCGGGAGGTCGGGTTTTCGGCCGGGGATTTTGGAAAAAAGGGCCTTCTGATGAACAGTGCTCAGATGGGTAGATACGGCGCATCTCTTTTTGGGATACGGCGCATCTATCCAAACCCAAATTTCGGTTTTGGGTAGATACGGCGCATCTATTTTTGGGATACGGCGCATCTCCAACAGTCCAGGTTTGGCAGTTTTCGAAAGGTCATATCTTTTGATCCGTAAGTCGTCACGGGTCGTGCCACCTATCGTTTTGAAGCTAATTGAATGTACTTTCATTTAAAAATAGTCTCAAGGGCTGGTTGTCTACTGATTTTTATAAATGGTCAAAGGAGTAGCAGAATGTCTATGAAAGTCAAGCGTTTCCGCATATAAAGTTTTAAATTTTTGGTCTAAGCGGGCACGGGGTGTAACAATTTTGATGAGATAGGTTGGCTTATTCAGAGAAGCTATGCTGCGTCTTTACGTGCTGCGGACAAACAAAGGGTGGCAAAGAAATTAAGGAAGTTTAAATAAGGTTATTTCTATGTTTTTTTTTCTCTTTGTTTAAATGTGTGTAAGTTTAACAGTCTTTTGTGTTTATCAGTAGTTGTGGTAGAATGATATGGGTAATGTATGCTATGTATGGTGAATTAGTGAAATATGCACTTTTTGTAAATATTAATAAAATTATGGCTTTCTATTAGTGCATTAAAATTCCACCATATAGCTATTGTTTGTTGCTTTGTTGTGTTTTTTGTAGATAATATAGTTTTGTCTATTGTTGTTTATGTTATTATAGAAAGTTAAATTTGTGTTTGTGAAAAGGATGTTACTGTAATGAAGGTATTAAGTAAGCTTTTAATAGAATTGGGTAATGGTTTGTGTGTTGTCAAATTGATTGCAGAGCTTTGAATATGACCATTTAGGTAAGCAAATCCAGGTTTATGTTCATTTTGGTGCTGGAGTAAAATGAGTTTGTGATATGATTATACTTATAAAATTGTGGCATATATAGAAACTTTATTGTTACAAATTTTTAATTTGTTTTGAATGTAAGGCTGTGGATTTACAAAATAATGAAACAAAAAGTGCTTTGCTTAACTTTAAAAATTTGCAGGCAATAATTTTGATATATTTTGGATGGTAGCTTAGATGATTTGAAAGGGGTAATAGTATTATAGGTGTAGGTTGGTTGAGTGTTTTGTTTTTCTAGAGATGTTTTTCTATTTAAGAAAGGGATAGTGGTTGGTTGTATGTATATCTCATTCTTTATCCTGTGGTAAAAAAAAAAAAAAAAAAAAAAAAAAAAAAAAAAAAAAAAAAAAAAAAAAAGTCTAGACATCCTAGGTGTGATCAGCTAAGAGTTGAAGCCAATTCGAACAATTGGTCTTCAATGTTCATTTTATATTGTCATAAAGCTGGAATCGAAGATATTCAAATGGCGAGACAAATGAATGAGCTATGTGGCAGATTGGTTGGAGTTATGCAAGAAAGGGCTGCTTTTATTGAGGAGTTAGATACTATTGGAAATAACTATGCTCAAAAAACTGATGAATTCTTAAGGGAAGTGCAGTTAAAAGATGAGCAGAAGGTGTTGCAAATGCAGATTATGAGCGCTGAGCTGGAACTAAATGCTCGTAATAAGGAGATATTTGTTCAGAGACTTAGGGGTTTAATGGATCTTTGAATTTGGTTTTGTTGACTTATAAATGTTGGTGTGCTATTGTGGTGTGTATTTGCATATGTGTATTAGTGTTTTGTCATGTGGTTGGCCTTAGTGTTGTGTTTGTCGGTAGAGGTTCATGTAGCTTTTGTGATGTTTTTATGTTGTCATGCTCTTGGTAGTAATTCATGTAGGTCTGTGGTGGTAGTGATGGTTGTAAGATGTTAAGTTTATCAATAAAATCCATCATTTTCTATGCACTTTTTTGTTGGTGTTTTTTTTTTTTTTTTTTTTTTTTTTTTTTAAAATTTTAAGAATAAAGATAGCAGTTTCTGTAGGTATTAATAAAACTGTGGTTTTATATTAGTGTGTCAAAATTCCAGCATACCTATTGTTTACTTGTTAGCTGTCTTTGTGTGTAGTTATGTTGATTGTAGTGCTTGGCTTTGAAGTGATAGGGAAAGGGAAGAAAAGAAAGATGGTCACTCCTTTTAATTGTAGTGCTTTTGTCTTTTGTAGTCAGCATAGACATATGTTGCTTTTAGTATTTTGTTTAAAGTAAAGCTGTGCAATGTGCAGGCTGCATGTGGTATATGTTTGTTTAAAGTAAGGTTGTGTAATCTGTAGAGTCCATGTGGTATATCCAGCTTTAGATTTTAAAACTTGTGGTTGGGGTGTTTCAATTAGTAAAATGGTAACTGTTCCAACTTTGTTGGTATTATTGTTTGTGGGTAGTTGGTTTATGTATATAAGTAGTGTACATTTGCCTATATTCTTCAAGCACATCAGAAAAGAAAAGAAAAAAATAAAATAAAAAATAAGATAAATAAAAAAAGTTTAAAAAATGGTATCTACTCCAAACTTTGATTTGCTGAAGGGAATATGTGGGTCTGATGTGGTCAAAGATTGTTTCAAATTTCTTTTCGTGCAAGAAGAGACTGAGATTGGGGTTTTATGAATAAAGTTGAGGAATGGTGTAGTGTTTACGGGAGAAAATTGGATATTTTGGTCAGCAGATTCAAGAAAGTCAAACTTTTAGTCATTTTGATGTGTCGGCTATGGATGGGATGGAGTGCCTTGTGGAAGCGCAAGCTAAAAATCGAGAGATTTTGCAAGCATTGGAGGCTCTTTTGGATGTTCTGCTTGAAGCTAAGGCTGAGAAGCGTCGGCACGTCATGGTGATGGAGGTCCATGATAGTGATGAAAGTCCATGAGTAGTGTTCTGGTGTGTAGTTGGTTTTAGTGTTGTGTTTGTTGTTAGAAGTGCATGTAGCTTTTGTGATGTTTTTTTTGTTGTCTTGTGGTCAGTAGAAGTTCATGTAGGTCTGCGGTGGTGCTGATCGTTGTAAGATATTACGTTTATGAATAAAATTTATCATTTTCTGTGTAGTTTATACTAATAGTGGCATAGGTGAAGGGGCTTTGTTACATATGACTTATAAAGTATAAATGTGTGATACAGAGATATTAACAAAATGATTTTTAACGTTATTAGTAGTTATTCGGTTCACATATATATTCACAATAGCAACAGTCATGTTACAAAAGACAGTAGACCAATAGCAGTTGTTACTGGCATATTTACATTAGTAGTTGTTTTATTGTATGCTCTGAGAGCACATGGATTATCAAAAGTGTGGTTGGTAGAAGTGTTTTGTTGACTTTGATTGATATCTTCACTCTTTTTTGCTCTTTTTGGTATCTGCTGATTTTTTTTGGAAGAGTGATCTTTTAGCAGTCGTAGGTTTACCACTTGTATCACCTGTTGTAAATAGATAATTGAAAGGTTAATGAACATGTGTTTGGCATTATTTTTTTACATGTGCATGGATACCACATAACGTTTTTGACCTGGAGTTTTTGTAGATAGCTGTTTTCCTTGCCTTGATGTTGTGTGGGTGTGTGTGTAGGCTAGTGGTGTTGTTGCTGTATCTGCATTAATTGAAAATTGGGAAATATTGCTTCAGATTAAAGTTGATGTTTTACTGTTAAGTAAAAAAGAAAAAGAAAAAAAAAACATTATTGTTACCTGGATTGTCTTGTTCTTGTGGTGGATTCTCAATTGCTGATTCAATTTGTAATGTCATTGCTGCAATAGGAGAAAAAATATAGGTTAGTATGTTAGATTATGTATAAAATTGTAGGGCCAAAACCTAAAGTTTCTTACGTGGTGGATGTTCATGCTGTGGTGTAGGTACTGGTGTTACTTCGAGGATGGTAGCAGGTGTTGTTGATGTACCGTATTCTAAAGAAGGAAAGATTTATTCTGCTTGAGGTTCGTTAATTTCGATACTCTTAAGTGGTTGTTGTCTTGTTGTTGACCCTGTTAGGAAAAAGGGGAAAAGAAATATAATTTTTTTACAAAGTACATGGTCTTCACTATTGATGATTCATTTATACTTAGTATTTTAGATTCTTACCTGATGGTTTATCTGCAATCTGTTGTGGTGTATCGGGTTTGTCTAAGATGTTGTTAAAGATGAAATCTACTGGGCCTTGTTTTGAAGATGTGTTGAAATGAAACTGAAATATATGTTTTTGCCCAATTATTGAAAACATTTTTTCTGGAAATTATAGAGGGTTAGGATTTGCTAGTGATTTGACCAACGATTCACAGTCGATACCAACAATATCATTTGACTTTGGTGAGAAAAATGTGAACATAGCTGTTTCCGTGGTGTCTGTTATATATGCTTTAAAATTGTATATGCATATATTCGTTAGTTATGTAAGGTAATTTTGGATTTTGTGGAATAATTATAGAATATACTCTTGCCTGTAAGTTGGGGACACGATTGGGCCATGAACTCTGCATTCAAAAACACCTTGATTCAGATGTGCTTTAATACTACAGCTTGTACAGGATGGGTAGTACCACTCGCGTGTTGTATTTATTCCTGTGATGGTTATAACATCCCGCCTACTCAGACCACAATATTGTCCGCTTTGCCCGCAAGCTCACGGCTTTGTTTTTGTGGCCTCATTTGAAGACTTCCCGGCAGGTCACCCAAGCCAGTACTACTCTCACATGAGCACGCTTAACTGCCAGTTCCTAAGAACTCCACCCGCAGTAGACCACAAAACGCGTTGTGTCATTGTAAGGCGAATGTTATCTTATGAACCCAGCATCTCTCCAGGCCACAGCCGATGTAGGATTTGCCTAGGGTGTTACAATCACCCCCCCTTAGGGACTCATCGTCCTCGATGAGGTTTGCCCTACCATCTCGAACGGCTCAGGAGTGGCTTTGATACCACCTGTAACATCCCGCCTACTCAGACCACAATATTGTCCGCTTTGCCCGCAAGCTCACGGCTTTGTTTTTGTGGCCTCATTTGAAGACTTCCCGGCAGGTCACCCAAGCCAGTACTACTCTCACATGAGCACGCTTAACTGCCAGTTCCTAAGAACTCCACCCGCAGTAGACCACAAAACGCGTTGTGTCATTGTAAGGCGAATGTTATCTTATGAACCCAGCATCTCTCCAGGCCACAGCCGATGTAGGATTTGCCTAGGGTGTTACAATGGTTCCTTCGCAAGTGAATCGAATGCCCTATTTTTTTTTTATTTTTTTTTTTATTTTTTATTTTTGAAAAGATAAGAGTTTAAAGTTAGTGTTTTTTTCATTATGTTTTAGTTGCTGGTGGAGAAGTAAATTTAAAAATGTAGTATAACTTACTGCGTATGCATGTGGATTTTCACGTAATAGTATTGCCAAGGGTATCATGTTCCTTGTTTTTTCTTGTTCCTTGTCTTGGTATGGTTGTCTGATGATTTGCAATGGCGGGTTTAGGTTGAAGATTGCCCTATACCTGTTGTACATTTATGTGATAGTGAATAAGTGTTTTAGTACAAAAGTTAGTTGTCATAAACATTAGGGCATGCTACTTACTCTGCTTGATACTGGTCCAATTCTGGAATGTTTGGGTTTATGTAGTAATGAGTTGCTGGTGTCGATGACAGTTGGAATTGGTCTCGGTATCTTGTAACTCGACACGAACTAACAGCTATTATAACTGGTTTTTCTAGAGCATCAATCTCTTCTTTTTTAAATGTCTCAGCGAGGTCGTCCCATAATGTCAATTGCACTGAATTGCGGCTAAAAAAAAATTGTTATGTTATGCCCATTTTTGTATCTTGTATTAGTTAATAATAATTATTAACAAAATTTGTTTTAAGTATGCTTACTTGAGGTTTTGAATTTCGATTCTGCGATTAATCATTTGGTTTCTGTTTGGATTTCCCCATTTCTCTTTTTCTCCAGACCCTATGTAACAACCTATGTAATCTGTACAAATTGGAATAGACACATGGTGAAATATGCATAATTATGTTTATAAACGAAAAGTAGCAAATCTATGTGTTACCTGTGAGTACTGGATATTCTTTTCTGGTTTTGTCCTGTGGGTCAACTACTTTGTAAGGCAAGTGGTTGTATGCAACAAAGTTGAAATAATGGTGAGGAAATCCAGTTGCTGGTATAGGATCAAATTTTGTAAATTGCGTAAACAAAAGTGTTGTTTTGTTTTCCAAGGTTTGCTGCCAGTTGTCTGTAGGAATACACGTGAAACCTGAGATCCGATATGCTCTTCCGGGTATGAGAGTACTTGTAAACCGAGCTTTTTCATTAACTTCCATGTTTCCTTGTATTGCATCACCCTGCTTGTGTTAAACTATTGTTTTAGAATTAACTAAATATATACGATTAGATTTGCATAGTTCGAAATATTATTCATTTATTGGAAAATAACCTGTCTGTCGAGTAAGATAGCACGGTAGCCTTTTTCTTTTGTGTCTGGTGGGTCTCTAGCTATCCATGAACGATACACTTTTGCTTCTATAATTTTGTTTCTGCTAGTTGGTTTTAAGTCCTTGATGCTACTTTCCATTATCCTGTATATACCATAAAAAAAACACGACTGTTAGTTTTCTTTGTATTTTAACATTATTCATTAAGAGAAATAGAAAATGATGCAGTAGTAATGTATGAATTAGCATGTATTGTAACATGTTTAGTAGAATGCAGTTTAAATGTAAATTTAAAAACATAAACACTGCTATATAGTAACAATTCAGTATCTACAATAGTAGAGTAGTAGTTAAGATAAATTGTACTGAAATAACATAAACCTCTGGTGGACAAATTTTGCTTAAGAAGTCTTTATAAACTATGTTTTTAGTTTGGTTGGGTGCATGGTCAGGGTTCGGTGTTAAAAGAATCTTCAAACCATTAGGTGATGTTGCACGTGATAATGCAACATATAACTGGCCATGGGTAAAGACTGGCTGTGGAAGATAAACGCCAATTTTGGTGAGAGATTGTCCCTGGCTTTTGTTTATGGTCATAGCATAGCAAACTTTAACTGGAAACTGTTTACGTTTGAAAATGAAAGGGTAGTTAGGGTCTTTGTGTTGTAAAGGGATTCTTGGAATATAGACTTTTTCACCAATTCTTGTTCCTGTAATAATCTCGGCCTCAATCAGTTTTGAACTTAGGTTTTTAACAATCATTCTTGTGCCATTGCAGAGCCCGCCTCCAAGGTTCATGTTTCGCAGCATCATGATTGGAACTCCAATCTTTAATTGAAGGATGTTTGGTGGCAGACCTGGGAATCTGAAAGTGTTCAAGTACTCTGGTGGATATAACATTTCAGTTGCAGCACCGTCTCTTCCAACTGGTATTGCTTCGTCTGAACTTATGTACACTGTAGGCTCTCCTTGTAAGTGGGATAGTATTTTTTTCATTTATTGTATTTGTGGTTTCATTTTTTGGGCACATAATGGCTTTTTCTTGCAGGAGGTGTGCAGTTGGGTTTTTCAAAGTTTTTTCATCATAGATGAAATTAATGAGCTCTTCAATGGCAGTGTCACCATCTGGTATCAAATATTGTGGAGGAATGTTAACCCAAGCAGCATCATGTGAGTTTTCTTCATCAGGTTCTCCGAGTTTGCCATCACCTATATCAAGCAGCCATGAAGAGAAATCTCGGATTGTGGTCCTTTGATCTTCAGAAAGGTTTGTTTGAGTAAGCCTCATGTTTTCTTTTAGCTTGAAAACTTTGAAATACTTCCACAAATATGATGTAGCAATCGATAATCCAATGATTTGTGATTTTGTTCCTTTTTTTTTACTGGTAGTGTTTGCCTAAAATCACCACCCAACATAACTGTTTTTCCACCAAATACCTTTTTTGAAGTATTAAGAACATCTTTAAGGGTTCTATCGAGCGCTTCAAAACAATGCCTGTTATTCATAGGTGCTTCATCCCATACAATCATGTCTGTTTCAATAAGTAACTTTGACATGATTGTATTTTTTTTAATTTGACACATCGACTCGTCGGTTAACTCAAGTGGAATTTTAAATCTCGAGTGCGCTGTACGTCCGGATGGTAGCAGTAAGGAGGCGATTCCTGAAGATGCAACAACTAACACAATTTTCCCTTCTGATCGTAGTGAGTTGATAATTGTTTTCCATAAGAAAGTTTTCCCTGTTCCACCGTGGCCATAAACGAAAACCAATTCCTGTTCTTTGTTGTTGCATGCGTTAGTTATGACGTTGTAAATAGCCCGTTGTTCAATGTTCAGTTTAACAACTGAGATACCAACTTCTTCCTTTAGTTGTTCACGGTTATAATTCTTTTCTTCCATCAGCAGTCTGTTCTGTAAATCATCGAGCAGATCTCTTGAAGGTAATGAGAAACCATATTCTTTGATTGACCTTGAAGAGTTGTTGAGTATTATTTCAATTTCATACAAAATAAAACTTTTGAGCTCTGGGTCATTTACATGGAGGTTTCTTACACCACTTGTATGCGAAGCTTTTGCTGGAATGTCATCTTTCATAGAACGCCAATGTCTCTCCCATAGTTGTAGAGGGTTAGCAACTTCACAATGCATCAGAATGTTCGCAAACAGGGTACGTAATTCTGTCGACGATGCAGACATTGAGGCTTCATCTAGCGCTGTGTCCCATTCGCTGTCATCATCAAGAAGACCCATAGCTTGACATGCTGCACGATACGTTGGGAATACTTTGTTGTTGACAGTCCGGACTTCAATGAACGATTTGCATCCTTTTTGGTGTGCAAGTAACATTCGAAAGTAGAATAGTTCACCTGCAGCTGGATGAACATAGACTAATCTACCGATCGAATGTTTTGTTTTAATTACTCGCCGTTTCCATATCTTCCTATCTTCATACCAAGCATATTCATATGGAAAATCTAAATATGTTAAGTGTCGGCCGTCTTCAAACAATGCATTGTATGTAAACCACTCTGTGAGTGTTGTTATTTTCCTTCCATCATCTGTGACAATGTGGCCCAAAGGTTCTTTGTCACGAAAAGTTATTTTTTGCATGTCTTTAAGATGAACTGCAAGTACCTGTACTGTTGGTTCTCTATGATGTATAGGAAAGTCTAGTATTCTCCAGCATGCTTCGTGTGGACAGAGGAATCTTCCATCAATGAAGTTTTGAATTTCGTCCATCTGTATTTGAGGAGCAGATGACGACGGCCCTGGATCACCAAGTGGTTTGATAATCCTTGCTGCAATTCGGTCGGTTCCTTTCGAAATATACTTGAACAGATACTTTATGAGCATACTCCAACCACAATATTCAACGTTGATATGGGCATCAAACATGAGACAAAGTTGACGGTTATAAGGAACTACATAAGTATTGTCTAATTTTAGTTCACCTCTTGGTACATAAGTTGCTGTTCTTCTTCGTCGATAATGTATGTGCCCATTTTCATCAAAGTAGCTGTTGTCATTGTAGCTTTTAGGATACTTTTTTGTGCATACACCTTCTTGCATGCATGGGGCTTTTGAATTTGCAATTCCACATGGGCCATGAACCATCATATCAGCCACAACCTTATAACCTGCTGGATCAGTTGTCATGTCAGGTAGCTCAGCTGAAATGAAGTTGTCCACTTCTTCAGGATTCTTTATTTTGTTGTTTGCATTTAGCCATAACAATGTGTGGCAGTGTGGAAGTCCGCGTTTCTGAAATTCAATTGTGTAAAGCACTGCAGTTGAAAATGTATACATGTAAGAATATTTTTTTCTATACAATATGAAAAATGTTTGATAATAACATAATGGTTTAAACAAAAGTGATTACCTCCAGTAGGGTGTCCAAAGATACGAAGTTCCTTTAGAACTCTTAAAAAATCCTCCACCTTCTGCTCGAAAACACGCGCTATGACATCAGCTCTGTCTGATGGTGTGAGTTCTGGAAATCTTCTCATATTTCGTTTGATCTCTGGCCAGTTGACGTTGCATGTGAAGGTGATGAAATATTGTGGATTCCCTAGAACTCGACATATTGCGAGGGCATCGAGATAGTGGCTATACATATATCTTGGACCGCCAGTGAAACTTGAGGGAAGGATTATTTTTTGGCCTATGTCAGCTCCAAAATGATCACCTCTTGACATTGCATCACAAATTCCAGAGAGACACTCAGTTCTTAGATTGTTTTGTTTTGCGCGTATGAAATCAAGGCGTGTTTGTTCAAGTGTGCAGTATACAGTTACCACATATTGTTGGAACAGCCTTCCTGCTTTAAAAAGAATACCAAATTGGTCGTAGCGTTCATGTAATTGGTACTTGTATTACATATTCATAGACATCTTTTTCCTTTTTCGGTTTGCATTCACACCTTTTAGTGCCATTTCGGTATTGTAACCGGGCTGACCATATACAAAAAGAAGAGGGAATTGGAGAGCCATGTATGAGCTGTAAAGTTTATTTATTCTTTTTGGATGCCTATCTTTATACTCTATGATGATGTCATAATCTGATTTACTCTTTGCATCAGGTTCGAATACTATTGCTCCAAGAGTATTGGAAGAAGGCAGCTGATATTCTCGACTTCCTACTACATTGTAAAGCTGTATCTTGAATTCAGGTACATTTGCTTCTTTAAATTTATCTCTTGCCGTTCTGAAGAGTTTTACCAGCTCATTGTGGTCATCCAATATTTGAATTAAGTTGCGGACTATTTCAGCCTGTAAACCACTGTCCTCTGAACCACCAAAAGCTTTTAGCCTATTAGTCACTTCATTTTCTGTATCATAGATACACAGTTGCATGAACTTTGGATCATTGTTATTGGTAGGACACATTGTACCTATCCAATGGTGTATTTGACCGAAGATTTTAAAAACATACGGACCCTTTCCATTGTTTATTGAGTCGTCGATTTCTGCTCCAAAAGAGGTCATACTAAACATCTGATTATATGCCCTTATATTTGCCAAAAAATGTTTGTCTTTGAATATTTCTTTGATAAACAGTAGTGGTTCCAATTCTTTTTCTAGGTACACTTGACCTCCCGCATAGCATCTGGTGTATTTCACTGTGGTTTGGTGAGAATTTCCTTTCAGCCGTTCCCCATACCAAAAAGCCGCATTGCAATACTCGCATGCATAATCGCAATCACCCAAATCAATGTACAAATTCGACGCTCTTACAATTGTAGATCCTAAACAGTATTAGAAATATCTTTGTGTTAATATGCAATATTAAAAACAAAATAATATTTTTTATTGTCATAATATCTGCCTTTTTCTATATACCTTCATTATTTAATGATGTGGAACCATACGTCATAGAATTGCTTGTACGTCGCCTTTTTAATTGTTGAATTTGTACACAATTGACTGAGTCTTTATTTGTTGTGCGTCTTTTACGTTTTGTGATCCATTCGGGTGTTATTGTTGTTGTTGTTTGTTGCTGCTGTGCATGCATGCTTCTATTATCATGCAACTTTTCAACACCTACATCGAAAACATTTTTTTAAATTTATTGAGGGTGATTTAGTTGTTTACTACAAAATGTTAGTTAAACATTTGTTATATTGTTACCTGGATTCATCTTTCTTGACTGGTGCATATGTTCATTGTTAAGTGGGTCTTGGCTTGTTGATTGTCTTGTGCATTCTGTTGCAGATGTATAAGCAGTTGTAATACTTGTGTTCAAAAGTTTATTTAGAAATGATAATATGTTATTAGGCAATAAATATGATTGTGCATTTGATAAATACAAAAATATCTTACTTTGACTGTTGGTAGCACTTTTAGTATTTTCAGATGGGCACCAATATGATCTTCCCGGTGGACCATCATATGTATTGTAAACATGTGACATTGTCATATATGCATATGTGGTAAGACAATTATTATGAATGAGGACATTTCGCAAAATACAACAATGATTATCTAAAGCATCAAATGTTAGTTAAACATTTGTTATATTGTTACCTGGATTCATCTTTTTTGACTGGTGCATATGTTCATTGTTAAGTGGGTCTTGGCTTGTTGATTGTCTTTTGCGTTCTGTTGCAAATGTATAAGCAGTTGTAATACAAATATGTTATTAGGCAATAAATATGATTGTGCATTTGATGAATACAAAAATATCTTACTTTGACTGTTAGTAGCACTTGTAATATTTCCAGATGGGCACCAATAGTTGTTAAAATAATCACTTTTTATGTCATTGCAGGATGATCTTCCCGATGGACCATCATATGTATTGTAAAAAGGTGACATTGTCATATATGCATCTGTGGTAAGACAATTATTATGAATGAAGACATTTCACAAAATACAACAATGATTATCTAAAGCATCAATAAAGGTAGGTGATACAACATATAAGAAATTAGTAACTTACTTTTTTCCCCGTTGTTGTGCAATCCAGATGCAGCTGGTGCATTCATTATACTTTTATGGCTGACATCTTTTAAGACAGAGGTGAGTTTGTCACTATCGGATGATGAATAAATGGGTAAACTCTCTTCTTGGTTCGCAGGTTGTAAACACATATGTAATTCATTTAATGTTGGTAACTGTTGATTTGTAGGCCAGTTGTTGTTGATGCGGTATTTTGCTGAATTGACAGCTTTCAACTGACTATAATCCAGGTGACTTGGAAACCTTTCTCTTTACGACTTCACATCCAACTCAGTTTGTGGTTTTATATGAAGTGCATCGTCGCAACTCAGGTTATGCATATAATACTCAAATTCTTTTGATGGATCTAGGTTATTCACATAATAATGAAATTCTTTCGATGAATCCACATCATCGTAACAATTAGACTGTTTTGATGGATGTAGCTTATCCACATAATTACCAAATTAGACTGTTTTGATGACTGTTGTTCTTTTGATGGCTTTATATTTGAAAACTGATTATGCATACTTAAAAGTGTAAACCAAGATGTTATAGCAGGTAGCAGATATCTATGCATAATGCAATGTAAAGCAACAATTTTTAGGCACATAAGGACAATAACAACATCAGTAAAATTTAAATCACATGTAAAGTTCAAATGTGAAAACCAAATGTGTATAGACATTAAAACATTGAACCATATCTTACCTGTACTTCTTGTTCACTTTTGCAGGCTGCATGGAAGCAAGTTTGAGTCAAAAAAAGATAAAAAAAAAAAGCCAAGTTGTAACTATCAAAACTAACATACAAAATATACCTTTGTAAATGGTATTATTATTTTTTTCTTTCTAGAGATTAGATGGAACTAAAGGAGATGTAATGGTGATTTTTGTGGGATTAGGGATTAAGAATTTTCTGGAATTGGATGATTAAGAGTATAATGGCAGCCACAAAAAGACAAAAATACATATATACGTGTACAACAATATGTATTATGCTTAGTGATTTTTTCATCTTCTGCTTACTGGGTTGGGCCTGCGATTCATGGGCCAACTGTACATGTACTGTGTTGTACTGTAGCGACACTGTTTTGCATTGTTGCTCATTCCTGCCTTTTTAATATATTAGATAATTTGGTGGTTGGTTGAGGTCCTTGATGAACATAGTGTTATTATATTGTTCGATGTTTAATTGTATAAAAAGTAGGGTTGGATCAGTTGGAAAATCCCTTGCCTCTCAACCGAGAGGTCAAGGGTTCGATCCTCACTCCCTACAAAAGGCCGGGGGTCCTTTTCTACCTTTGGTAGAACCGGAAGCAGCCGTCCTTTTCTACATTTGGTTGAACCGGAAGCAGCCTCTCTACCTTAGGTAGGGGTAAGGTTGTCTACGTCTCAACCTCCCCCATACACCGTCTTCGACGGTATTGGGACCCATAACTCGTGGAAGACGGTATTGGGAGTTACTTTACTTTACTTTCTTTATGTTTAATTGTATACTATGATGTTTTATGTTTATTATTTTATGTATTTTGGGTTAAAACATAAGACTGAAGGGAATGGGGCGTTAAATCTGGCGACTCACCCCTGGATCGCCGGGAACACCGCCCCCCTCAGGCGATCCAGCTTCTTGGCGACCAATTTGGCTCGGCGGCTGTGTCCATTGTTCCGAGAAAAATATAGCCGTTGCAAAACGGCTTTGTCCCCTTTTTTTTTTTTTTTTAAACCTCTATTTTCCAAAAAAAAAAAAAAAAAAAAAAAAAAACACACAACACTTATTTTCCCAAAAAAAAAACACACACACACAACACTCTTATTTAAAAAAAAAAATAAAAAAATAAAAAAAAAATAAAACCCCACCATATCAGGAAAAAAAAGAGAAAAATTTCATGGAAGATTTCGAATATTCGTCATCCTCATCATCAAGTTCCGATTCTTCGGAACTAGATGAGACGATCGAAGGTGCCATTTATAACACCGTTAATACATTTATTGAAGTCGTGAAAGAGCGGGTAGCAGATGATGGCCCCGTTTTTAGAAGAAGGGCGTATGTGAATCGTCGTCGAGAGGAGGCAAACGAGAGGTTGATGCGTTTTTACTTTGTTGATCAACCGGTATTCAATGCGCAGGTATTTCGACGACGCTTTCGTATGAGTAGGCGGCTTTTTTTGAAGATAACAAATGAGTTGGAAGAAGAGTACCCATATTTTCAACAAAATTATGATTGTCGTGGGAAGCTAGGTTTCACCGCGATACAAAAATGTACTTCCGCGATTCGTCAACTAGCATACGGATCGAGCGTCGATTCATTTGACGAGAACCTGGAAATGTCGGCGAGGACTTCACGGGAGTCGTTGACCAAATTTTGTCAAGGTATTATTTTTAGAATTATTAGTTAGTATTTTTTTGAATTATTAGTAGTATTATTATTAGTTAGAATTATTAGTTGTATCATTATTAGTTAGAATTGCTACATATTTTTAGCTTAGTTAGTTGGTATTTTTTGAATTGTTACTTTTTAACTATTAATAGGTATTATTGAGATGTATGAGTCGCCCCACTCCCCCTTTTTTTTGAGGCTACCCAACACGCTGACTAGGCGCCACGTGTCGCGAGTCGCCCCTTAGTTGGGTAGCCCCATTCCCGACCTATGGTGTAATTTACTTAAGGGTGGGTTATAATGACTCTCCCAATTTGGTTATAATGAACCCCCCCCCCCCCCCCCCAATTTTTTTTTTATTTTTTTTTTATAATTTTGTTTATATCAAAAAACTATAAACTTGAAAGTGCGGAACATAAAATATAAAGTTTAATATGTCAAACGTTTAAAACTGTCAAAAATACGGAACAGAAACTGACAAAAACTGTGTTGTGCAGGAAAAAAATAGGGGACAAGTGGGGAGACAATGGGCCTGCCAACCTTGTCCCCCCTTGATATGTTATATGGACGGGGGGACAAGGGTGGCAGGCCCCTTGTCTCCCCACTTGTCCCCTATTTTTTTTTCTGCACAACACAGTTTTTGTCAGTTTCTGTTTCGTATTTTTGACAGTTTTAAGCGTTTGACATATTAAACTTTATATTTTCTGTTCCGCACTTTTAGGTTTATAGCTTTTTGATATAAACAAAATTATAAAAAAAATAAATAAATAAATAAATAAATAAAATAAAAAAAATTGAGGGGTCATTATAACCAAATTGGAGGGTCATTATAACCCACCCTCTTGTCTTTGTTGAGACAACCTCAAACCCTTAAACATTAACAGTTCCAATTTTGTCAGATTATTTAAGGGTCAAGGTTTTAATTTCCTCGTCATTATTAACAACAACAACAACAGGTATCTTGCTACATTCATTTTATGCCTCTGTTTATCATCTTCTTGTTTATTATGGCCTATACCCGGCTATATCCGGTTAGACCCGGCCATATCCGGTTAGACCTGGCCATATCCGGCTAGACCTGGCCAAGACCCGGCTATATCCGGTTATTCCGGCAAAGACCCGGCTATATCCGGCTGAGACTCGGTTATTCCAGCCAAGACCCGGCTATATCCGGCTAGACCTGACCAAGACCCGCCGGCTATATCCGGCTAGACCCGGCCAATACCCGGCCATATCCGGTTATACCTGGCTATATCCGGTTATTCCGGCAAAGACCCGGCTATATCCGGCTTCCGGCCAAGACCCGGCTATATGTGTGATATTTTAGTTAGAGGGGTAGTTGTGAATTAATAAAACACTTTGGCTACTGGTATATAAGGCGTAGAAGGCCATATTGAATGGGTGAAAGAAAGGAGCTGTATGTTTGTTAAGTAAGAGCAGCCGGTGTGGCTTACTCGTGGCTCGCCGTGGTCCTACGTGGACGTTAACAGTGGCTCGCCGCCACACGTTGGATGCTTCCTCGTCTGCACGAGGAGGTAAGTTTTCTGACAAGTGGGCCCATTTTCCTTTTCCTCACCTTCTTCTTCAGGTATAAACACAATTGACCCACCACCTTCTTCGCCGGAAAAACCTTCTGGGCCGGAGTTTCATTCCTCAGTTGACTTGATTGGATCGGTTTTAAATAAAAATAACGATTTGGGTTTCATATTTTTTTCAGTTTGGGTTTCATATTTTTTTCGCCGGAAAAACCTTCGTGTTTGATGGAGTCTTCATTTCCGGAGTTTGGGGGTTGGTGGCCGGAATGGCGCCGGAAAAGTCTTCTGCATTGTGAAATCTAAGAAATAACAAGTTTTGTTTGTTTGTGTGTTTGTATATTTGTTTGTTTACTATTTACCTTTTAAATGGAATATTTAAGTTTAGTTGCAAATACAGGTTTGTTGTTATGAGTTTGACTAGTTCATGTTGATAGAATCGTTATTTCTTCTGCCTTGTGAAATCTGTAAGAAACTACAACCCATTGCCGGAGATGGTTGCCGGAAATGTGGGATATAAATTAAAGAAAAAAAAAAAAAAGAAAAAAAAGATAGTGGTGGGGCCGGAATGAGTAGTTTGTGGCTTGTTGTTGTAAGGGGGGTTGTTTGTTGTCGTTTGTTGTGGTTTGTTGTGGTGATGTGGCACCCCGTAGGGCCGGGATGAGGAGATAAAACTCCTCACCACACCTAGTCCTCTAAAGCTTAAGCTGTACAGGCGAGTACAAGTCGCTCCGATAAACCGGCAAGAGCCGGTTCATTCGGTTTTCGGCTTTTTAAAATAAACATAAAAACCTACAAATGTATGTTGTGATTTTGTTATAGAGATATTCAGGTTTTTAGCTTTGTGTTTCTTCCATGTCTGTTCTAACTTCTAAGTTTTGGACGTGTTTGTGTGCTTCTACACAAATGCAGCCTATTAAGAGGGTGTAATATATAGTTGTAAGCAAGCACTTGATTGGTTCAGACATGTGAATGGTAGATTTTTTTGTTGTTTTACTATGTTTTTGGCCCCTGCATATGGTTTGCATAATAACGGAATTTTACTACAAGTGAGTCTTAATAAATTGGTTTATTGACAATCCTAAATCTGAGTATCTAACAATCACAGGTTGAAAATTCGGATTTCGAATCACAGGTAGCAAAAATAGGAAAGGCTGCAAACTTCATATGATGAACATGTATCTTGCATATTTAACATACGGAATGTCGGAATTTATGTTTCAAAAGCAAGATTACGGTTTACAAATTTCTCTATATATGTTCATCTAATATAATCTGCGTGCCTATTAAATTAGGAATCGAATTGTTTTTACTGGTAGCTGCTTTTCGGTATATATATCACCAACTAATCACAGTTGTTTATGTTAAACAGTTCCTTCATGGATAGATTACCTTCAAGTATCATATTCAACATCTTCTCAAGAGTACCCGTTAAATGTTTGGCTCGATCCCGGTGCGTATCAAAAGTATGGTGTAACTACATTGATGATCCTTACCTTGTGATCATTCATGACAAACGAGTTGTAGAAGAACCAACACCCATCTTGTACCATCAACATCTTTCTGGTGATAGAACAACCCGCAGCCTATGTTTCCATGTCATCGAATCTAAACAACCTGGAACTACTCATTATGTCTTGGAGCCGAAAGAGGGACCTTTTTTGGAGTATTTGCGCAAGAAACCTCTCTCTAAATCTTCATATGTGAGAATTGAAGTCCGAGGTTCCTGCAACGGGCTGATGTGTTTATCACAAGACGATAGTAATGTAATAACCTCGTTGGTCGTGGTCCATCCTCTAAGGAAAGAATGTTATGAGCTTCCACCTTTACCGTTGCGTTTTGATAAGCACATGCGCAGAGAGTCTTGTGGGCTTGGTTTTGATACTTCCACTAACACTTTGAAGATGGTGTGTGTTTTGCCTGATATGATGAGGAAAAAACTATGCACAATGGTGCATGTATTTGGCACAGACTCATGGCGAGAAATACCCCGAGTCCCGTCGTATCCAATAACGGGTGAAGCCGTATTTGCTAATGGTTGTTTGCATTGGTTAGTCAGTCATATTGACATCAAAACAGAAGATGGTGGAAGAGAAGTAATTTGGTTTGATGTAAACAAGGAGGAATTTGGGTTGATTAATCGTCCGAAAAGAATGTGTGATTTATGGAGAAACTATAGCTGTACGTACGATCAATTGGTTGATCTAAATGGTGAAGTTGGATATGTGTGTAGCAGGACCATGGAGGTTTGGGTATTGAAGCAAAAAGAATGGGTTCCACACTGTCGGTTTGAAAAAAAAGACATTCCTTATGGTTGTTACATAGACGTTATGGGTTGTTGGAACAAAGATGGAGATATATTAATAAAGAGCAGTGGCGGGCATTGGACGTATGCGTTTTATGTTTACAACCTGAAAAGTGGTGTTTTATTTAAAACCAACGTTGCTGGTCCAGAGGATGGACCTAGTCCAAACATTTTTATGTATCCCAATACCCTGTCTTCAATCCACGACATCAATGCGAAGAATTCCTTCTCTATGAAAAAAACTGATATGAAGGAAAGCTGCCGAGATTTGCTATCTTTTTGTTAGGGAGTAAAGATTTATATTCGTGTGGCTTTCAGATTTGCACTTTCGTCAGGCGAATCTTATATTGAATTCCTTGTGTTCCTGTTTGTGATTTTGAGATTCATATTTGCTAATTATTGCTTTATCTAACAAAGAAGGTGACACAATTAGTTGTTATTAAATTTTAGGTATACACATAGTCTGAAGCTTGTGCTTTCATAGGCATTAAGTTAACTCTAGCCAATTATACGAAGATTACAATAACCATGTATAAAATAGAACCCGAAAATACAATAACGTAATTCTTTTGCTAAGCTTAATTAATCGAGATATAATAACACAAATTTCACTTGTCAAAAGTGTGGCAACCTACATGCAAGAAACCGTTGCAGCCAATTTAGAGATGCACTACTTCTTTCCAAGTGTGGTTGGACAGTTTTCATCGTTTGTGATGTCACAAAAAAGCCAACTGAATTGCTTCAATGTAACCATGATGAGTAATTTATAATTAACTCACCCAAGCAAGAAAAAACGAGTAACTTAGAACAACAAAAGTTTAAACAAATTTAACTCAAAGATGTAGCATGAAAAAAGACGTCAAACGAGCATTTGGTGATATGGCGCGCATTAATTCATAACCTTCACGATTTAAAACATAGAAAACATGACGTACACATGTATAACATCGTAAAATATGATTTTGAAAGATTTATGATTTCTTTTCAAAATAGATAAGACCAAATCAATTAGTGGAATCACCAAATCAATTAGTGAGATCCCTTTATTAAAGGTGATTGGTGTATCCCTTGATTTAGGGAATTTACCCATTACCTTGATCTGCATGCCAACCAGGGGTACAATATATATGGATGACTACAAGCCTATAATGGGTAAATTCCCTAAATCAAGGGATACACCAATCACCTTTAATAAAGGGATCCCACTAATTGATTTGGTGATTCCACTAATTGATTTGGTCTAATCTATTTACACGGCTAACACTTTCAAACCTTACACACGTCGGATTACACATGATGACATAATTACCTGGCCGCGATACTCTCATCACAACCTTCGACACAGTCTAGTGGAACATATTTCAAGTGTTTACATCTCATATTAACATGTGATTTCTTATGTAATTTTATTTTAGAGTGACCTGAATGGCACAGTTTTCAAACTTTGATGGTTTTTATGATTTGTATAAAGTTTGAGGTATCAAAATTGGAACACTTATTAAACTTGATTACTAATGGGTGAAAGCGATTTGGCAAAGCTCATAATATTAGAAATAATAGGATCTTTGTTATTCATGCATCTTTCGTATATAATACCTTTTACGTTGTTCAAAAGCAAAAGTTATCATTGTTATGTGTCAAAAAAGAAAACCCAGCCCCCCTTAACTTGAATTTCTACAATCTACACTGTCTTAGATTATGTAAATCGAGAAGTTTACGAGTCGATCTCAAGTAGCTGGCACGATGCTTTGTCTCGTTTTGCCCCCTACTAACATCAAAGCGTACCTTCACTAAAAAAAAAAAAAAAAACAACTGGTTTTAGAAACTCTTTGAAAAGAAAAAGGATATTGGTACAAGATTTTATGTAAACACCCCAACTTGTGACTTAATGCTTGTACGAAAGATAAAATGTGACTTAGACCTATACTGAGCACTACAACATAACTCCTTAAAGTATGAGGTGCACATCGGATAAATGCCCAAACAAGTTATCTTGAGACCTACTACATATCTCAAAGATAAATAAGTACACCCGTGAAACAATACTTCAAATTCAAATCAATAATACCGTACAAAAACCCCTAGTCATTTTTGATAAACATAACAATTCTAGCCGTGAAATATGTATCCCCGTGAAATTTGCAATGCCAAAATACCACTCGTTCATTGCCAAATGATTATCAAACGCAAGTATATTTATAACATATCATCCCATTATTATCAAACACACGATCCATTCAATATGGCCCAATGCAAATGAAGGAGAATACCCGGGCCCAGTCCCTAAACCTATCCAACATCACAAATTATATCCCGCCTACCACATTCACCTACCACTTTCACCTACACGCTCCTAATCGATCACAAATTAACGATCTCATCATCCCTTCAAATCTCAAACTCATCTCATCTAAACGATCACTTCACTGCTCTCATCTTCATCATTAGTTTTGGAATAAGTTCACAGCAACAAGTATGATGTTGATAATCTGTCATCATCCACCTCGCCATATCACTGGACGAGTTTCCGGTTTACAACGTGGTTTAGACTACATTCATAAAATTGTTGTAAGTTTCTTAATCTCTCAAGTTTTATTATCATGTGTTATATCTCGTTTTCTAATCAGATGATCTCCTGTAATACTAGTACTTTACTGTACCTTCATAAAATTAATTCCTATTCCCGCCTTCCAGCTTCACAACCATAGTGAGTCCTATTCTGTTATAAAATTTGTTACTTCTTCTTGTTAGTTAGTTAATTCTGTTAAATCAAGTTACCGAAATTTGCGTTTTGTTCAGTTTAAAATGTAGTTTAAATTTTAGCTGTTATTTAATGAAATCGACTCTACTTTTTGTTTAACTTTTACGATTAGATTAGATTTTAATTTTAGGCGTTTTATTTTCGATTGAGCGAGGTTCACTGTTAAACGAGTCTGCGTAAGTTACGAATTGCGGTTTCTACATTTCATGATTTAGGTGTTTTTATTGCCTATTGAGTTGCAACTAGATTGAAATACGTTTTCTACATTTTACGATTTAGGCGTTTTTATTGCCTATTGAGTTAATCTGATTAGGTTCACTGTTAAACGAGTCTGCGTAAGCTACTACTATTAGATTGAAATGCGTTTTCTACATTTTACTATTTTACGCGTTTTTATTGCCTATTGAGTTAATCTGATTAGGTTCACTGTTAAACGAGTCTGCGTAAGCTACTACTATTAGAGTTGGTCCTTTCAAAATCCGTCACCACATTTTAGACATGGGTCAATGCCAGATTCTTAGTAGTCTGTTTGATGAAGTTGAGGATAGGACGGTAGCTACTGTCAAAGATGCTGACCGATTTATGATTAAAAGGAGTGAGTTTTGGAGTAGTCTAAGTCCAAAAAAGAATTTGTCAAACATGTTGATAAATTATGTCACGGAAGTCTTGAATATAAGACAAATTATCAAAGGAGATGTAAAAAGATGGTATTTTCCTACCGATGGTCAGAATTACAGAATACTTTTTGAGAATCCCGGAGTGAAGCGCAAGCGCAAAATTCAGTATTATATCAGAATAAAAGATTTTTCATCGCTGAAGCAGGTAATCTTCTACTAGTATTAGCAAAAGTCAGTATTATATCAGAATAAAACATTGGAACTAAGTAGTTTATTCTTATGTATAGATATTTTTTCCTATGGTCGATGATCATCATTGGAACCTGTTTGTATTTGATACCGAAAAAAGAGAGTTGCAAATATGGGATACATTGAAAAGGACAGGTGTGAAGGAATTCAAGGAACATACGAAACACCTGGTAATGAACTATCCCCTTTGATCATTAGCAAAACTTTGCACGTGGTACTCATCATAATTTTTTTTTTTTGTAGTGTCTTATTATGGCTAGCTTAACCAAAAATAAGATTGAAATGCGTTTTCTACATTTTACTATTTTACGCGTTTTTATTGTCGGCTTAGTGAAACGGATTACTGACAGGAAAATGAGTCTCCGCAAGTTTCAAGTTCAATGCAAACCTGCTGTGGTTGAGGTACTTTCCGACAAACTTTCCAAGTGGTTAATTGTATGATGTTATGTTACGCGCTGCGATAAATGCTATGTCTTGAAGTTGCTACAGTTTTATGATCATCGTATAAGCTGCACATACTTATAAATGGTAGGTACTGTTAGTTTTTGATATTGTGTAAGTTACTTGAAGCTTGGTTATGGAATTTGAACTTGTGCAGTCGCTATTGGGAGGATAATCATTCTTAGGCTGGCTACTGTTTAAATAAATGGAACCTTTCTGACTAGCGGTCTCCTTTTTATCAATCCGTTATTGCTAATCAATATATCTCCCAGTTCTAATTTTTTGTTAAATCTGTAGAATAAAAAAACCAGAAGAGTTTGCGAGACATGTCCTCAACATCATAAAACCAACAACAACGGATGATGAAGCAAGAGAGATGGCGTTTAAACATATTGAACATCTCATACAAAACATTAAACATTAAGAAGATTGTTACTTTGGAAGGTATATATATGATACGTGCTTAATCGCTATTTTGTATATTTTTTCTTTTTTCTTAATAAAAGTCCATTTTTGAGTATTTTGCAATAACAGATTTTAGAGTGACTCCATATGGATCATTTGAGTCAGGGCTGCGCAGCAAGCATTCTGATATCGACATATCCATACATGCAAAAGGTATGATGTTGATAATCTGTCATCATCCACCTCGCCATATCACTGGAGGACGAGTTTCCGGTGGTTTAGAGTACCTTCATAAAATTGTTGTAAGTTTCTTAATCTCTCAAGTTTTATTATCATGTGTTATATCTCGTTTTCTAATCAGGTGATCTACTGTAATACTAGTACTTTATTGTTTGTGATTGGTGAGTTATCATATGTAGCCTAGGGTGACCTTTTTAGGTTTTTTTTTTTTTTTTGATTTATTTTACTGTATGTACATTATAGAGGAGTTTTTTTGGTTTTTGTTTGTGTTACTGTAAAATGCTTAATTAGCTACTAAAAAACCACTGCACACATCATTATTCTTGTGCTTGTTTTCTCTACTACAGTAGAACTAGTGATGTTTAAGATATGGCCCGATCGATCCGTTAGGAAGGTGTACGTACCTATAGTAGTTAATATATATGTGGTGTCCCAGATGTGATTTAGAATCCGCATCATATTCATTTGTTCCTTTTCATATCTTTCCCTTAATTAATTGCTTCTAATAATTCATTTGTTCCTTTTTTTATTTGCAGCTAAAAGACTTTTTAAATATGCATATTTATTTAAATTTGTTTATTTATTTATATCTCTATATTTAATTATTTGAATGTGTACATTTATTTAAATGTGTATATTTATTTAAATTTGTTTATTTATTTATATCTTTATATTAATTTTAACTATATTTGATTGCAGCGTATGTTCAATTTGGAACGCCACAGGCGCTCACCCGAATGGGAGAACATTCGGACGGCGCTCACCACGTATCTCGCTAAACGATATTCGGACAACAAATATGAGGTGAAACGCGATTACTTTACAAATAAGGGTGGGGCTCCGAATGTGGAAGCGATCAGAAGAAGACCTCCTCCGAACATGGAGCAGTCTGAGTAGAAGCATGTGGAGTTGTACATGTCGGAGAAGGCACAAAAACGAGCGGCTGTGAACAAAGAGAACCAAAAGAACAACGTTCACAGCCGCCACGGTTCGAGATCATTGGCCGCTGTTCGACACGAATATGTAAGACACATTTTATTTTTATAAGATTATTTAATTTTAATTATATATTAATTAAAAATATTTATACTAAATATATATGGTGTTTGATTTGTCATTTTAATTTGTACCATATACGGACACATTTATCACTTACTCTATGTACAAGATAGAGGTGGTTTTTTGGTTTTTGTATGTTTTTTTTTGATCAACTTAATTACAGTAGGTGTTACTCTAAAATGCTTAATTAGCTACTAAAAAACCACTGCACACATTCATTTTAGACTCTTTTTATCATCTTCTTGTTTATTATGGCCATTACCCGGCCATATCCGCCAAAACCCAACTGTATTTAGCTACACCCGGCTATATCCGGCCAAAACACGGCTATATCCAGCTAGACCCGGACATATCCGGCTAGACCCGGCCAAGACCCGGACATATCCGGCTAGACCCGGACAAGACCCGGACATATGCGGCTAGGCCAGGCCAAGACCCGGACATATCCGGCTAGACCCGGCCAAGACCCGGACATATCCGGCTAGGCCAGGCCAAGACCCGGCTATCCGACTAAACTTCAGCCAAGATCCGGTTATATCCGGTTAGAGGAAATAGTATAAATGCTAATATAATGATAGTTTGTTTTGTTTAATTATTGGTATTGTCATAATATAGAGGAAATAGTAAATGCGTTTTCTGTTTTATGATTTTTGGCTAAGGATTCTCTTTACTAGCTATACTGTTAAACGAGAATTCTGAACGGTCGGATTTTGCAATCGGCACTTCTCTTATCTGCGTTACCTTAAACTTGCACTGATAGAATTCCCTTACCAAAAGTTAGATTTTTCATTATAGTTGTAAGAAACACTTATGGATTCAGCTTTTTAGCCCGTGCTTAAAGTAAATTCCAATGATTCTTTAAAAAACAAGGTTACAGTTTACAAATTTCTCTATATTAAATTAGGAATCGAATTGTTTTTACTAGCAGCTGCTTTTCGGTATATATATCACCACCTAATCATAGTTGTTTATATTAAACAGTTCCTTCATGGATAGATTACCTTCAAATATCATATTCAACGTCTTTTCAAGAGTACCCGTTAAATGTTTGGCTTGATCCCGGTGCGTATCAAAAGTATGGTGTAACTACATTGATGATCCTTACCTTGTGATCATTCATGATAAACGAGTTGTAGAAGAACCAATACGTACCCATCTTATACCATCAACATCTTTCTGGTGATAGAACAACCCGCAGCCTATGTTTCCATGTCATTGAATCTAAACAACCTGGAACTACTCATTATGTCTTGGAGCCGAAAGAGGGACCGTTTTTGGAGTACTTCCACTAACACTTTGAAGATGGTGTGTGTTTTGCCTGATATGATGAGCAAAAAACTATGCACAATGGTGCATGTATTTGGCACAGACTCATGGCGAGAAATACCCCGAGTCCCGTCGTATCCAATAACGGGTGAAGCCGTATTTGCTAATGGTTGCTTGCATTGGTTAGTCATAATGACATCAAAACAGAAGATAGTGGAAGAGAAGTAATTTGGTTTGATGTAAACAAGGAGGAATTTGGGTTGATTAATTGTCCGAAAAGAATGTGTGATTTATGGAGAAACTATAGTTGTTATTACGATCAATTGGTTGATCTAAATGGTGAAGTTGGATATGTGTGTAGTAGGACCATGGAGGTTTGGGTATTGAAGCAAAAAGAATGGGTTCCACACTGTCGGTTTGAAAAAAAAGACATTCCTCATGGTTGTTACATAGACGTTATGGGTTGTTGGAACAAAGATGGAGATATATTAATAAAGAGCAGCGGCGGCCATGGAAGGTATGTGTTTATGTTTACAACCTGAAAAGTGGTGTTTTACATAAAACCAACATTGCTGGTCGAGTGGATGGACATAGTCCAAACATTTTTATGTATCCCAATACCCTGTCTTCATTCCACGGCATCAATGTGAGGAATTCCTTCTCTATGAAAAAAACTGATATGAAGAAAAGCTGCCGAGATTTGCTATCTTTTTTTTAGGGAGTAAATAAAGTTTTATATTCGTGTGACTTTCAATGTTTTTGTTCCAAATTAGTTTGGTTTTGGTATCTTGTTGCTTCGATTTGATTGCTTTCATATATGTTAACTTGTTTCTCTGTATGCACTTTCGTCAGGCGAATCTTATATTGAATTCCTTGTGTTCCTGTTTGTGATTTTGAGATTCATATTTGCTAATTATTGCTTTATCTAACAAAGAAGGTGACACAATTAGTTGTTACTATTAAATTTTAGGTATACACATAGTCTGAAGCTTGTGCTTTCACAGGCATTAAGTTAACTCTAGCCAAGTATACGAAGATTACAATAACCATGTATAAATTAAATAGAACCCGAAATTGCAATAACGTAATTCTTTTGCTAAGCTTAATTAATCGAGATATAATAACACAAATTTCACTTGTCAAAAGTGGCAACCTTGTCAAATTTCCAAGTGTGGTTGGACAGTTTTCATCGTTTGTGATGTCACAAAAAAGCCAACTGAATTGCTTCAATGTAACCATGATGAGTAATTTATAATTAACTCACCCAAGCAAGAAAAAACGAGTAACTTAGAACAACAAAAGTTTAAACAAATTTAACTCAAAGATGTAGCATGAAAAAAGACGTCAAACGAGCATTTGGTGATATGGCGCGCATTAATTCATAACCTTCATGATTTAACACACAGTAAAATGTAAAAGTTACCTGTTTACACTCCCTTCTCCCCCTTTTATCGAAGCAAAAGGGTAGTTGCCTCGAGCTCTCCCTTGAATTCACTCTCTACTCCCCCTTATTACACCGAAGGAAATGATGATTATACCCCCATCGAACGGCATAGATAATGGGGTGATCATTAAAGAGTTGTAAATGTTTAAAATAAAGATTTGAAGAACCGATTGAAGACTAAACGCAAAATTAGCTATTAAGCAAAACTTTTTCTTTACTTTAATATGTTTGTCTTTTCCTCCGAATAATAAGTTATGCTTCTAAAATTCGTAGCCATGCAACTGACAATCACGAGTGCCCTCGGTAGCTTTACTCTTTTATAATGCTTGTGAGATAACATCAATATATTCCCCAAAGAAGGGATAAAAGTATCGTCTTTCCATTTATGTGTCATAGCAGTTAAGTTGGTCTTGTGGTTATCACTTTGGTTATATAGGCGAGAGGTCTGTAAATCGAATCTTGGCGAGTGCGAAATTTTTATTTAAAGATTACGTATTCAATATTAGATAAATAATAGCGGGTCTTTTTGTAGATTATTAGTCTAAGTATTGTCCAAATCATATTGGCCCAACCCAGCCACAAACACATGATAAAACAAATAAAAAAGGGATACATACCAAGCATTGGACTCCTAGTCCAACGGTTATGCTATGGCTTTTGACTTGGAGACCCAAGTTTGAATCTTTCCAAAAACCTATTTTTGCATGTTATCTTCGAGCCGTCACATGTCACTCCATCATTGTCACCGTGTGGTCCTCACATCAGCCTACTATCCGTACCGAATGGCAGATGGAGGACATCATTCTGAACAACTCATTCATGACGTCTATACTAGTGGTCCTCTTAAATTGTGGATGAAGAGTACATAAGGAAAGCATACCGAACGGATGATAAAAGAATCACCTTTGGAAGGACGGTAGACGAACTGCCCCCGTTGTCATTCATCCTCCCAAAAGAGGGTGGACGAACCACCTCCGAAGGGACGCACCGAACGGAGGATGGAGGTCCTGAAAGAAGCGAATTAGAAACGAGACCCGTCATCCTTAGCTCTGATAGATTGAATAACGGGTCCCACGGATGGCGCCAATTTGTTGAAGCATAATTCTGTCGGGTAAATCTGGAAAGGCTCCCACGTGCCGTCCATCCTTGTCCAGAGCTTTGAAGTGTGCTGCAATCATGAAGGAACCCGTTAGAAGGAGTCCCGCGACCGAAGCCCCGGGACCACCCTCCGACGGTCAAGTCAGTGCTCTCCTCTAAGTATGGAGGGATGAACCCTCTAGTTGAGAGTAATTCTAGAGAGATAAATTAGAGGGAGGTAGGAGGTGTAGTGTGTGTATACAACCACAAAGGGTGGTATATACTCCCTCCGTCTCAATTTATTTGTCAGGAAAGAGAAAACACAAAGTTTAATAAAAGTGGGGCCACTTTAATTTTCAACCACTAAAATGGAATATTCCTCCACTAGATTCTCTAGTTTTTACTAAATAAGGAAAGTGGACAATTAATTTGAGACATCCATAAAAGGAAATATGGACAATTAAATTGAGACGGAGGGAGTATATAGTATCTGAGCTACTATAGATGATGTCATCATAGGGAACATATCCCCTTAAAACCTGGGTGGTAGGTACACGCGTGTGGTCACATCAATAGGGAACATATTACCTGGTGGTCAGTGCAATGTGTCGTCCTTCCTGTTTCATTCGTCCATGTCGTCCTTCCTGTGTCGTCCTTCCTGTGCCCTTTGTTCCTGACGTTCGTCCATGTCGTCCATCCTGTGCCCTTCGTCCATGTCGTCCTTCCTATGTCTTGACGGATCAGGTCTATCAGACCATATACGTCTAACACACATATAAAACAACAATAGTTTACCAAATTGATTCACACATCAATAATAAAAGAAGGGAAAAGGTTGGCAACTTGACACTAAAAATGAACATTATCTGTACTCCGTCTTATAACGAATCTAGCGTTCAACGAGTCAATAAAAAAATCACAATAGCTCTTTTCACTAATTTACGTTTTACTCAATTTTTTTTAATTATTAAAAAACAGGTAGGTCATCCCGACCCAAGACCCGTTTGACCCGACCCATTTCAACTCGTGCTCTTAAGTAACCCATTTATATACCCTTCGACCCGACCCATCCACTTTGCTTATACCATTTAACACACATTACTACCTCCGTCCCATAATAATTGTGCACTTTAATTTTTTTTAGTCTTTTTTGTTCAACTTTGATCATAAATATTTTTATTTGTGTAATATAATACTTAATGAAAAATATATCAATAGATTGGTTTAGGCCAACACATGTCACCTGTGGAGTATCGTACGATCCTTAAGTACCGCCTAATGATTCCTCTTTTTCCGGGTAATGAACCATGTCCGGTTTGTCGCAAGGCATGTTTGGACTCATTTGGTGAGCATGCTGTGCATTGTAGAGAGCTCCCCGGCTTTAAGTACAGACATGATATGGTTCGTGATGTCCTTTTTGATGTACTTAAGCGTGCTGGGGTCTCCGCAAAGAAAGAAGCACCCGTGAACTTCCTGACTGACCCTCGGGAGGGAAGATCAACACTTAGACCAGCGGATGTTTTGGTTTTTGGTTGGGCAGGTGGTAAGCATGCTTGTGTGGACCTAACAGGTGTTTCCCCTCTCGTGGGATTGAGGAGTGGAGGTTTTACTGCAGGGGAGGCTGCTCTTAAAGCTGCCTCATGCAAAGTGACCAAGCATGAGAAAGCGTGCATTGACAATCAGCACGAGTTTATACCTTTCGCGTTTGACACTTTTGGTTTTCTAGCGCCTGATGCTGTACTCTTCCTCAACAGAGTTCAGCGGGTCATGCATTCTAATGTGATGTCTCCTAGATCTATGAATGTAGTTTTTCAGCGGATTAGCTTTGCAATCCAAAAAGGGCTGGCGGCGCAGCTTGTTGCCCGTTTGCCTTCAATTGTATTATAAATAGTTTCTTTATAATATATTATTTCATATATTGGGTTTTAAATGTATTTTCATTGGTATAATTTTCATCAAATATTATATAACACAAATAAAAATATTAATGGTCAAAGTTGAAAAAAAATACTTAAAAAAATCAAAATGGACAATTATTATTGAACGGAGAGAGTATATTTTTAACACTATGCCAATAGTCACATGCAAAATATTAACCATATTTTTTTTAACACTTTACGGTATATTTCTTCATAACTAGAATTTCCAAAAAATAATGATACTTTAATTAAACTTTGTTTTTTATTGTCTTTGTTGAGACAACCTTAAAACCTAGTAAAAGATTAACTGATCCAATTGTCAGATTTAGGGTCAAGGTTTTAATTTCCTCGTCATTATTAACAACAACAACAACAACAACAGGTATCTTGTTACATTCATTTTAGACTCTGTTTATCATCTTCTTGTTTATTATGGCCAATACCCGGCCATATCCGGCAAACCCGGCCAAGACCCGGCTGTGTTCGGCTAGACCCGGCTATATCCGGCCAAGACCCGGCTGTATCCGGCTAGACCCGGCTATATCCGGTTAGACCCGGCCAAGACCCGGATATATCCGGTTAGACCCGGCTATATCCGGCCAAGACTCGGCTGTATTCGGCTAGATCCGGCTATATCCGGTTAGACCCGGCCAAAACACGGCTATATCCGGCTAGACCAGGCTAAGACCCGGACATATCCGGTTAGACCCGGCCAAGACCCGGACATATCCGGCTAGGCCCGGCCAAGGCCCGGCCAAGACCCAGCTCTATCCGGCTAGACCCGGCCAAGACCCGGCTATACCCGGTTAGACCCACCTATACCCGGCTATATCCGTATAGACCCGGTCAAGACCCGGCTATATCCGACTAAACTTCAGCCAAGATCCGGCTATATCCGGTTAGAGGAAATAGTATAAATGCTAATATAATGATAGTTTGTTTTGTTTAATTATTGGTATTGTCATAATATAGAGGAAATAGTAAATGCGTTTTCTGTTTTATGATTTTTGGATAAGGATTCTCTTTACTAGCTATACTGTTAAAAGAGAATTCTGAACGGTCGGATTTTGCAATCGGCTCTTCTCTTATTTGCGTTGCCTTAAACTTGCACTGATAGAATTCCCTTACCAAAAGTTAGAATTTTCATTATAGTTGTAAGAAATACACTTATGGATTCAGCTTTTTAGCCCGTGCTTAAAGTAAATTCCAATGGTTCATAACTCGTGCAACCAAATAACATCCATGGCAGCATGTCATATTGATACTTTAAAAAATCTTTCAAAAACAAGGTTACGGTTTACAAATTTCTCTACATTAGATTAGGAATCGAATTGTTTTTAGTCATAGCTGCTTTTCGGTATATATATCACCACCTAATCATAGTTGTTTATATTAAACAGTTCCTTCATGGATAGATTACCTTCAAATATCATATTCAACATCTTTTCAAGAGTACCCGTTAAATGTTTGGCTTGATCCAGGTGCGTATCAAAAGTATGGTGTAACTACATTGATGATCGTTACCTTGTGATCATTCATGACAAACGAGTTGTAGAAGAACCAACACCCATCTTGTACCATCAACATCTTTCTTGTGATAGAATAACCCGCAGCCTATGTTTCCATGTCATCGAATCTAAACAACCTTGAACTACTCATTATGTCTTGGAGCCGAAAGAGGGACCGTTTTTGGAGTATTTGCGCAAGAAACCGCTTTCTAAATCTTCTATAGTTAGAATTGAAGTCCGAGGTTCCTGCAACGGGCTGATGTGTTTATCACAAGACGATAGTAATGTAATAACCTCGTTGTTCGTGGTCCATCCTCTAAGGAAAGAATGTTATGAGCTTCCACCTTTACCGTTGCGTTTTGATAAGCACATGCGCAGAAAGTCTTGTGGGCTTGGTTTTGATACTTCCGCTAACACTTTGAAGATGGTGTGTGTTTTGCTTAAAGAGCCTGCACCAATTAATAACCCTGAACTATGCACAATGGTGCATGTATTTGGCACAGACTCATGGCGAGAAATACCCCGAGTCCCGTCCTATCCAATAACTGGTGAAGCCGTATTTGCTAATGGTTGTTTGCATTGGTTAGTCAGTCATATTGACATCAAAACAGAAGATGGTGGAAGAGAAGTAATTTGGTTTGATGTAAACAAGGAGGAATTTGGGTTGATTAATCGTCCGAAAAGAATGTGTGATTTATGGAGAAACTATAGCTGTACGTACGATCAATTGGTTGATCTAAATGGTGAAGTTGGATATGTGTGTGGTAGGACCATGGAGATTTGGGTATTGAAGCAAAAAGAATGGGTTCCACACTGTAGGTTTGAAAAAAAAGACATTCCTCATGGTTGTTACATAGAAGTTATTGGTTGTTGGAACAAAGACGGAGATATATTAATTAAGAGCAGTGGCAGCCATGGAAGGTATATGTTTTATGTTTACAACCTGAAAAGTGGTGTTTTATTTAAAACCAACGTTGCTGGTCCAGAGGATGGACCTAGTCCAAACATTTTTATGTATCCCAATACCCTGTCTTCAATCCACGGCATCAATGCGAAGAATTCCTTCTCTATGAAAAAAACTGATATGAAGAAAAGCTGCCGAGATTTGCTATCTTTTTGTTAGGGAGTAAAGATTTATATTCGTGTGGCTTTCAGATTTGCACTTTCGTCAGGCGAATCTTATATTGAATTCCTTGTGTTCCTGTTTGTGATTTTGAGATTCATATTTGCTAATTATTGCTTTATCTAACAAAGAAGGTGACACAATTAGTTGTTATTAAATTTTAGGTATACACATAGTCTGAAGCTTGTGCTTTCAAAGGCATTAAGTTAACTCTAGCCAATTATACGAAGATTACAATAACCATGTATAAAATAGAACCCGAAAATACAATAGCGTAATTCTTTTGCTAAGCTTAATTAATCGAGATATAATAACACAAATTTCACTTGTCAAAAGTGTGGCAACCTACATGCAAGAAACTATTGCAGCCATTTTAGAGATGCACTACTTCTTTCCAAGTGTGGTTGGACAGTTTTCATCGTTTGTGATGTCACAAAAAAGCCAACTGAATTGCTTCAATGTAACCATGATAAGTAATTTATAATTAACCCACCCAACCTAAGAAAAAAAGAGTAATTAACTTAGAACAACAAAAGTTTAAACAAATTTAACTCAAAGATGTAGCATGAAAAAAGACGTCAAACAAGCATTTGGTGATATGGCGCGCATTAATTCATAACCTTCACGATTTAAAACATAGAGATAGAAAACATGACGTACACATGTAGAATATCGTAAAATATGATTTTGAAAGATTTATGATTTCTTTTCAAAAAATGTACTTTCAAACCTTACACACGTCGGATTACACATGATGACATAATTACCTGGCCGCGATACTCTCATCACAACCTTCAACACAATCTAGTGGAACATATTTCAAGTGTTTAAATCTCATATTAATGTGATTTCTTACGTAATTTTATTTTAGAGTGACCTGAATGGCACAGTTTTCAAACTTTGATGGTTTTTATGATTTGTATAAAGTTTGAGGTATCAAAATTGGAACACTTATTAAACTTGATTACTAATGGGTGAAATCGATTTGGCAAAGCTCATAATATTAGAAATAATAGGATCTTTGTTATTCATGCATCTTTCGTATATAAGACCTTTTACGTTGTTCAAAAGCAAAAGTTATCGTTGTTATGTAGCAAAAAAGAAAACCCAGCCCCCCTTAACTTGAATTTCTACAATCTACACTGTCTTAGATTATGTAAATCGAGAAGTTTACGAGTCGATCTCAATTAGCTAGCACGATGCTTTGTCTCGTTTTGCCCCCTACTAACATCAAAGCGTACCTCCACTAAAAAAAAAAAAAAAAAAAAACACTACTGGTGCTACTCTTGAAAAGAAAGAGAAAGCGTACCTCCACTAAAAAAAAAAAAAAAAAAAACTACTGGTGCTACTCTTGAAAAGAAAGAGGATATTGATACAAGATTTTATGTAAACACCCCAACTTGTGACTTAATGCTTGTACGAAAGATAAAATGTGACTTAGACCTATACTGAGCACTACAACATAACTCCTTAAAGTATGAGGTGCACATCGGATAAATGCCCAAACAAGTTATCTTGAGACCTACTATATATCTCAAAGATAAATAAGTACACCCGTGAAACAATACTTCAAATTCAAATCAATAATACCGTACAAAAACCCATAGTCATTTTTGATAAACATAACAATTCTAGCCGTGAAATATGTATCCCCGTGAAATTTGCAATGCCAAAATACCACTCGTTCATTGCCAAATGATTATCAAACGCAAGTATATTTATAACATATCAGCCCATTATTTTGACAGCCATTTTGGATCAAACACACCTTGCAAGCCTAATGACAAACACACGATCCATTCAATATGACCCAATGCAAATGAAGGAGAATACCTCGGCCCAGTCCCTAAACCGATCCAACACCACTCTTTTAATCAGGTTAACCGTATCATAACCCTAAACACACACATCACAAATTCTATCCGCCTACCACTTTCACCTACACGCTCCTATCATCAGATTAAAAAATAACGCATTTCATCATCCCTTCAAATCTCAAACTCATCTCATCTAATTGAAACACAGTAACAACAAGTATGATGTTGATAATCTCAAACTCATCTCATCTAATCGTGGTTTAGAGTATAAAAATTAAGTGGAGCATAGTCGAACTCAAGTTTTGAAAAATTAAATGTTAACTGTACATTTTATTCATAGTTTTGAAAAATTTACTGTCAATGAGTATAAAAATATCGTGTGACTTATTTGCATGTTTATATGATTTTTCTACTATATAAGCAAGTGAGTGAATCAAATATTGTTAATCGCTATAAAAAAAATTAAGTGGAGCATAGTCGAACTCAAGTATGTGACCCATACATGTGTTAGTTGAAGGTGCGTCACGTTTTTAGATAAATTATAGAAGTTTCACAAATACCCTTAAAATATGAATGTGTTGGAACTTTGACCCTTAATCTTTATCTAACTTTTGCGTTAGAGAAATGAACTATTTATTTTCTATAAAGTCAGGCTAAGCAAACGGACCGTTCTGACCGGACCGATCGAGACCGACCGGACTGAAGGACCAGCGGTCCGGTCTCGGTCTCGAGTTTTTCCTTATTTCGGTCTCGGTCCGGTCCGGTCTAAAAACCGACCATTTTGCCTTCTTGGACCGGACCGACTGAAGGACCGGACCGGACCGAACACATTCGGTCTCGGTCTTAGTTTTTGGGCAATTTCGGTTTTGGTCTTGGTCGGTCCGGTCCGGTCCTGTCTTCGACCAATGATTCGGCCCTATTTGTAGATTGTATAGAGATACCACTAAAATGAGTCAAGTTATAATACTTTTGATTTTCATACGATTTTATTCAATACATAAAAATATATAAATGCAATAGCTGAATGGTTTGGTTAGCTTTTCATAAATTTTTACCATCCTTTAAATATATACAAATAACAATCAAGATTGAAACTATGTCCAAATTTAACTCTTAAGAAAGCATTTAGAGAAGTTCTATAATATTCAATAAAGTTTAGTCCACTCGATAGTCACCAACCAATGTGGTTAACGGTGGAAAAAAAATGTATTAGTTATTGTATTCCTAAAGCGAAACAAAACTGAATTCTGAATCACAGTGTAGCGCGGTTAATTATATCACTGAGCTTAGAAAAGACAGATGAGGTTTTTCGTGTTCAAGTTCTCGAAGAAAGCGAGTCTTTTTTACTCAGATGTTTTCGACCATTCTTTAGAACCTCCAAGTATATACACCTCACAATGTTTGAACCCTTGACCTATCGGTGGTTATCACTAAACTTGACAGTGAAAATTAATACTGAGCCTAACTAGAATTTTCTAAGTTTGACAATGTTTGACTTAATTCGACTAAGGGGGTACCTTTTTTTTTTTTTTTTTTAATGAGTGAGCTCAAACCCTTATTTCCTCTTTCTTGAAAAGGACCACAAAAACTTCTCTCTAACAAATAAATAACTAAACTAGACATCACTCTAAACCATTTAATTTAAAAAACAACCCTAAGTTACACTGGCACTTATAAAAGAAAACAAGACGCTAGACAGTTATTAGATCCACGAGCATATGAATTTATCCAAATCCCTAAGTTTGACCATGGAGTTTAAAAACTCAAAAGAGCCCATGAGCGTTTTCATCCACACAACATATATTCATATAAGAGCACAAGGTGTGGCTTCGCCACCACCTCGCCCGTCCAGCATGGATCCCTCGCCATTCCTCTTCACCACACCGCAGAGCTTCCTCATCCTTCACCAGTTTTGCCTTCGTCGTCTGCACGGCGAGGCTTAAATTTGTCCTTTGGGTACTGTTTTGTCAGTGGCATTTTTTTCCCTAACCTTTTAATGTTTGTATATTAGTTGTAATTTATATTTAGTTGTAAGTGGTGGCCTCAAATGAATAAGTTGAGGTTAGTTGTTAGTGAGGGGATAGTTATTGAGGTTTGTTAAAGTGATGTGGCACCCTGTAAGCCCCAAATGAGTAACTTGCTCTAACCATCAAATAGTCCAAAGCCGACTCAAAAGGTATATAATAACCACTAGTTATAACACCCGTGCATGCACAGGGTTTTTTCTAAAATTTTCAAATAATGTATTTGTATTACTTTTATTTATTAATTGGTAGAGGTAAGTCAAATTTAATGGACATAATTGAAATTCCTTTGGTGATCCATATTAATTGGTGGAATCAATAGATAGATAATAGCCTGCATGTCATGCATGTCATCATTGAATAATGAATATGCAGATCTTCTTACAGTGTCTTTCAAGAGATTCAAAAACTTACTTGAATTGAAAGTGTTCAAACAAATACAAATTGGACGATCATAAATGATAATTGTGTTCATATGAGTTTAATGCCACATAAGCCGGTAAGCCACCAAACACTTGGAAAGAACTGAACCCGCACAACTACTTTTGGTCAATCAAATATAAAGTTGTACAGTGACTTTTTAACAAAAAATCACATATTTTTATTACAAAAAAAACCCTCACATACATTTCATCAAACACCTTATATCCGCACCGTAACTACCTGAATGAAAAAATCTAAAATTAAATTCATTTATCCATCCAATTCAATACAAAAATACTAAAAAGGTAGAAGAAAAAAAGTACTCATCTACTCTCATTCAAAACTTCAATCATAAAAACCCACCTTCATCTCCTTCATAACATTTTGTTCCATTTTTTTTTTGTGTAAACCACTCAACCAATCAATTATCCAAAAAAGCTGAAAACAAAAGATCATTGTACCTGCACTTTTTATTTACGCCTAAAAAACACACGAACACTCTTTCTATCTCTCTCTCCCAAAAGAAATCATCAATGTCGGGTCATGGTGGTCAAACCACCGCACCCCGGTCGTCGTCGTTAGAGTATTATTCTGATGATGCTGGTGATTGTGCATCGCTATGGTTGTGGCGCGTGGATCTCACGCGCTGTTGTTGTTGCTCACGTTTTTTGAGATCTGCGAGTCAAAGCTGGTAATATGAAGATGATAATGAGTTGATAATGTGAAGATGATAATGGGAACTGAAATTGGTTGTTTTAGAGATTTGAGGAGAATGAAAAAATGATACCCATATAAAATATATGGAGTATTGACTAATCTTGGAAAGGACGGGGATACCCTTGTGACTGGGCCCCTTTAGAAACATGGAGTCTAGACAAATCCAACGATTGATATTACTTTTTAGACTTTGCAAACTTTACTTCATTTTTTAATAGATTCGCTACCTTGGAAACAAACCTCAAAAAACACTCAAAATATGTTATCTAATACATCAACGGAATAAACATAACACTCAAAATATGTTATCTAAACATGTAAAATAACACCAAAATAATCACTTTACCGAAACATTAAAAGTTGATTATACTACACACTCCAGATAAGTACTATATACCACTTTTAGAGCAAAATACCAAAAATCTTCTTGAAATAAATTATGACCACCACGTCTTATACATTTTTCCAGATGAAAGTTAAAAAACATAAACAAAAAATGGGTACTCATGGTCCAACAACATCAAACTTTCTATTATACCTCATTTGATCAATATGCTTAATTATGAGGATTTGGTTATTGTTGATGTTGAAAACTTGCAACTGTTGTTGCTCAAAATTCCTGAACATTTTTTGTTCTCTAGCAACATCAACTAATTGATGTTGTTGTGCCTCAAATAACTGATGTTGATGTTGAGCATCTCGCGAAGTACGCAGTTGTTGAAGGCCTAACATCGGTTGCATTTTAGAAGACGTACTCGGTCCCACTGGTACTCGGTCCCATTGGTCCAACCGGTCCCATTGGCCCAACCGGTCCCATTTGTCCCAACGCCGGTTGCATATACCTATGGGGGTAAGTTATTTGGACCCTCTCATAAGGAGGGTTTCCAATTATTGCACGCATCGTTGGTTTGTACGGTGTGCATCGCGGGTTATACGGTTTGACCAAACCCCCCTATGTGACAATATATGGAGGGTTTGTATAACACAACCCATACCCATGGGATCATCCATATTTAAGAGCTTCTTCATCGCGTTCTGAAAAATGATAACAATGCATAAGATAAATACAGTGCACTCCTAAAAAAAACCCAAATTTAAGACAATTTATAGAAAATCGAAAACCACAAATCTTCCAATATTAAAATCTGAAACTGAAATTATATAGCCTTTCATGTGAATTTTGGTTTTGGTTCTTCAATCGTTGAAATAGGGTGCTCATAAGTTGTTCATACTGAACATTAACCCTACAAAACTAATATGCATATAATATAATTGTTAAGAAAACCAATACCTTTTATGCAATCATCATTAATATGTTCTTCTTTTCTTCTCAGTGTTGTTATATTGGATTAAAGTAGAAACCGCAGCCTATAGGACAGGATTAGGTAGAGATTTTTGTTGTATATAGGTGACTGCGTTTTTTCTTATTTTCTTGATTTTACATTTTACCACAAAACCACATTTACACCCGTTTTCCAAATTAATATAAGTCTAATGTAGTGAATAATAACTCGCTTTAGGCCTCTTACTCTCTAAGTATCTCAAGACACCCTGAAATCCAAAATTATCCCATTCAGAGATTCATTTTTGTAATCATGATTGACACACAAAATGATCGACAAATATTTTAGATTTTTTGAAAAAAAAAGTATTTTGGGTCAGCTGACCCGTTTCAACCTGTACCAAATTTTGACCATTTATTTAGTTAGCCCATTGTTGCCTCTAGCCCAAAATTTACCTCTAGCCATAATGATTATTAATAGTAATAGTTAGTCAGGCCTAGACCATGTACATACATACGCATACACATCAGCACATGCAATGATAGTATGTATTTAAACTGTCGTCAGATTTTACAATCCTTTTTATTCAAGGGAATTTCGGTTATTTCAGGCCCTTCATGGTCTGTTCACTTAAGAACTTGAATCTACACAGGCCTACTTTGTTTAGTAAGGGAAATTTTTTTGTCTTTTCGCCCAGGGCATCAAATAGCTCAGGACCGGTCCTCCATCTACATTCTACACTGAACAATGTATTCCCTATAGCCAGTGGCGAAGCTAGACCAACTTCAGTGGGGGGTCGGGATCTAATATACCAAAATTTCACAATTAAAATGGGGGGTCGAAACCGAATATACCGAAATTTTTCTACACGAAAACTATATACCCCCTACATCGCAAAAAAAATTTCGGGGGGGTGCCTATAGCTTGGTCTTAAATCAAAAAAATACATGCCATCACTTACGGGTCTAATATCAATAATCACATAGCTTTGTTATGAACATAAGACAACTAAGCCCGTCACAAACATATGCCAATGAGTTAAGTTTAAAAGCAAGTAAGAACATGTGATTAGCATGAATAAGTAAACGGAAAATGATACATACGCTGTCTCTTCTCAGTCTTGTGTATCATAATCGATTTTTGGTCTCTGCATTTTCGCTTCTATTAGCCATATACTGTACTTAACTAATATTTGATTCTATTTGTTCATATACAATAATCAATATTAGAACAAATATCCAAAAACCCCCTGCATCTCACTTGTAAGTAGTGCTCTGTACCTAAGTTCAAAATAGGAACTCCGACTATATCATAACTCAAAAATCCTACATCAAGAAACATTCAAATTATGCACACAAAAAATAAATCAAAAGTCAAAAAATATTATCACAACCTTAAAACAAAAGTTCACAGAGGCATAACATCAAACACCTTTAGTGCAATCTTAAAACTAACCTTTTATTCCCATATACGTCAATAACTATGAATCGGGTTAATTCATAATTGTGTTTTACGTCTGGTTACCAAAATTGTACACTTTAGTGGCGGGTGGCAGCGGTGGAAGTGGCCGAAACAATTCGGTTGTTGGTTATTTTGAATAATCTTTTTTGTGGAGTACCGTTTTTTTCTTTTTTGGTTTTTGGAAGGGAATGAATGATGATCAGCTTTTCTAAAATTATCAGGGTTTATGAAGATGAATCAGGTTTTTGGTTAATGGATGTGAATGTGGTGTTGCTGTGATTTGGTTGGTGGAATCAGATGTGTGTTTGTGTTAACTTTTGCTTATTGTGTGGACGTGGATGGTGCGTTTTTTTTTTTTTTTTTTTTTTAAATTTAACAAATTAGCCCAAATCTATTAAAAAAAATACCCCGTAAGGATATGTGTATTTTTCACTTTTTTTTACCTATTATGAGAAAAATGAATTTTCATAAAGATTAGACCAATTAAGGAAATATTTTGATTTTTTTAATTAAATATTCTTGAGAAAAATAACAATTATAATTTGATTATTACCAAATAAGGTATTGTTAATACAAATAGCGTCCCAAAAACGTTATTTATATTCTTTGATCTTTCATTAGTTTTGTTAATGACAAATATAAGGAATATCTTTTAGCAAATAATAAATACTAGCTTAGTCTCTTAAGTACACACTTTACACTTCACATATTAACTAAGAATTACAAGTTTAGTAACTTGTTTCCTTAAAAGGAAACTTTAATTCATAAAACATTCCATGACATCATTGTATGCATCACATACAATATCTTAGTTAGATATGCAAGCAACATAGTTGACATTTGAAGATCTTGGATGATATGGTAAGATACAACTAAGATATGGTAAGAGACAACTATTACATAGCTGTCACATCCCACGGATCCAAGTCCTATAAATGACGGATCCCTTTTGAGGGATCCGCCGGATCCGTGAGCTGAAGATCAGCTTGCCTATAAATAGGAAGCTGATCATTTGGCTCTCTCATCACTCATATAGCTTAAACACATATATTCATTCAGTACATATCTTACTAACATCATTCATAGTTGCATTTCACTTTGATCATCCATTTTGTAGAAAGGAGATCAAGCATTCAAGGATCTACAGAACCGTAATCCTTTAGTTGCATTACTGTGTGATCTTGTAGTTTGTTTCACACATCATATCTATCATTTGTAATCAGTGAGTGTGGTTAGTACTTTAGTCCTTAAAGTACAAAGAGTGTAGGGAGTGGTTGTACCCTTGTAAAGAACTCGACATCTAGCTTAGTGTCGGTAAAGTAATTAGGCGACGTAAGGTTGGTTCTACCTTGTGAAAGAACCCGGTGTTTAGCTTAGTACCGGAAAAGGAAGTAAGCGACGTGTAAGGGTTTTCTCCGCCTAGGAAAGGAGTTTGTTTCTTAGTGAAAGATAAACTCTCGAGTAGGAAACTCGGGGAGTGGAGTAGGGCAAGGAATAGAGTTCTTGTAGCCGAACCACTATAAACAACTGTGTCGTGTGGTTTGATCTTTCCTCTCTTTATCTTTCGTTTACATTGTGTGATTATTTATTTGTGATTGTTTCCTTTGAATTAACATATAGTAACAAAGCAAATAAAACTTTAAAAACGGTAAAAACTATTCAACCCCCATTCTAGTTTTCCACAATTGGCATCAGGAGCTACGTTACTTAAGATCTTTAAAATATATTGTATTTTAAAACTTAAAACGATCCATGGATTTTGAAAACTTTAAAGAAGGGCAATCTATGCAGAGACCACCTCTATTTGAACCAAATTGTTTTATTTATTGGAAAAATCGCTATGAGACTTATGTAAAGTCAAAGGATATAGATCTATGGTATATTATAGTTGATGGTGATTACAAGCCTATTTGTAATAATATTTCGGGTGGTCGGGATGAAGGAGCTTCTCTTACTCGTCACAGTGATGAGCAAAAGAAACTAATTGCCAAAAATAACGAAGCCAAAATGATGCTTTATAATGCCTTACCTAAGAAAGAATATGAAAGAGTTTTTATGTGTAAAACGGCTAAGGATATTTGGCAATCTCTTATTATCACACATCAAGGAAACTCACAAGTAAAAGATAACAAAATTGATCTTCTTGTCCAACAATACGAACAATTTGTTATCTCTGAAGATGAGACCATTGATAGTGCGTTTGCTAAGTTCAATACTATAATTACATCACTTAAAGCACTTGATGAATCTTTTTCTAGCAAGAATTTTGTCAGGAAATTTCTAAGAGCACTCCATCCGAAATGGAGAGCAAAGGTGACAGCTATTGAAGAATCTAAGGATCTCTCAAGCATGACACTGGATGAGCTCATAGGAAACCTAAAAGTTCACGAAATGATTATGGAAAAAGACTCGGAAATTGTCAAAGGCAAAAAGGAGAAGATTAAGTCTATTGCCTTGAAAGCCAAAGTCGAGTCAAGTGATGATGAGTCTTGTTCAAACAGTGATGATGAAGAATATGCCATGGCCGTGAGAGATTTCAAGAAATTCTTCAGGAGACGAGGAAAGTTTGTAAAACCACCTCGTGATGAAAAGAAATCCTCTCGGAAAGATCGTGACGATAAGAAAGGTAATGATGATAGGAAATGCTATAGGTGTGGTGACTCCAGTCACTTAATAGGAGAATGTCCAAAGCCTCCAAAGACCAAGTCTCAAAGAGCCTTCGTTAGTGGAGCTTGGAGCGATAGTGAAGGAGATGATGATGATGAGCCTAAGAACAACGAAATTGCACTTATGGCCGATGACACAGAAGAGGTACATTCTGATTCATACTCCTTTATAGATGATGAAACCTTAGAAGTAGAATATAACAAACTGTGTGATGTCACTTTAAAAATCATAAACAAAAACAAGTTTTTGAAAACAAAGACAACACTTTTAGAAAATGAAATATATTGGCTTAAAGAAAAAGCAATAAGAATTGAAAAAGGTAAAGTTAGTAAAGAAACATGTGTGTCTTGTCAAGAACTAAAACTTGAACTAGAAACCTTAAGAACCACACAGGAAGATTTAATCAAACAAAATTCAAAGTTTAAAAGGTTTGATAAAAACATAAGTTGTGCAGATGAAATAATGAAAATGCAAAAGCTACCTCATGATAAAACAGGACTAGGCTTTATGAAACTAGGAACCTTAAGTGATTATAAGGAACAGACTGTGAATAAAACTGATTCAACCAAGTTGGACACCCACGGATCCGACGGATCCAAAAATTTGGATCCGCCAGGTATATCCAAGGGATCCGCGGGTACAGAAGTTGAACAGAAGGTTCACAAAGTCGACCGTTCCGAGTTTGTTAAAGTTACTAAGAAACCTAACAGTAGCATAACCAATAATAAACACAAACCAGCAGTATCTTTAGGAAGAGGTCAAGCTAGAAATGAATATAGAGTTAAAACGGATCAACAAAGACCTCAGATGAGTTTTCCCAAACACCCCTTTCCAAAGAGTATAGTTAATTCACAACACACTTATCAAAATAATTGGAACCAAAACATGTCTAGAAACTTTCATGGTCCTAATTATATGCCGTGGAACAATTGTCCACCTTTTCAGTACATAAACCATGATAATGTCATGTTTAACCCAAACGGACCCATGAGATATTGGGGACCAAATGCTTGAGTCTTTTATGAACTTAGGTATGCTTGAAAGTTGATCTTGAACCTGATGAGTGGATCAAAGATAGTGGGTGCTCAAGACACATGACAGGAAACAAAAATCTTTTCTCAACCTACCAAGTGTATGACGGAGGTAATGTCACATTCGGTAGCAAGCTTAAAAGTAAAATCATCGGAAAAGGTACAATCTCTCATGACTCTCTATCTATTGATGATGTTGCTCATGTAGATAATTTAGGATTTAATCTACTTAGTATAAGTCAATTATGCCGCAAAAAGTATAACGTCCTTTTCAGTGAAAATGGAAGTAAAATACTTAAAGATGGCATAACCGTAGGAAAAGGTGTTTTAAAGAATAATGTCTATGTTATGAAATTAGATAAAACACCTAAAGATAAGTTATGTCTTACCTCCTTGGACGAAAACTCAACTCTATGGCATCGACGCTTAGGTCATGCAAATATGAGGCTTATTCAATCCTTGTCTTCCAAAGAACTCGTTAGGAACCTACCCAAGTTGAAATATGACCAACACTTTTGTGATGCTTGCAAAATTGGGAAACAAGTACATAGTAGCCATAAGGCTAAAAACATGGTATCTACATCTAGATGCCTAGAGTTATTACATATGGATTTGTTTGGCCCGTCGGCTATACAAAGTTATGGAGGAAATTTTTACACTTTAGTCATAGTAGATGATTACTCTAGATATACATGGACAAAGTTTTTGAAAACTAAAAATGAGGCATTTAATAAATTTGAAATTCTAAGCAAGAAAATTCAAAATCAAATAGGAAGTAATATAGTATCTATTAGAACTGACCATGGTCGAGAATTTGACAATGAAATTCAATTTGGAAATTTTTGTGATAATAATGGAATAACTCATAATTTCTCGGCTCCTCGTACACCTCAATCTAATGGTGTAGTAGAACGTAAAAATAGAACAATTCAAGAAATGAGTAGGACTATGTTAAATGAACAAAACATACCACAAAAGTTTTGGTGTCACGCTGTAGATACTTCTACATATATCCTAAATAGAGTTTTAATTAGACAATTTTTAAATAAAACTCCTTATGAAATTTATCGAGGCAAAAAGCCTACATTAGGATATTTTAGAGTTTTTGGAAGCAAGTGCTTCATTTTAAACACAAAGGACTATCTCACTAAGTTCGACCCAAAGTCGTATGAAGGTGTATTCCTTGGGTATTCACAAAACAGTAAAGCATACATTGTATTAAACAAGGAAACATCAAGAGTCGAGGAATCGTTGAACGTAACATTCAACGAAAGTCCACCTCCCTCTAAGACATCACCTTTGGTAGATGATGACTTAGTTGAAAGTCAAATGGTTAATGATATAGAAAACATTGAAAATGACAATGAACCCATAAAAGGAGAAATTATTAATATTAAAGAAACTAAAAGTCATCCATTAGAAAACGTCATAGGAAAACTTAATGAAAGAACATTAAGATCCAAAGCTCAAAATGAAAGTAATTATTTTTGTTTTATTTCAACGGTTGAACCCAAAAACATAGACGAGGCAATAAAAGATGAATCTTGGGTAATTGCTATGCAAGAAGAACTAAATCAATTTATTAGAAATGATGTTTGGACATTGGTCCCTCCACCTAAAAACCAAACCATAATCGGCACTAAATGGGTCTTTAGAAATAAAATGGATGAAAATGGTATTGTATCTAGAAATAAAGCTAGGCTAGTAGCTCAAGGCTACAATCAACAAGAAGGTATAGATTACGATGAAACTTTTGCACCCGTAGCTAGACTTGAGTCTATTAGGATATTACTTGCATATGCATGTGCACATGATTTTAAGTTATTTCAAATGGATGTCAAAAGTGCTTTCTTAAATGGGTTTATAAATGAAGAAGTATATGTTGCACAACCTCCCGGCTTTGCCGACTTTGAAAAACCAAATTATGTTTTCAAACTTAAGAAAGCTTTATATGGACTTAAGCAAGCACCAAAAGCTTGGTATGATCGACTTAAGACTTTCCTAGTTGACCATAAGTATACCATGGGCCTAGTAGATAATATTCTCTTCACCAAGAAAAAGGGATCACATATTATCATAGTCCAGATATATGTGGATGACATTATATTCGGTTCAACTTGTCAAGAGTTATGCGACGATTTCTCAAAAATCATGCATGACGAGTTTGAAATGAGTATGATGGGGGAACTAAACTTTTTCTTAGGTCTCCAAATTAAACAATTAGAAGATGGGATATTCTTCAACCAATCAAAGTATATCAAAGATATGCTTAAGAAGTTTGGTCTTGAAGACTCAAAACCCATGAGAACACCCATGTCCTCCGAAACCAAACTCACTAAGGATGAAGAAAATGAATCCGTAGATAGCACTAAATATAGAGGAATGATTGGTAGTTTACTCTATCTTACGGCTAGTAGGCCTGACATTATGTTTAGTGTTTGTCTATGTGCACGTTTTCAAGAAGATCCAAAAACGTCCCATCTTGAAGCCGTTAAAAGAATATTTAAGTACATCAAAGGTACTACACACTTAGGATTATGGTATCCCAAAGGAACGGGTGTAGAAACCATAGTGTATACCGACTCAGATCATGCAGGTGACTATGTTGATAGGAAAAGTACTAGTGGTATTTGTACTTTTGTAGGATATTGTCTCACATCATGGTTCGCTAAGAAACAAACTGCCCTCGCAATCTCAACAACAGAAGCAGAGTATGTGTCAGCAGGAAAGGCGTGTCAACAAGCACTGTGGATGAAACAAGCTCTCGTCGACTATGGAATTGAACTCAACAACATTCCCATTCTTTGCCACAACAAAGGTGCTATCGATTTAAGCAAAAATCCAGTCCAACACGCTAGAACCAAACATATTGAAATACGCCATCACTTCCTTCGCGACAATGTACAGAAGGGAATCATCTCAATTGAGAAAGTTTCCTCAGAGGACAACATTGCCGATATCCTCACTAAACCACTTAAACGTGAACCTTTCAACTATCTTAGACTTGGATTAGGATTAATGGAACCTAGTGATTAGGAGAAACATTAGTATAAACATTAGTTTAGCCACACACGACACTAAACCAAAACATGTGTTCTGAATCCGCGGATCCAATCGACAACAAAGACGGATCCTTTGTTTGGGATCCGCCGGATCCGCCGCATGCTAAGTCCAGTTTATTATTTAATAAACAAGAACAACTACTATTCATTCCTCACTCCAAAACATATCACCTTACTACATCCGACACACACTTAATCTCTATCACATTTTAGACCATTTTCTTCCACAAATTTGTGCTTCTAACATCACTGTAAGTATTCTTATCATATTTATACTCCTGATCTGCGTCTAGGAATTCCATTTCATGCACAAAACCAAAACTTGGGGTATATGCATAATTCTTGAAAAATCATGAAGCATATTTACTGCATTATACTTAAAAACATGTTTTTCTTAGTTAGGAATTGCATCTCATAGCACATTATCTTAATTTAACAAAAACCCCATGAAAATTTTTCACTAAAATCTTCTAACGACTAGGTAAAATGATTTTTTCTTACATTGTTCATACAAATACAAAAACGTTATCTTTTAGACTTCACTTGCATAATGTCTCTTGAATGCTAAAGGAAATACATAACTAATATGTATTTTCGGGTACATTCAACCGTAGCTACATTGAAATAGGAGTGTTTGGGTTATCTCTCGTTTGTAAACAAAACTTGCATAAACTAATTTTTCTTGCATCAAAAAAGGAGTCGAGATAACCGCACCTCCACATTGTCCCCATGTAGGCACACACTAGGAATCTTACACTTCCTTTGATCATTTTAACTAAAACTATGTAACTTATGTACTTAGGAAAATCATGCCTCCCGCAACCAACTACGATCACAAGAAAACCGTTGACTACTTACCCAAAGTGCACAAAACCAAGGGTTTAACCGATGCCCAAATCGAAATTTTCAAAGTCTTAGAGAAAAAGTATGTTCATGAGGGTAGAGCCGTAGATGCATCATTTTATGAAGGCACTCAACTTAGGGAACAATTAGCCGCAATTCAATTTGATTCTCTTTTAGACATAGACGAGCCAATCATTCCTAGGTTCATACTTGAGTTCTATGCTAGTGTAGGTCTTACCTCGAGTGATGAAGGTTACTTAAGTCTTCATTTTACTCTAAATGGAAATCTTGTCAACATCCCTCTTGATCAATTTGGTGAGGTCTTAGGAATTCCAAGTCAAGGTACATGTATTTACTCGGACAAATGGTCCTTAACAATCTTAGACTCCAATCTCGATAGGACGGCACGATATGCCACTCATCTCCAATCAAAAGAAGTGATTAGGGACCATCTCTTCATTCCTAAGAACAACCCCACAAGAATGTATCGTGGTCGTGAAGTTGCTAGAGATCCATTTGCAATGGAACTGAATGAACTAAGACCCGAATTCAAGAAAATGGAGGATGTATTAAGGGCAAATGTGATGTGCACCATAGGAAACCGTGATCATATCAATGCTTGTTTATGCCACATGATGTACAACATCTCTACTCGTCAACCCTTCAATCTTGCTTATTATGTTGCCAAACGAATGTGTGACATTCCGGTTCAAAGCAAGATTGCAATGCCTTATGGTATGCTCTTAACCCGACTTTATAGAGCCTTTGCACCCGCTCGTCCAAACCATCTAGGCTTTGTTCCGGATTACAATGAAATTGAACACACCTTCGTTCCTTTGAGTGATTTTAGGGTTAGTGTTGATAAGGGCAAACGTCCTCGTGTTCCAACATCATCCTCATCATCTTCCATGAGTGAAGATGATGGTATGCCAAATTCTAGGATTCCTCCACCCGAATACTTGAGCCATCTTCCTCCAATTCCACATGAATCCGCTGAGTATCGAAACATCAAAGGAATGGTGAAGAATCTGGGGCGTTGGATGATGAAATTACACAAGGGGATGAAGAAGTTGAAGAAGAAGCTGAGTTAATGGAGTGTTTGGTTTTAAACAATGTTGGATATTGTGTTGTTAAATTTCTATGTGTCTTGAATTTATCTGATAATACTTATTGTGTATGTGTAATAACTAACACTTGCAGGTAGATAACCATCACGGTTATCAATTCTCCGGGTTATTGCTTATGTTTGGCATAACACCTAAAACGGTAAGTTTCTAAGTATGGATTAAACTATGTGCAATCATGTGTTAATATTATCATATTTAGATGTTTTGCTATACATATTAGATGTTAAGTAAGGTCTAGATGAATTTTTGGGTTTTCGTCGAAAAACGCGAAATATGACATATGTTCTGTTTACTTTCTTAGTTTTAGGCCTACGGATCCCGCGGATCCCAAAATAAGGATCCGCCAAAGCTTATCGTTGGATCCGCCAAACTCCATCCTGCGGATTTGGCGGATTGAAAAATAAGGTTCCGCATTTGCAACCACTTGGATCCGCAGGATTACCAGTATAATTATAAAACTTTTTCGACTTATCACGACTCTTAAATCTTAGTGTTTAGTATCATTAAGGATCTATTCACTGATCATAATTCATCTTAGAATCATTTAGGAACTCTTAGAAACTTAGGAACAAAATTTCCCACCAAAATTTAAATTTTTGAATTTTAGGTGTAAGTTACCAAACTAATACAAAGAAGGAACCCTTTTTAGGGATCCGTCAAATCCGTGAAAATATCAAATCATCAGATTTTCCACTATCCTCTTGTATTAACTGCATATCCAAAACATATTACTCAACCAAAGCTCAATGGCTTGACTTCCATGATATGACCTGCACAAATTTTTGTTCCAAATCATTAGTAACCAACATTCTCTATTGGATTTACATCAAATCCAAACACACAGACTCACAAACCTTCTGTCTATAAATTAACACTTTAGGATCATCTCTTCAACACAACAAACACTTCCTCTCCTGTACACTTTAGATATCATACTTCACCATGACCAAGTCACACAACTCTTCCACATCTAGAACTCCAAGAAGAACAGCCCGCATCAGTGTTAAACCTTGTTGTTTTATCAACTTAGCAAACTCTTCATCTGAGGAAAACTCTCCTCTCAATATATCATCACCCATTGCTAGTGAGAATTTTCTTACACTCTCCACCCCAACACCATCACATGTTGTTATACAAACACCACCACCAACCATTACTCCAATGGCCTCTACTCCACCACCGGCTCCATCACAGCCTGTTAGATCACCATCACCACCAAAATCTCCTAAACTCCAACCCTTGGAATTATTTAGGACTCCTCCTACATCACCACATCTTGATGACTTAGAAGAACTTTCACCAAAACTACCCAATCTTCCACCCATGACTTTTGAAGGTCAACAACCCATGCTTTTTCACCCGGTTTACCCGGATATCCATGGCCCTTTATACCATGATGCACAATCATCCCAACCTCAACAAAAACCTCTATCACCCACATCCACTCTAGTTGCCATTGACGAGGCAATGTGGATGAATATGCCTCACACCCAAGAGGAGATTAGTGAAGAGCTCAATCGTCTCTACACTCTCTCGGGTATGGTTGACCATCGCCTTCATGAAGCAATGGACATCCAAAACATTCTTATGAACTCCCTCCAAACACCACAACAACCATCCAACAACAACAACACCCAACCACCATCACCACCACCACCACAAAACTTGGACCCTAGTCTTCCGCCCGGTTTCTCAACTCATGATTGCGCACATTGTGAGAGAACGGCTCACTTGGCCCAAAGGACCAACATCTTGGTCCATGAGCTTCAAAACGAGATGAGGTTCATCTTGAACCATGTTCTTGAACGTTTAAACGCAATCTCTCATCCTTCTCAATAAGAGCTCTTTAGATTAGTTGTTTGGATTTTTATTTTTTTTTAGTTGTTTGTTTAGGACCTTTTTATTTTTTTGGGATGTCTTCTTATTTGTAACATCATTTCACTATTGTGACTTTTATCACAAAATTTTCAATCTATATGAATGTGATGTTTTTATGCTTATGAGTGATCAACATATTGCATATTATCATTATCATTATGAACTAACATTCCTATATTGCATACATTATATCTTGCACATGATTGCTTTAGGTACAAATTAACATCAGACACTTAGTTTGACTTTTTAAGTCAAACATATTGAAAGGCTTGTTTGGAAAATCACTTAACAAGCATTCTACTTCTTCATTGAAGTCATTTCATAACTAACACTTCATTTGCAGCATATCTTACCCTTCAATAGTATACGTTGGTACTCGAGAAGTGAGGAGTATACATCGAGGGGGAGCATCTCATAAGCATCTCATATACTAACCGTTTGTTTTGTAGATTCATGCATCATTTACTTGATTACTCCATTTAGGGGGAGTATAAAACAAGGGGGAGCTCTTAAAGTTCTCAAAATCGCATTCCGCTTCGCTACTCTTTTTGTTTCGACAAAAAGGGGGAGAAAGGACTAAGTTTGCATCAACTGTGAATCATCACAGTACATACATTTTTTACAAAACTTTTCTTTAATAAACAAACTTAATATATATTTTTAAGAACTCATGCTATATTTATTCTCTTGCTCAAAAATATATCTTATGTTTTGTCATCAACAAAAAGGGGGAGATTGTTAATACAAATAGCGTCCCAAAAACGTTATTTATATTCTTTGATCTTTCATTAGTTTTGTTAATGACAAATATAAGGAATATCTTTTAGCAAATAATAAATACTAGCTTAGTCTCTTAAGTACACACTTTACACTTCACATATTAACTAAGAATTACAAGTTTAGTAACTTGTTTCCTTAAAAGGAAACTTTAATTCATAAAACATTCCATGACATCATTGTATGCATCACATACAATATCTTAGTTAGATATGCAAGCAACATAGTTGACATTTGAAGATCTTGGATGATATGGTAAGATACAACTAAGATATGGTAAGAGACAACTATTACATAGCTGTCACATCCCACGGATCCAAGTCCTATAAATGACGGATCCCTTTTGAGGGATCCGCCGGATCCGTGAGCTGAAGATCAGCTTGCCTATAAATAGGAAGCTGATCATTTGGCTCTCTCATCACTCATATAGCTTAAACACATATATTCATTCAGTACATATCTTACTAACATCATTCATAGTTGCATTTCACTTTGATCGTCCATTTTGTAGAAAGGAGATCAAGCATTCAAGGATCTACAGAACCGTAATCCTTTAGTTGCATTACTGTGTGATCTTGTAGTTTGTTTCACACATCATATCTATCATTTGTAATCAGTGAGTGTGGTTAGTACTTTAGTCCTTAAAGTACAAAGAGTGTAGGGAGTGGTTGTACCCTTGTAAAGAACTCGACATCTAGCTTAGTGTCGGTAAAGTAATTAGGCGACGTAAGGTTGGTTCTACCTTGTGAAAGAACCCGGTGTTTAGCTTAGTACCGGAAAAGGAAGTAAGCGACGTGTAAGGGTTTTCTCCGCCTAGGAAAGGAGTTTGTTTCTTAGTGAAAGATAAACTCTCGAGTAGGAAACTCGGGGAGTGGAGTAGGGCAAGGAATAGAGTTCTTGTAGCCGAACCACTATAAACAACTGTGTCGTGTGGTTTGATCTTTCCTCTCTTTATCTTTCGTTTACATTGTGTGATTATTTATTTGTGATTGTTTCCTTTGAATTAACATATAGTAACAAAGCAAATAAAACTTTAAAAACGGTAAAAACTATTCAACCCCCCTTCTAGTTTTCCACAGGTATGATTTAATTTTTTTGAAATGAAAAAGTTCCCACGGGTTTTGTTTTATTATATAAAAGATATGACAATCTTAAATTGCAATTTTCACTTGTATCGCAATTTTTTATTTATTTATTTTTATTTATTATATATATTTTTTATTTTAATTAACTACTTATAAAGCATATATATAATGGGTTTTGCTAATCTCTGCACACAAGGTATTTGTTTAGCTATATATATAAGGAATGCTAGAGTTAATGAATATTAAAATGATGATCAATTATGGTAATTTTAGAGACGAATAAATGTTCATTAAATGTATCTTTTGATTTAAAAAGAAATTTTGTCTTCGTTAATTGCGCTAAATCATTTGCCCAATGGGCAGAGATTAGCATAACCCATATATAATCTCTTAATCTTTTAAACTTTCTACATCTTCTTTACTTATTTTACCTCTTATTATAATAACAAAGCTTGACTTTACATAATTAGGTTGGTCTTTTAATTCTAACACCTTCTCATAATACCACTTATAAATGGAAAAGTCAAGAATATCCTTATTACTATTTTACTTTGCTCTAATAATAAAATGACAAGTTAACACATGGTGGCTTTTTAATTCTAAAACACGTTTTCAAAACAAGTTAACACAGGGTAATCTAATAAATATTGAATTCGTAAAATTTGTATCAACCTCAAATGAAAATAACGATTTCGCAAGTATAATTATTTGCCGCTATACACCGTTGATTTGCACGAGTATTCGTCTATTAAGATTATTAAATATACGTTTAACAGTTTGGCTTATTAACACATTTTAGAGATCTTCCTATATAATTTACACACTTTAGAGATCTTCCTAAATAATTTAACAATAAGTTCAAATGGCAAGTTGATTCATAGGCAAACATAAATACAGTATTTATGTTTCTCAACCACCAAAGATACATACAATAACAAACACAAATCTCAACAGCCCCAAGATCTATTTCAATCCGACGGCCCTCCTCACTGATTCGCACACTTGACTCCCATTGGTTCTCACCACCCCCTTTAATCCACCCTGATAAATACAAACACAAATGCAAGAACATTTTTATTTCATCAGACACAACATTCATATCTCTCTATTAGGGGGTGAGCATCGGGCCGGTCCCGACCCGAAACCGATTGATCCCGAAACCGAATGTCTCGAAAACCAAAACCGAATCCCGAAACGAATCCCGAAACCAGTTGGTTTTGTTTGTATTTTTTCGGTTTTTTGCCCGTCCCGACAGTCCCGAGTCCCGAATGTCTGAAAAACCAAAACCGATTCCCGACCCGAGTGTGGTCGGTTCGGTTTCGGGACGCTCGTTTTCGGTCCCTTTTTTTAGGGATTTCGGGGTTCGGTCGGGATTGCTCACCCCTACTCTCTAGCTACCCAAACACCTTTTTAGTTATATATAATATAATCATCAACCAAAACTTGTTAATGTCATCTTTTTTTATCAAAAAAGTAAGTACACTTGTTTTTTTTATCAAAAAAGTAAATACATAGGATAAATGCCCAAACAAGTTATCTTGAGACCTACTACATATCTCAAAGATAAATAAGTACACCCGTGAAACAATACTTCAAATTCAAATCAATAATACCGTACAAAAACCCCGTAGTCATTTTTAATAAACATAACAATTCTAGCCGTGAAATATGTATCCCCGTGAAATTGGCAATGCTAAAATACCACTCGTTCATTGCCAAATGATTATCAACCGCAAGTATATTTATAACATATCAGCCCATTATTTTGACAGCCATTTTGGATCAAACACACCTTGCAAGCCTAATAACAAATACACGATCTATATTTCAATATGACCTAATGCAAATGAAGGAGAATACCCGGGCCCAGTCCCTAAACCGATCCAACACCACTCTTTTATCAATCTCAGATCTAAAAAAATAACATCTCATCATCCCTTCAAATCATTAGTTTTGGAATAACAACACACTCACACATCTCTCTAGTTAACAGCCGCCGCCACCCTCATTTCCGACCAACTCCGGCAAGTATGATGTTGATAATCTGTCATCATCCACCTCGCCATATCACTGGAGGAGTTTCCGGTTTGCAACGTGGTTTAGGCTACATTCATAAAATTATTTTGGTTAAGTTTCTTAATCTCTCAAGTTTTATTATCATGTGTTATATCTCGTTTTCTAATTAGATGATCTACTGTAATACTACTATACTACTTTATTATTTGTGATTGGTGAGTTATCATATGTTGCCTAGGGTGACCTTTTTAGGTTTTGTTTGTTTTTTATTTATTTTATGTACAATGATGACGATGGGACAATTCCTGAGGTATCTTCTTCAAACACTTTACCAGATGGAAACATGAATATGAATCGTGTGGAATTAAAAATGAATTGGAATGTTTTAGAAGATGTATCAGAGGCTATAAATAAGAAGAAGAGAGCAGCTCTCAACAAGTTATCTACTGTAAAATTGATTAAGGTAAATCATTGTGTTTGTAATAGATGATTTATGGTTATAAGATCGTCAATAGTGTAAGTTTGATGCCTGCTGATTTATCTGTTTTCTTGCCAGGATGAACTTGTACATATGTAGCCTAGGGTGAGTTATCATGTGTTATATCTCGTTTTCTAATTAGATGATCTACTGTAATACTAGCACTTTATTATTTGTGATTGGCGAGTTATCATATGTAGCCTAGGGTGAGTTATCATGTGTTATATCTCGTTTTCTAATTATAACATGTTACCAAAATCCAATTCAGTGTGAATGCATGTATGTTTGTCTACTACTGTTTATTTCAAGTTTTAGGTTCAAATCGAGTCTTCAAGGGTAATAATGTATACATTAGAACAGAAACTTTTTTTTTTTTTTTTTTTTTTTTTTTTTTTTTTTTTTTTTTTATATATTTCAAATTTGAACAAGCGTGTGTTTGTACGTGATATGCCTGCCTTGACATTACATTTGTACGTAATTAAGATCAGTGATAGTTGTTCACTAGCTTGAATTGTTAATTTGTTTCTACATTGAATTTGATCAAGATGTGTTTTTCATTTTGCAGATCCAATGCACAAAGTGCGGTACCATTACTGACGATGATGTTGGCGTCTCTACTGGTGAGACTTATCCTGTCAAACGCAGCAAAGTCCGCGCACACTTATGCAAGAAGGTACAATGCATCTTAATTGAGCTCTGTATAGTCACTTTCTGTTTCTCTCCATGTAAAAGAGAGTTACCTTCAACAAATAGTTGGTTTTTTTAGTCTCTAGAGTTGATTTCTTCCTCTTTAAACTGGCTAATACCTAGTTTTATGTTTTTTTAAAGTGCAAGACTTGCGGGCGTGTTGCGACTATCTTCATGCTGCGAGGCCATGGGTCGCCTTTCACTACCCAAATGGCTTTGACCGGTGAGGAGGCTACCGTCATGTCCTTTGATTGCTACGAGTGTATCCCTTTAGAGTACGTCTTTGGCAAAGAATGGAACGCAACAACCGTAAGTTCTAATGCTTCATGTTAATTAATTAGTTATATATCAGCTATATACTATTTTTACTGTGACTGCAACTGGTCTCACAAAACAGTGGGCACGTTTAATTATTGTGTGACCTTTCGTTTGCGAATTCTGATCTAATTTCATTTACTAAAACATGTTAAGTTATGTATACACTAAAACCACCATTTTGTCGTCTCATTGACCAATTCGACCATTTTCCTTTTTTAAACCTTCCACGTATGACCCTTTAAAGATAAAACACGTACGGCAGCGAATCATTTAAAAGCTAGTAAGGGCGTGCATGCCTTGCTTGAAGGGTGTGCCCAGCTACCTAAAAGTTCATAAAAACCACTCTCTTATCATTGTTTCAGGAAATACTTGATCCATTTTTCAAACTGATCGTTTAATGTTGTTTGATTTCGCTCATTCTTCAGTTAAAATTCTCGCTTTAAAAGCTTGATACTAGTTGCTACTGTACTATTATTAATGGGTATGACCTTCAATCTAAAGCTAATCATATTAGCTCATACTCGTCTGTCACTGTGACAATATGTGTCAGCTCACTCCACATGCACGTTTTATACCACTCACTAGAAATGACCAATTAATAGCAGTTCCAAATCCCATATACAAACAGACCATTAAGCAAATGCGCGAGGCGTCTTAATTTCCAGAAAATCTACGAACCAGATCCCTGTTTGGCTACCTACATAAGTGTAGCAACATACATGCACGTACTATCTTAGTTATGAGTTATGACGTACACTGTTTGTTTTGGTCCTACCTTGGGTTGATAATATAAAAGTATCGTCAACCCCAGACTATAGTTTAGAAAGAGCTGAGGTACAGGGATCAAGATATATTTGTGCGGGTTTCAGATATTAGGATTGATTTACAATCGCATACCTCTATCTGATTGGTTTTGATTTTCTTTCCTGTTCCTTACCCCTGCCTCTATAGCCTTCAGTCAAACATGCTCTAATTGACTATTAATTACAGTAGGTGTTACTGTACAAGATAGAGGAGTTTTTTTGGTTTTTGTTTGTTTTTTTTATCAACTTAATTACAGTAGGTGTTACTGTAAAATGCTTAATTAGCTACTAAAAAACCACTGCACACATCATTATTCTTGCCCTTGTTTTCTCTACTACAGTACTAGTAGTATATAGAACTAGTGATGTTTAAGATATGGCCCGATCGATCCGTTAGGAAGGTGTACGTACCTATAGTAGTTAATATATATGTGGTGTTCCCAGATGTGATTTAGAATCCGCATCATATTCATTTATTCCTTTTCATCTCTTTCCCTTAATTAATTGCTTCTAATAATTCATTTGTTCCTTTTTCTGTTTGCAGCTCGGTCTGTGTTTCGATTGATTACTCCGTCCACAATCCCATCTCACCCTAGAACTACGTAAGATAGTAAGTGAATGTGTGTGTATATGATACATGATATGTTGATCATAATCCCACTAGTTCATATTTGTCTCTCCAAAAACATATAACACAGCCTGCAGCTTCAGTAATTGAGCACAATAAAATTAAACGCTAGCTGTTGATCTAGTTTTTAGCACACTAGCAAATATTTTGTCTTATATTCTTAATTAATGTACGAGCTGTGGCGCCTTAGATTACCAGATCCTCTTTCAAGTTTTGTATCTAGTCTTAGAAGCGAAATATGCTAATCTTCTTTGTTTTGTTTTGTTTTTTTATTGGAACTATTAGCTAATGTGCGTGCTCGTCGAGAAGTGTCTATAGGGACCGACTATAGTGATCTTTTATACAAATTGCTTCTATAACTCCTCACGATGTTGCCGACTGCATTCTTCATTTTAGATCTATTTATAATAGCTATAAGGTGAGTTTTTATCAATTTTTTGCCAAAAACTTTCAATATATAATACTTAATCTAAGGGGGTGTTTGGGTTAGCTTATTTTATAGGCTTAATAGCTTATTTGCTTATGAAAGTAAGATAAGCTCTTTTTAAGTGTTTGGGTACGCTTATTTGCTTAGGCTTATTAGCTTATTTAAGTCTATTTTCATAAGCCCCATTTATTTGGCTTATTTGGCTTATTTGAAGATCCATGTACAATATTTATATAAGCTCATCCAAACACAAAAAAACTTCTTAGCTTATGAAAAATAAGTTATAAGCTACTTATGCTTGACAAGCATAAGCTCAAATATATAAGCTAACCCAAACACCCCCTAAATATCAAAAGTCAAGCTTAAAAGTGTCAATATTTGATAGATTAGCGTTGATACTTTCAAAAATTAGTGTTTCTTATGTTGTTTTTAATTTTGGACAAAAAAATAATAATAATGAACATAAAAAAAGCTAAAAAACTGGTATACCATCGAAATACCACCGAGATTTGGACATAAATCTGGACCGAAATACCAGTGGAGGACCAAAAACCGAAATACCATGTATACCACCGAAATTGACTACAGTCAATATGTGAGTTCATGGGTTGCTAAAAATGTACATCTTTTGTGATTTGCAGGTTACTCCGGATAAATTCTCTCATCCTAATATTGTGAGGCGTGAATACCGTAGACTACTTAGAAAATGCTTTGCTCAGAAGAAGGTTGTAAGAGTCTCGCGACATCTGGGAGGATCACCCAGTTGCTACTCATAAGGAGTCAGATCAAGCTCTCTTATAAAATTGATCCTCTCCTAATGACTTGACTTGTCAAACGGTTTTGCTCGAAGTATCTTGCAAACCATAGCCACCGACCCCAATATAAGAATGCAGGCCGAGTTTGGCCGTATTCTTGCGCACCTTCGTGGCCAGCATGGGTTGTCTGCGAACAAAATAACTCTATTTGCAAGATACTTCGAGCGAAACCGTTTGGCAAGTCAAGTTTTTTTGAATACGAAAGGGCATCAGGAGAGGATCAATTTTATAAGAGAGCTTGATCTGACTCCTTACGAGTATAATCCAAATGGCGGTGCGTATCCAAATCAATGATGTAAGTTCATTTGCTCTTTAAGCCCCTCCGATGGTATTATTTGTTTATGTGATTTGATGATAAAAGATTTAAATTATATTGCTAGAATGCGATTAAGAGCTGAAATTGATACGTTGATTGGTTTTAATAAGCTTGGTTAGAAATTTAAATTATATCATATTAGACACTTCTTTTTAGGTTCTTTTTTGATACCGTAAGTCCTCCTTTTAGGTTTCATTTTCTTCTTCTTGGGAGCCTGTAGCTGTTGCTATATTATCTGTCTATCATACAAAGAAACATTTTTTAGATTCTGCTTTGACAGATTGTGGTTGAAATTCATCACTAAAAAAAACCACCTCTTACAGAAACATTTGCTTTACGACGACTATCTAAATATCTGTATGCTTTATAAGTAGTAGAGTCTGGTCTGTTTCATCTTGTTTGATGCACTCAGTGTTTTCGATATAAAACACAACCTAAGTTGACCCAATCAAAAGTAACTGGGTCGAAAGCGCTGGCACAAAATCACACATGGTCAGCTTGTTTTTTTTTTGTATTTGTTTGCTTGCTTTTTGTCCATTCCATTGTTGTTGATGTTTGAGGCATTTGCAACACCATCGTAACTTCAATCTGTTTCTTTCATCAGACCCGAGGGGAGATTATTGAAGACATTGACTTGTCTAGTGGAAGTTTCGTGCAAGAGGGTGACGATGGAACGTTTCAGGCTTCCATAGAGAAAGTTGTTAGGGTTTTTACTGTTGCTGAACCCAAGATGATGAAGCAGAAGAAACCTAGGGAGTGGTAAAGATAAGACAGTCGTGCGTGCAGGTGCAGGTAAGAAGAACAAGGCTACTTAGCTTTCCCTTGTCATAATCTTTAGTAGCAGACTGTGAGATGGTTTAAATCTTTAAAAACCTACTTGTCACATGATATGGTTTTATGTTGTTTTGTACGCAAATCCGCTGAATTTGCATTCGTCTTTGTTTGATGCTTCTATTACTACATGATTTTTATGTTGGCGCATATATAGACTACATGGTTCATATATTGAATGTACGCTCAGTTCTATTTGAGGGGCTTGTTAGTTGTGTTTTAGCAGGTACCGCTGAGGCGGGTGTTTTTGGGCTAGCTATGCATAATTTTTCTACCTGTTATTGTCTTATTTAGGATTGTGAATTGATAATTTGATTAACATCCACTTATATTCCACCAAACGATAAACAATACAACAATCAAATTCACTGTTATGTGAATCACATTCATACCTATGTATGCAGGGGCCAAAATCATAGTAAACCAATAAAAAAACCTGCCATTCAAATACTGAGAGCAAGTATGCATCCGATGACGTAACTTGCAACTTCGATCTACCAAAAGTACTCTTTCATAAACGAAGCAATCCAAAGTTGCTAACAAAAAGCTTATCTATGCTTAAATACGCAGATGAGCATGGGCACATTCTTCGATTAAACACTTAAAAGCAGGTCTTAACAACGCAATAAGCATAAGCTGTTTATAGGGATGTTTGGTACAACTTGTATTATTGCTTATCTTGACTCATTAATAATCTACATAAAGCGTTGTGGGTGACCCGTTGTGACGGATGTATGGACTTACACATTTTTGACACATTACTCAACGTTTCAACCAACCAACTTTGCTATATGATACTGACGAGGTGACCTAAAAATGTGCTAGCCTATCGAACAGGATCTGCTAGAGCAAAAACTTTGAGTTTAAGTTGTTTTCTAAAGCATATAAGCGATGTGTATTAAAACCAGATTATCCCCATTGCCTAATTCAAATAAGTTCCCGAACCACCTTAGACAACCCAAAAAAAATTCCAATAGTTTAAATACCATCTCATGTTTAGTTTTACTTCTATTAAGTAGTATTTCGTTCAAAATCACAATATTTTGGACCGAACTGATTGTCATTTTTCTTTTGTCAGTAACTCGACTCCTTTAGTGGCAGATATGGTTGAAATGGTATTATGTTCAATATATAGTATGATTGGTCCTAAATTAGATGAATTCTTTCAAAATCAAGTTATTGTGTATCCGAGTTGGTTATTTTGTATTTTGTTAGTTACAGAACGCCTAAAGAGTCGACCCATCAACCAATTGTGCAGAAAAAAACCAGCAAAAAAAGTGTTATTACAACATAGATTAAGAAAAATGAAGCAATATGTGAAACCACAACTTTGCGTGTCATCGTGTGCATGTCCTAAACAAAATACACAGCAAAGGTGTCTAAGGAGCCGATTAATACCTCTTCCATTTTCACAAAATGTAGAGTTGGATTAATAATTTTTTAGCCATTAGAAAAAAACCTACCGAATGTAGAGACTAGCAAAGCAATTGATTTAAGAATTATGCATATAACACCCTCGGCGGACCTAAGGGGATCCCCAGTGTTCCCGTGATTTCGTGAACCACATGAATCTGTACAAAATTCCTTATTTCTCCGAAATGAATCTTATCACGAAATTTTGTGTTACGTGTCTTGTTTAGAGAGTTCATCGTATTAATGTAAGAAAAAGTTTGTGAACCCAGACACTTGTACTCTCGGTCCGCTACTGATAACAACACGATGACTATTGGTTATTGTCGTACAAGTTGTATTTAAACATTTTGTGTTTTGACTTTTCATTAGACTAGTAGTTGCGGTAACCCTACCCGTGACCACACCACTCTGCCACATGAGTTTCTCTATCTTAAACCAAACACCAGTTATGGTGACCTTACTGGTGATCCAACATTTTTTTCAAAAAAAATTAAAAATAAATTTCATTAATAATTAATTTTTTTATATATGTATAAAAAAATAATTCACTTAATGTACTTTAGTTATCTATAGACAAAAATGCCAATATAAACAAACTTTAAGGACTTATATTGTAAATTAATTCTTTATTAAAAAAATTAAAAAAAAAAAAAAAAAAAAAACCTTCTTCGCATGTGCGTGCAACAAACACCCCCAACACAAATTATTACTACCTCCGTCCCAAAATAAATGTCCAGTTTGACTTTTCAAAGTCAAACTGGTTCAACTTTGACCTTCTCTATTTTTGCGGGTATTATATAATACTTGATGCAAAATATATGAATGAATTGGGTTTTAAGTGTATTTTTCATTGGTATAATATTTCATCAAGTATTATATAACAAAAAAAATATTTAAGGTCAAAATTGAATCAGTTTGACTTTAAAAAGTCAAACTGGACACTTATTTTGGGACGGAAGGAGTAGTATATTTTTATTTAAACAAACACTCCAACACAATTTTTTATTTTTTTATTTACACAAACAACTTAAACAGTTATTAACACTGTGTTCTTGAGTTAGAGTTAAAGAAGAAAAAGAAAGAAAATGAAAAGGAAATGAAGAAGTTATGTTCTCAAGTAGCACTTAAGGAGGAAAAGAAAAGTAAATGGAATGAAAGTTAGTGTGATTTTGTTGATTATTAAAATAAAGTGTTTCCTCACAATTTTGAAGGAAAAATGTTTACGTTACATTTATTTACTTTTCTTTAATAACAAAACTCAAGAACACAATGTAAAAAAACACATCACACAAACCCTTTACAAAAGATCAACAAGCACATTATTAGACACTTTGAATCACCACACGTTTGTTAAATGCCACCACTTCAATTGGGTGCAAAAAAAAAAACGAACATGATTGTAAAAGAGCGAAATGAGAGTAATTTTTCGATTTTTTGGTGTATAACATAACCTCAGCTTGTCTACATTTAAAGATAACCTTTGAAAGAGGAAAAAATTGATGAAAATACTAAAATACAAAGCTCAATTAATCTCCTCCTACTACTTACCTAAAAACCAAATTTCTAATAGTAACTTATGTAGATAGCATACCAGATCAAATGTAATTTATATAAGCTACAAGACATTTGTTTCCATTGTGTGTATACATAGTAAAACAGAAGCCACTCACATACACTTTATTCGGATTCCGACTCAATGCTTGATCCCATCGCTTTTAATCCTCTCGGTCTCTGTAAGCAAAGTATAGAAGAATATTAGTTACAACGATCGTGTTTTTGTTTATTACAGATTTTGAGTAAACGCGACAATCAATCAAAGACTAACAATACCTTCTTTGTGATCTTTTTCTCTCTAACTTCGTATCGTTCCAATGTTAGATCGCAAAGCCACCCACCGGGGCAAACCAACTATTCACACATCAAAAAACAAAAGAAAAAGGTTGGCAACTTGATACTGAAAATGAACATTATTTATACTCCGTCTTATAACAAGCGTCTACTTTGTCACAATGTAGTATTAATTAACTTTTTTGATTGGTTAAGAATTGAAAGTAAACGCCTATTTTTAACTAGTTAAAATAGTAATGTGGACACTTATTATGTTAACGAAAGACAAGGTAATAAAGTTCACCTAAAACTGGCCAGAAATAATTTAACATCTAACAAAAAAAGATAGTAGTAGTAATAGAAAACGTACATTAATGGTTCGTTGGATGAATTTGGCACGTTTTTTTGGTCTTTGTGGAAGTTTAGACCCTTTAATCGCTAAGAAATCTTCTTCTTTTTCTTTATTCGTTAACCCGATGGCGAATTTCGGTGGCCAAACCATCATGTCATTTCCTGATGATTTCGCACCCGTTTCTGATGACCCTCCTGACCCGTTACCACCACCATTATTATTCTTACTATTATTTCTCTTGTTATCACCGTTGCTTTGATGACCACTCTTCATACCAATTGTACTCTCACAATTCCTACAACAACCAAAAAAAAAAGTTTATAAAAGTTTAAAAAATAATAAAAAAACAGTTTATGGTTATGGACTATTGTTATGTTACGACTTTTGATAAAATAAAGTTGTATTAAAAAAATAAAGTAAAAACAAAAGACAGGTATGGGTGAAAAAAAAAGAGAAGGTGAAAGTGGGTTGGTGAAATTACGAAAATACCCTTTTGAAAGTTGTTTTTTTATTTGAGCAAACTCCAAAAAACCCCCTTCTAGTTTTTACAACTTCGAAAGTGAAGACGCGGCTTTTGTGAAAACTTTGGTGTGCGATTATCGTTATCCGACACGAGTAATATGAGTACAAATGAAACTATGTGGATGAGGGGGAAAAAATAGAGGAAAAGAAAAGGGTTGTTGTGGAGTAGTTTGGTCTTATGTGTCAAGCCATAAAAAGAGGTGGTTGTTTATAAATTTTTGTGTGTTTTTTTTTTTTTTTTTTCAAATAATATTTTTTAGTGATTACTTTTTATAAAAAAGAAGTTTGGGTAAGGAAAAGATGCTAAAATGCGCAGCGGCGAGAAGTATAAAGGTTGTAGGGTTATATGAAGGTTTGTCTTTAAGTTGGGGGGACACGTGTCATGATCTTAGTAGAGGTGAGTGGGAATGAACGGTGGGAGATGATTGGGAATTGAGGTTATGTAATCACACGTGGTTGGATAACTAGTTCTCTTTGCCGTCCTTGTTCCACACTTGCATATAAATCATTAGGGCTCTATTATCCTAACACTTCCTATTATGTGGGACCTACACTATATTAGTCAAATGTACAACCTATAAAGCAGACGGTACAATAGCCTGATGCATTCAATGATTGCAAACACCCTCTATAGGGGGTGTTAGGATAACAAACAAGTTATCTGGACCCCCTCCCCCTATAGGGGGCTATGCAATGATTGGATGCAGCGGGCAGTTGTACTGTCTACTTCGCGAGTTGTACATTCCCCTAATAGATGGGTATGTATAACATAACCCATAAATCATATCGAATTTGGGGAAGTATGTTTTTCTAACTTGTATCCCGTGATACAAGTTAAGCACATTAAAAGGATGGTGAAACCCGCGGAAAAGGATGGCCGGACCCACACAAAAGTATGGGGCCAGTGTACTTTTGTGTAAATCCAGCCGTCATTTTGCGCGGGTCTCACCGTCTTTTTGGTGTGGTTAACTTGTATATACGGATACAAGTTTTATATTTCTATTAGGTAAGACAATAACTCTAGCATAACAATAATCTTCTATTAATTGAACTGAATGGAACTTTTATAGTCATAAACTCATAATTACACTTGTTTATTTATAACACTAGGTGTATATAGAGATTTTATAGCAGAATATTACTATGATTAAGTGTTTTGTGTAACATTTATCACGTTAACAAATCTTTATAATCATTTGAGATGACAACAATATCATACAAGCTCCAGTTTAACAAATAATGATTGAAATATAGATCGAGATTGAGAACATAAATGAGATGAATTTGTAAAAAATAATAATAATAATAATTTGTAAATAATAATAATAATAATAAAGATTGAATAATTTTAGAAACTACATTATTAAATTTAGTTTTGAAATACTATGTTGGAGTATTAAAAGAAGCAATTGAAACATAAAATTAGCTATATGGTGTCGCCAAGCATCCGTTTTTAAGGGTGAGAAATATCTTGTACCGGAGTATTTAAAACACTCGAAAAAAAAAAAGTAAATTGCAAAAAACGTTATGTAAAGTTCAAATCTCACACACACAATTTTTACCTTTTCGAAAGTTCATACATCGCCTATGTAGAAAACTATTGGTATGGATATTGCCTAGCCAAAATGACTAAAATCGACCCCAAAGTGAAATGACACTAAAGGCAAAGGCATTTTAGTCATTTTATTTTAGGGCAAAATGATTTCCATACCAAAGGTTTCCTACATGAACGCCATTTGCACTTTCGAAAAAATGACTTTTAAAAAAAAAGAAAAAAAGGATTCGGCAACGATTTGGTTTATACCACATGAACAATTTTCTCAATTTATTCTTTAATTAATAACGGGGTATGTTATACATACCCTCCCTATGGGCTATATATACAAACCGCAAAGCACATGATACAACCGCCCGAAGCTTGCAATTATTGAAAACCCCATATAAGGGGTCCTTATAAACTGCCCCATTAATAAATTAAAGTAAGATCACAAGTGAGAAACAATATTATTAAGACAAAAAGTTTTATGTTTGCCCTCTAGTGATTTTGGATTTGTTTTGATACCCACCCACTTCCACATACGACTAGTCAAGGACAACTTTGACAATTTACACATGGGACAACATTAGATTGATGTATAACTAACTTTTAACAATCTTAGTACCTAATTCATTAAATTTGTGTTTTATGTACCAAGGATGTCTTATCTTCTCAACTAAAATAAAATGATGCAAGTGAGTTTTAGGAAAAGATTTTTGTAAATCCGAAAAAAAAAAAAAAAAAAAAAAAAAAAAAAAACGAATCAATCGAACATGTAATTTGGTTACAAAAACTAAAAGTCTTGGTCAACTAGCAACATTTTCTATGGATAAAAGACAAAAATTCTTGTTACAATCAATTTTAACAATCATTATTCAAATGAAATGAAATTTCAGAGAAAATAAATACTTTATTGCTATGATATTGTTGTTTTTTATTATAGTCCTAAGGAATAAATAATATCACTAGTAAATATGTTCCACACACATCCAAAAAGTCAAACAATATTGTAGCAAAACATAAAAAGTATCGATTGGTCACTTTAACTTTATAACGTGTGATATAATTATGCTTTTATAAATTTTTTATTAATTTAGTACACCAAATAAAATGAAAAATAACGACAAAAGTCTACATGCATTAATTACTTGTATATTCTTTTCATAATTTAACTTCTTTCAACAAACTTTATGTCCGTAACTAAATTTCACCTAAAGGTAAACGCAGGGGTAATTTGAAAAGTTACCTTAGAACCCGACGGGCGGGCGAAGATGAGCGTTGGCCGTTACTAAGCGAATCCTTGTTAGCAATACGTCGATCAACCCTAGCGGTGATTGACGGTTGACTAACGGGTAATTCTTTGTCTTTGGTTAATTGTTGTTGTATCATACAACGTAGCCTTTTACGGTTGCCCCACTAAAGTACGAAATCTGTGGATGAAGAGGTTGTTGCCTGAGATCTATTTGGGTTATTCTTGCTCTTCTTGATGATGTTGTTGTTGTCCATGTTTTAATATTGTATCATACACCTGTTGTGTTTGTTAACTAACCATGGTTAGTTACTTAATTGCTTTTTTATTTAACTATAGTTAACATTATTATCATTATTCAAACACCAAAAATAAAAAATAAAAAATAAACATTTAAAGGAAATGAAATTTTTTTGTTGTTCTTTCTTACAAAACTAGATCAGTTTCATAATGAATCAAACCTTAAATTATTAAACATTTAATGGATGAATAACATAAGAAAAGATGAAATGAAATAATAGTTGAAGGAGTGCCACATTGAATTATGAACACATACAAAATGAGATAGAAAGTAACTAGTAGTAAAATGAAGATGATAATTACCGTTTGAAACTTTGTGTTGGAAATCTTTTAAGGATGATGATGAAACTGCAATAAGAAAACAAAACATCTTGAGAGATTGATTATATAACCATTTTCTCAACATACAGAAATTCTTCAACATTTTTGGTGAATGCTAGTTAACAGATCAGCATCTAACATTAAAAAGATGTAAAACTTGCTCACTAACCATCATAAATAAACACATACAAAAAGATGCAAAAATAATGTATGTTACACAAAGAAAGAAAGAAACCTTGAAAGTAGCAATATATAATCAATCTGCAAAACAAAACAATATGAAATACAAATGATTCTAACCTTCATCCGATGTTTTTAATTATATAAAACGTAACAACACCTTCTTCTTTAACATTTTCACATTAATTTCGGATAGCGGCGCAGCTTGTTGCTCGTTTAACTTCGACCACTATGTAAATTCTATTTTGACGAAATATTTAGGTTTTATCACTTTAGAACAACAAGAAGAAGAAAATATACTGTATTATTTTGTGTGTGATTTGGTAAAGGAAGGCGTTTAAATAGCAAGAAGGCTCTTCTCTCAGGAACTGTTTTTCATTTATTTATGATGTTAAATATATTTCTGGCCATTGATCTATAATAATCCAACGGTTGAGATGTTTTTTACACGTTCACCACTTTGCTCTTCAAATAATTTACCCCACATCATGTAAATGTTAAAAGTTTAAGTTACGTAACTTCACGGAATCATCGCTTGTCGTTCATAAACTAGTTTTTTTTTTTTTTTTTTTTGAACATTCAGTTGGGATACGACATCTGAGAAACCTCACTGAATAATAGTGAAGCCTTGCACGTACCCCAAGGCTTGTCATCCCTAAAGATCTAACTCAAAACCTTAGGTAAAACTGAGAGTGCCTCTAACCAGCTGGGCTGATCATCATTGGAAAACTAGTGTATTATTGCTACTCTTTCTTTTCTTATCTTTTTATCTATGTCTATGTATTATAATATAATGCACTTTTGTACCACTCTTTGAAGCTTCTAAAAATTCAATGCGCTCATTTGTCTTGATGGAGAGGGCATCGTTATTTTAGTAAAGTACAAACCCAATTGAGCCGGAACCAAAACTTCTTCTATACTCTTTCTCTACATTGAATTCCATTCAAATGCATAGGTTACAATCAATCAATTAATTGTTCATACAAATCATTTCTAAAAATATACCTCTGATTTGTTATTTGAAATCCTATCTTTAACTTTCTTCACTCACACAATTGTCTGAATTAATAATTTCACACATTCGATAAAATTGCCAGTAAGTTAAGATCAATTTGATCAAAATACGTTATGTTCGTCATTTTTGAAACGCCAACAATATTGTACGCTTGCTACAGACGCAGCCACTTTATTTATAAACTTATAATAAAATTTTTCGACGGGTTAGATGCAAAAGGTTAATAACTAGTAACCCAAACGTGGGGCATACTCGCCTCCACCCATTGCCAATTGAGCTACAAACCATTGGCAAAATTTTCGACAATTTAATTGTCTGGAGTTGTCTACAAAACCGATTTTGTCACTATAAAGTGAAATCTTACTTACAAGCCCTACATCAATCAATCTAGTACAAAGCACAAAATGTAATTTAAGCCGTATTTTTGTATTCATACCGCTTGTGATATGAATATTGTACATATTTTTATATGATGAATGTGTATCAACTTATTGTCAATTGACAATAGGTTTTTTGAGATGCTCATTTCAACTTAGTTATCTTTTATCTACATAGACTGAAATGGTGTCGCCGAGTTGGTTCGTTTTCTTATTCCCAAAATAGGTAGAAGATATATGTTCATGTTGACGACTTGGTATGCTTTGAATCTATGCCCTTTAATGATGTAACTGTTGCCTTGGAACTTTATTTGTGGATAGATTGTGGCTTAAGAACCGCATAAATGTTTTTGGGTGGTACATCACGTGTTTGGATACATGCTAAAACCATATTCCACTCGAGCTTCCAAGCTTACATAGCTTAATTTAATTTTTGAGCCGAGTCAAAAACATATAACCGTTACCAGGGTAAAAAAACCCTTTACCCAAAAAAAAAAAAAAAAAAAAAAAAAAAAAAAAAAAAACTATAACTGTTTCATTTTCACGATATCACCAAATAGATCCATGTTAACTTGTTACGAAAAGTGAGTTAAACTGGCTTTCATATACAAAATCAAGAACATAATCCAAACAGAGACGCAAAGAGTTACACACATACGGCATATATATAAACTAGAGTGATATGCTTCATTGTTCTATTTACGAAGAAGCTACCATTTGAGGCCAATTTTTAACCTAAAGCACACCAGATGGGAGAAAGAACCCCCCCAACATATAGTTTTAACTTTGAACATAATATACTATAAGACTGCATTTCAATGGACTCCAACCCATTATGCACTAAAGCCTTTGTTAATAGAGCTCCAAGAATTGGAAGGGAAGGTTGGACATGCTTGTGATGATGCCTCCATCATCTGTTCCTCGGTAATCCCAGCATTGCAAAAGTTAGCTATGGAGCGCATGTGTTTCATACCGTATTGTGATAGGGACCCACAATGTGTCTCAAATGTCCTCACCTGAAAACAAGACGCACAATATTCAATTCAGCAAATACGCATTAGGTTGCATATGGTTGTAGAAACTTGTAAATAATCCAACATGTTTTCTAGTCCAACCCAAAAACACTTTTTTAACAGATCTGAAGTCAGATGCAAGTTTTTTAGAGCAGAGTAGTTTGACCCTCTCTAAATAAAAAATTATACTCCGTAGCAAGACTTACCAATGTTTTAAGGCAGTCCCAGTCATCAACTAGCGGTTCCCCTGTAGGTCGGACTGCATTCAACACCTCAGGACCCTTCTCTAATCCAAACAAAACCTTCCCAAGGAGTTTAATACTGGCATCAATATGCATTCTGTGAGCCATTGCTTCAGCAAACTGTTTCCGAGATTCAGTCTTTCTATCAGATCCTTCTGGTGCCTTTTGATACTGTCAACAAAAGATGTTCAATAAGCATATAAGGTTTTGAACAAAAGGGTCTGAGTTTGGTTGTGAAACAAAACAAGTAACTTTCTAGCGCCTAAACCACTTTTTGTCCAAAACTTTTGAGCTTTTTATAAGCCTACTAGTAGTATGTGAAATATAATTACAAACATAATATGAGCTCAAAAATTATACATTTTCTTTATCAGATGATTTAGGAGATTTTCGGAATTACTTAATACACTTTGGCGTTGAGTTTAGACCTGTTTGACCCGATATAAATAAGACATAACACTAGTCGACATATTCATAGGTGTATGGGTCAAAATTGCCAAAGCTGATCAAAGTAGCATCTAGAAGGTTAGACAAACCTTGTGCCAGAAATGTAACAGATCGGCATCACGCTGGTTGACAGCTTTTGAAGATGATCGTAGGGAGTTACTCTCAACAAATGTGAAGTTTTCGTTTGCAGGGTTTGTACCCAAATATAAAGACAGTTCGTCCATGCTAAGTTGCAAGTCCCCGTATTGCATTACATGAGATCCGTAATTAGAATTGCCATTTGAGGTTCTTTCTTTAACCTGCTCGAGTCAGTATGTATCGATCAGTACAACTTTTATTCAGGGGATGCAAAACAACAAAATATATATTTAAAGAGTTGCACTGTATTTTGTTAAGGTACAAACGTGGTTGTGTTCTTTGTTGTAATTACTTTTAAAGATATTTTAAAATTATATGCTCAAAGAGTCGTAGCTTGTGCATGAAGACAAGATAAAGATTTGCAGTACAACAACACATGACTTGCTTAATCATGCATGTGATAAAGAAAATATACGCTTTCTTTATGGTTGGAAACATCTAACTTCACCATGGCTCTTACCAGATGATACTGCTGCCTGATTGTTTCTGTTTGCAGGTTGTGTACATCACTGCGAGAAAGAAAATAGAATCAGATACATTGACAGTGATATAATCAGCTCTAAACAGAGTTAAGGAGCTTAATAGAACATAAAGCCTTCCCAAAAACTGCATCACTTCCAGTCGGTTTCTATCTTACAGAACTTACTTTGCAAATTAGCGTACAAGGGCAAGCATTATAAATTCACAGGCAAATAGCCTTTAATTGCCTAAGCGGATCCACTATTTGATTGTAAAGTTATTAAAAGGTCCCTAAAACAATTGTTTGAAACTGGTGACCCTACAACTTTTATAACTGCAATTGTGATTTTCCCTTCCGGACAGATATTTATCCAAATTCACCTTTTTACCTCATTAACAATCACTATTTGTCATTCGTAGATATAAAATCATACGTTTTTATTTGTTTGTCCTTGCGAAGGGCCTTTTAGATATTTGACCAATAGTCAAACATTATTGTTATACCAATGTATCTATAAACTTAAACTTACCAGTCTTCCATCCACGCAACACTGTACAAGTCACCCAAACAAGTATCATATTCTGGGGGAGGGCTAGGATATTCTCCAGGACAATAGGTACCCCAGCTGTTCTCATCTGGACCAGATGCTGTGGTCGCATATATATTTAAACCCAAAGGGAGAAGACCCTCGAAAATACTTCCAGATTCACAAGCTTCAAGGTAAAATACCTACAAATAATACATGCTGTTCCTCACAAAGCTGATACAGAATATCAAATTAGATAGCACAACAAATCAGAAGAACAAGTTACCAAGCTTTTATAAGTTCCAGCAGCGTGTTTTTTCTTCAAAACCTCAATCAGATCATTTGCATACACGTAAGGATTTGTTGGCATACCTGAGAATATGTATGGCATATTAATTTTTGTGTATTTTAAGGTAATGAATCGTAAGTTTTAGTAAAAGCACTACTTAAACGAATATTAACAGAGAGGATGTAGCTTACCAAGAACACCTGGCCCGCCGTGATCAGAATAGTAAACAAAGATGTGATCATTTGGTCCGCTATTCACAACTTTTCCACTGCCTCCTTTAACTGCAGTTTTATTTCCTAGCAGAACAGCAAAGAAGTTGTCGACAGTGACATCTTCTCCGGTGTAATCCTGTGAACTGAGAAATTGAACCAAATGAGTATCAAACATATTCCAAACTTGTGGATTTAAGTGAGAGATTAAAAACGTGATGTACCTTTGGCACTCCATGATATACATCATCACCATCTGGGCTGTTAATAATGACTCCTTTCCTAGGGTTCTCTTCATTATTTGCGATGTCATCATACATGAAAACCACAATGTTCTCATCCTTGAGGCCACCGTTTTTCAAGATTTGATATGCGTGACAAACATCCGCCTGGATCAGAAATGTATAAATTATTAGTATCCTAACAATCAATCCAACAGAACTAACAAAAAACAAGAAAGGCTTTGGGCGTAGATTATTTGATGGAACTTAAACATTATTAAGTAACGGGAACTCATCAGTTATGGATAAAAGTAACAAATTCAAGTATATAACCATGTGCAGTGAATTTACTCCTACTTCAGTTCCATCATCCCAAAACTAGTTTCATATTTATTCACACGTTAGCATATAAAGTTATCAGCCATGAACCATACCACAATGGCACCAGCTTTTTCTCATATAGCATACTTTTTCCAAAACCTCTACCCTAAAGAACGGTAACTATTTTCCGATATGCAACTATAGGACCTCGATCTAAGTAACAACCATTCCTACTTATATCTATATCATACAAATTGATAACCGATTCATCAATGAAGGTTTTGGTTGTTTAAGCATTTATGATCTACAATGGATACAACATTAGTGAATACGTATGACCTATAACCCTTTTGGTGCAAAAAATAAAGAAAAGAAACCAAAACGACGATATTAAAAGGTTGTGTTTGGCAAAACTAGCAGTAGCAGTGAGTGAATCATTTATATTTCAACGCTTCTTAGAGTAGCGTTTCTAATACTATTATTTAAACAAAACCCAAAACGCTACACGCTCCTTATTTCGTTTCGTCTTTTATTTCATAAGCCACAATTTTCCGGTATTTTGGTTGGTTCTACCTCGAACTAGAACCCGGTATTTAGTAATACGGAAAAAGTGTAAGCGACGTTTGTAAGTTTTCCTCCGCCGAGAAGGTAGCTTGTTTAAGCTTATATACATAGACTTACAACCTTATTTGGTTTCGTCTTTTATTTCATAAGCCACAATTTTCCGGTATTTAGGTTGGTTCTACCTCGAACTAGAACCTGGTATTTAACTTTGTACCGGAAAAAGTGTAAGCGACGTTTGTAAGGTTTTCTCCGCCGAGAAGGAAGCTTGTTTAAGCATATATACATGGACTTACGACCTTATTTGGTTTCGTCTTATATTTCATAAGCCACAATTTTCCGGCTTATTTTATGACTTATGGGCGTTTATAAGTTTGTTATAGTACCATAACAAACTTATAAAAAAAAAGTTTGAAAATAATCCGGAAAATTGAGGCTTATGAAATATAAGGCGAAACCAAATAAGGTCGTGAGCCCATGTATATAAGCTTAAACAAACACCCTCTAAAATAAAATAAAAAAAGGTACCTGATGCCTGTAATTCCAGTAACCGTTAGATCCAGCGAGCAAAACAGCCCAACGAGTGCCAAGTGAGTCATCATCTGATGATTTCTCTGACGGTAGCCTGAGGAAGTCGTCGACGGTGACACGTGTCCCGTCAACGATCAAGAAGAAGAAGAAGAAGATGATGATGATGTTAGCGTAACGATTCATTTTTCAATATTATTTGGCACCTAACTATCTTTCTTGTTTTTATTTGTTGTTGAGTGATATTTAAGTTTCTATTATTTGGCAACTAATAAAAAAACACTAATCAACTAGCTTGTGGTCTTGTGGTTTAACATTAATTAGTTAAGCGAGTCGCGGGTGAGAGTAATATCGGGTGGGTGACCTACCGAAAAGTTCTTACTTGTAGACCACGAGCTCTGTTGGTATTAGGTAATGAAGAGAAGAGTCTGTAAGCCATTAGTTGCGCAGGTTCGAATCCGAGCTGGCCCCGATTTTCATCCAGCCGTTACTCCAGCGAATTATAATCGTGTGGAGGCGGTACAATTTCCGGGCGGACGCAGTTAAAAATCCCCATTACACCAGCGTGGACCCGGTTCAGACTCCAGCGAATTATAATCGTGTGGAGGCGGTACGATTTCCGGGCGGACGCCGTTAAAAATCCTCATTACACCAGCGTGGACCCGGTTCAGATAACATAGTCTGGGTATGTGGAAGATGAGGGCCTGCCGAGGTGGCGGTGCGACTCTAATCCAAAAAATGAAAGTCATCATTTAAAAAAAATAAAAAAAATAAAAAAACATTAACGGCGCAACTTGTTGCTCGTTTGCTTTCAACAAATATGTAAATTCTATTTTGATTAAATATAAAATGGAAAAAGTAAAAAAAAAAAAAAAAAAAAAAAAAAAAAAAAAAAAAAAAAAAACCTTTTCTTATTTGGATTAGGATTGGATCCACGACTAATTTACTATTCTAACACCATAATTTAATGTTATTGGGTTGTCAACTCAGAACACATCTAACAACATTATTATAAGACCAAGAGTAGTCGGGGCGTTGAAGCCCCACCGTTGCCCTTTCAACGGGCATTGACCCACCCCCAACCACCGTTGAAGCCCGTTGAAAAACAAAAAAATCAACGCCCGTTGATCCAACAACGGGCATTTCTTTTGTGTGGAAGAGAAATAAACAAATAAACAACTGAGATCTTTCAACGCCTATTTTTTCTTCAACCATTATCTTTAATTTTGCTTCAACGCCCTTCTTCTCTCACTGCCAAGTGTCAACATTTGCCCCAACACACACCAAAAAATTCCAACACCACTACTCTTGATCTAACTAAAACATTTTTTTTTAATTATAAATGTTATAGGTGCAAGTCGGTTTTATGGTACACCGTCAAAAATATCCCACCTAATCTATCTTTTTATTTGTTGTTTGTTTTGTTGTTGAGTGATATTTAAGTTTCTATTATATGGTTTGTTGTTTTATTTGAATTAGGATTGGAATCGTGATGCACGTTCCACGACTTATGAGCTTATTCTCCTCACTTTAAACAAGCTTTTTATTCTTTATTCTTTTCTTGCAATTTATTTTTAAAAAATAATTGAAGTTACTACCATGTTCTAAAACATACATTTGAAAAAATGCTGATAGCTAGCTAGGTGTAATTACCGGGTCGGCACCTCAGCACACCCCAAATAGCATAACTATAACTAAAACATCACCTTCAGTTATAAATGTTATAAGCGCAAGTGAGTTTCATAACACATCATCAAAAATACTCCACTCACTTAAAAAAAAAATAATAATAATAAAAAAATAAAAAAATAAAAAAAATAAAACGCCCGTTAATGGGCCAGTGAAGGAACGAACGGCGAGCGAACGTGCACACCAGTGCAGACTAGCGGTGCTATCTGTTAATGCATCGAGTTCTCTACGAAAATAGTTTTCAAGTAATAGTTTCATATTATTTGCAATCTTAATTTTGATTTGACATCTACTATTTTTGGCATTATTCCGATTTTAGCTGCTTAAAAAACATGTACTCCTTCCGTCTCATATTAAGTGTCCACTTTTCAAATGCACAAAGTTTTAGAAAAGTGGGGCCAACTACACTCTCTACCAATCAAATATCACTATTACCCACTAAAGTCTCTTCTCATTGGTTGAAAATATTCCCTGGACACTTAATTTGGGACATCCCAATATTCCATTATGGACACTTAATATGGGACGGAGGGAGTACGTCACTGTTGTTTGTACAGTAACATATGCTTAACAGTTGTACATTATTATTATATATACTAAAAAAATTGGTAGATATCTCTGAAAATTCCAGATGCCTCTCCTCCCCACTTCTTCCACCGCCTTAAAATAGTTACCTTCTTCATATTCCAGCTTCATTAGATCATTTCACCCCACTCTCATCAAACCCATAAACAAAACGGATAATTCCTAAAAAATTCCAGAAAATACACACACTAATGCATCTATAACCATCGAACAACAACAACAATCATCAGAATCAGACCTACTTGCTCGCTTAGCAACCAATCATCTCTTCCTAAACCAAATCGAGCCGTTCCGAGCAACGATACTCGCGCTTCGATCTCGAAACCCTGACCTAGCTCGGTTAATTTTGCAGACGATTGTTGCGAAAGGCGGTCGGTATGATTGTATACTGTTTAATAGCAATTCTACTCCTGCTTTGTTGACTTATTTATGTGTTATTGAATTACTGCAATTTAATGATCCTGTTGAGAATGTTTGGAAATTTGACGCTAATGCGTTGCGGTTGCGCGCTGAGTTTTTGCTTTATGTTCAGATTGTGATATCTAGGGTTAGGAATTTAGGTCGAAATGAAAAAGGCGAGACGAGTGCCGGTACGAAAAATTTGGATTATGAGATGTGTTTGGGGGTTTTGAATAAGGTGTTAGAGGTAGGATTTAAGCGGTTGAAGCCGGATTTGATTGAGTCGGATTTGGAAGTCGGTGAGAGTGTGGAGATTGAAGAAGGTGAAATGATGTGTTTGCGGGAAGTGATTTTGGAAAATGGTGATATTTTTGAGGCGTTGTGTGAGAATATAGCGAAACAGGTTAAGTGGAACGACGGGGATGGTGATTTGGGTGATTCGCCGAGTGTTAAAAAGGAGAGTAGAGATGAGGACGTTGAGGTTTCTAAGATGATACAAAGATGTGTTCAGATTGTGCATTTGGATGCTATGAAGGAATGCTTGAAAGAGGGTGACGAGGATGAAGGTATGTCGCATATTGAGTTTCTTCGGTTTGATTGTGGCGTGGATAAAGCTGATTACCGGTATGCCTGAACAACTTTAGTATTTTATAGTTTTTTAATGTACGTCAATGTGATCTAATTAGAACAATAATATTCAAAAAACTCAACAGAGGTTACGAGAGTACTTTTATGCCAACATATGTACAAAGACAATTTATTATTCAAATCGTCTTATAAAATTGGACAATGATACAAAACATTGCAGGTGGGCAATCTTACTTATTTCCAAATCAAGTGAGACATGTTTTCAGTAAAAAAATTGTTGCTCATACTGGTCTTTTCCTTTTGACAGAGTTTACTTTTTTTTATGTAGAATGACATAAGTTTCTACTTTTACTGGAACTCTTGCTCTTGCTGCTGTAATAAACTTCCAAAAGTGCTCAAGATCTTTGCCCAGTTAGACCACCCAACTGTTATTGGTTTATAGAATTACGCCACCAAATTTTATCAGGTACAATAAAAGCTACGCTCTTTTTTTTTTTTTTTGGACAAATCTTCACTAAGAGACCTGTAGAATACCCATGTGGGTGAATGGTTTAGGACAAAAAAATTTCAATTTGCTTTGTTTTATTACATTGAATCATTTATGTATTTTATAATTATATTTTACTATTTTTGGCTTTCATAGATGATTTTCAGTTATGTAGCTCACTTTTTTTTTAAATTCGAGTCTGATATCTCTGGAAGAAGCTTTCACAATGGGCGTTTTATTCAGCGGATGAGGGAGAAAGCTGCAACTCTTCCAAAGTATGCTTTCTTTCCCTCAATACATACAAGTAACGTTATTCATACTCATATCAGTTTACTGATAAAAAGCTTTTTTTAATCTTTTTGTTATCAGTGTTAAACTAGAACAAGGGACTGTAACTTCATTACTTCAGAAAAACGGAACAGTCCAAGGAGTGTGTTACAAAACTAAGGATGGAGAAGTGACAACTGCATACGCGCCTCTCACCATTGTTTGTGATGGTTGCTTTTCAAATCTACGTCGCACCCTCTGCAAGCCTAAGGTAATTTCGTTACAAAGCCTTTTTTCCTTTTTTTTTTTTTTAAATTAATTAATCTGAATTTACTTTAGCTGCCCAATCAATGGTAAAGATTTGAACTTTTATAGATTTGTTGAAGGTTTTTTTGTATTTGTGTGTTTGGGGAATGAAATAAGGGCTGAAATGGGTGGGTTCGGGGTGCTGAAATAGCTCAGTTTGGATGCTGAAATGGATGTCGGATTATCTTGCTGAAATGGGAGCTAAAACAGGTCCGTTTGGGTACCGAAATAGCGGCTGAAATGGGTGCGTTTATAGGGTGATATTGGTCGATTTGGGTGCCGAAATGGACTGAAAACGGGTGTGTTTGGGGGCTGCAGTGGGAGCTAAAATGGGGACTGAAATTGGTGTTCGATTCGAGGCTGAAATGATGTAACACCCCGTGCCCGCTTATACCAAAAACTTAAACTTTTACGCGGAAACGACTCACCTTTACGGACATCTGGTTACTCTTTTGACCACTGACAAAAATCTATAAACTTTTAGCCCTTGAGACTATTTTTAAATGAAAGTAGACTCAAATAGCTTCAAAACGATAGGTCATACGACCCATTTCGACTTACGGATTAAAAGATATGATTTTTCGAAAACTGCCCAACTAACCGTGACGCCGTCAGAAAAATGGTGACGCCGTCAGACCTTGACGGGCCAGAGGATTTTTGGACTATTAAAAGGGGACGCCGTCAAGAAGGCCATCAAGAACAAATCTGCAGTTTTCACCACTAAAAACCCATTTTGACCCATTTCATGACATCAAACTACTTATACCACTTCCGTTTTACACCAAACTTGTCCAACTTCATTTATTTAACATAACAAGCACGTTCCAACAATACCTGACCCGATTACAACCCAAAATGGGTACAAACACACTTAAATCCAAACGCCCCTTAAACATTTACTAAAAACACTTGAAACACACTTGACACATCGTTAGACCACCAAACCATTACACGACTTTGACACACATTATAGGACTCATAAAAGAGACTCTCGGGGGTACAACATTGACTCGAGCTCGGTATTCTACCTAGCTCCTATGCTTATTATCTCCCAAATCCGCTTCCAAATCCCTATGCTATAATCCAAGCCAAGTTATCCTCATCGCCATTAACCTACAAAACGTTGACAACTAAAAGAATAAGCTTACGCTTAGTAAGTAAAACGACCATAACATACCATTATACTTCAATCCACATAATGCATCATATACATAAACCACTTACTTCACATAATCACTAGCACATAACATCAACTTATCTCCTAGCATCCAATCTTCACATAAGCCATATCTTGACATCACATAGGCATAACACAAGCTATCTTTCTAACCATAAACATACATAACACATAATGATGGAATTCCATATAACATATGCTATCATCATTTTACTTACCTCAATCCAAGCTACATAACAACAAGAACATCATCATCATCATAAGCTTCCATCATCATCATCATCATCGATCACATAATCAAAACCTAATCACATAATACTCAAATACATAAACAAGGGTTACCAAACCCATCAAAACATAACCATCTTCTAACCCATATCATCATATGATCATATCTTGATCATATGATGAAACCCCATTTTCTTTCTCATCTATAACAAGACATAGATTACTTACTTGTGATGATTATTAATGAGGGAAGGCTATAGACACATAATCTTCATCATCTTCTTCATGGATCATCACCTAGCTAGTTCCCTCCTTTTTCTCCTCTCACTAAAAACCGGACTTCAAGTCCCATCTCAAACAATGTGGAGAATTCTAGAAATGACTAGTTATAACTAGTTAGGTACAAGTTTGGGATGATGGCAACAATGGCCCCTCTAGTCCTCTTTCTTTCATTTTAGCCACAACTAACTTATAACACATAACTAACAATTGGCAACTTAGGTCCTTCTAGTTTATACATCACATTTCATATTACTACATGAATCATACTTTGACTACTAGTTTGACCATCGGGTTTGACTTTCCACGTAACTTCGTTGACCAACCAATTACATCCAACCTTAGCATATTTCATCTAGGGTGGGGCCTACTCGTAACCGGGATACGGGTCTAACAATTCTACCCCCCTTATTTAGATTTCGTCCCCGAAATCTGCCATTCATTACTAACCTATACTTAGTCACATAACTCATCTCATTACTAGCACCTTAACCCCTAGTTTACTTAGTTCGACGATCTAAGTGATCTTGCAATTTACGCATACTATAACATATCACATGCCCTAATCCACATTACCCCCGCTTACTTTTATACCACACAACTCTCGCTTAGATATTACATAATACAAGACTTACTTATTATTGCCAATCATCATCCTAATCCGCCCTATTACCGCACATCATCATTTCACTCGCTTTATCCTCTACCCTCATTCTTGACTACTCGATACTTAAGAAACTCGTACTATTTGACTTTACATAATCACACTCGACTAATACGTTCACATTCCATTACTTTCATTCATCATATTTTGTACCACACCGCAAGGCACATTATATCATCATTACAATTTCTCTATCCCATCAAGGTTCTCCTAATCCTCCTATCTTAGTCCTTACAATTTCTACGAATTCTAAACTCTCGCTTTCTACTTCTCTAACCCTACTCGTGCCGTGTCGGCAACACATAGCCCACTCGTTTATAATTCCTCATTTACATGGAGAGGCGTCCCAATCGATGTAAATCAAGAAATATAAACTAGTGGTTATGTACTCCCGACATAACACCACTACTCCTATTTCCAATTTTTAACTTTTATTATTTCATCATTTTCTTTTTATATTTCATTTGATATTTAAATTCTTCTATTTTCTAGCTTGGATCCGCTTTACTTTAACATTTTCCCCGAAGGACTTTCACACATGCCAAGGATGTAGGCAATCTTTGCCTGTGAAGGCAATGCATTTTTTTATCCCGAAGGATCTTTAACATTCATCCCGAAGGATTCCTTAACATTCCTTTACTTGGGCATCCCGATGGATACCACATTTAACATTCATCTCGAAGGATCATTACATTCATCACTTTACCACTTTCACATTTTAACATCGGATCCAAGCCATAAGCACCACAAACACACATTATTACATTCGTTTATTATAGTAATTACCGCTAATCACCTTAGTAGTAATATGATAATTTTAGAACAACGCCCTTATCTCATACACACTCCTTACATTTTTAATCCGCCTTAGTTATTTTCACATCTTTACTTTACCTCTTGCATTCTTAGCCTTCGTTAATCATTTTCACATTCTTACTTCACATTTTAGTCCACTCGACTGATTTACATCTAGACTTCTCACATTTTACCAATTGTAACTCATGCATTCATTATAGTGATTACAGCGCCGTAATATGATAATCTCAAGACAACTTCTTTATCTCACACATACCCCTCTCATTTTTTCTTACGTTTTTAATCCATCACATTTTTATTTCCATATTTTATCTCTCTTCTTTTAGTCTCACTCGCTTCCTTTACATGTAGACCTTACATAGATCGTCAATTATAACACGCTCATTATTTATTAATGATTACAGTTAATCGCCTTAGCTGTAATATAATTATTTCATGACAACACCTTAGCTTCACACATATTCATCTCATTTTAGCTATTATTACTTAAGAAGTTTCGCTCTATTTCATTATTTACTCAACCCCTATGCCTTTTTCTCAATTTGTAACTAAGTTCATCACAAACTTATTATGCATATATTTATATCATTTCTTCACTACACACATTCAACGTTACCACACATTCATAATCATGCTCCTAATACTTGACTCTCTACTAACCCATCTCTAATACCTCATTAAGGATCATCACACTAAGTATAAATGCTCACAAGGCCATGCTTTGGTCACCACTATCATATAAGTTACGCACTTTCATTTTTAGTCACATTTCTTATAACCCACCACACAACTTATTACACCTATTCACCCTCGCTAACTACCATGGCACACAATCACATAATCATATAACGATCACCGACAATATCCAAGTGTACGGTAATTTATCATTTAAGCACGTCTAGTCCACCATGGACTTACATTACATTCACATCAATACTATAAACATAAACAACTCCTAACACTTTATGCTCACACAACATATCACGCATTCCACTTCATAAACAATCAAAGACTCAAGTTCAACTTATTAATTCTACCATTAGTAAATCCACATTCTAAATATTCATATTATATCCACTCAAAACCTAATCCCCCTATTGCTCTAAGCTCTTTCACATCGCACTACTAAGGCATTTATTTTTCGCGTCTAAATCATTACTTCTATACTTCACTACGTTCACATAATCATATAATAATTACCGATACAACCCGAGGTGCACGTTCATCCTATCACTCCACATCAAGTCTCCCATCAATACACTCATATAGCAATCACATAATACGTTTCAAAACTCAACATTCACATCCTATAACTCACAAACTATTAGCCCGCCTATCTCAAACTTAACTTAACGCGTCTACGAGTGGTTTAAGTCTAGGCAACCTAAAGTGGAAACCTAATTCACTTAAACCGAAGCTCTGATACCAAGTTGTAACACCCCGTGCCCGCTTATACCAAAAACTTAAACTTTTACGCGGAAACGACTCACCTTTACGGACATCTGGTTACTCTTTTGACCACTGACAAAAATCTATAAACTTTTAGCCCTTGATACTATTTTTAAATGAAAGTAGACTCAAATAGCTTCAAAACGATAGGTCATACGACCCATTTCGACTTACGGATTAAAAGATATGATTTTTCGAAAACTGCCCAACTAACCGTGACGCCGTCAGAAAAATGGTGACGCCGTCAGACCTTGACGGGCCAGAGGATTTTTGGACTATTAAAAGGGGACGCCGTCAAGAAGGCCATCAAGAACAAATCTGCAGTTTTCACCACTAAAAACCCATTTTGACCCATTTCATGACATCAAACTACTTATACCACTTCCGTTTTACACCAAACTTGTCCAACTTCATTTATTTAACATAACAAGCACGTTCCAACAATACCTGACCCGATTACAACCCAAAATGGGTACAAACACACTTAAATCCAAACGCCCCTTAAACATTTACTAAAAACACTTGAAACACACTTGACACATCGTTAGACCACCAAACCATTACACGACTTTGACACACATTATAGGACTCATAAAAGAGACTCTCGGGGTACAACATTGACTCGAGCTCGGTATTCTACCTAGCTCCTATGCTTATTATCTCCCAAATCCGCTTCCAAATCCCTATGCTATAATCCAAGCCAAGTTATCCTCATCGCCATTAACCTACAAAACGTTGACAACTAAAAGAATAAGCTTACGCTTAGTAAGTAAAACGACCATAACATACCATTATACTTCAATCCACATAATGCATCATATACATAAACCACTTACTTCACATAATCACTAGCACATAACATCAACTTATCTCCTAGCATCCAATCTTCACATAAGCCATATCTTGACATCACATAGGCATAACACAAGCTATCTTTCTAACCATAAACATACATAACACATAATGATGGAATTCCATATAACATATGCTATCATCATTTTACTTACCTCAATCCAAGCTAAATAACAACAAGAACATCATCATCATCATAAGCTTCCATCATCATCATCATCATCGATCACATAATCAAAACCTAATCACATAATACTCAAATACATAAACAAGGGTTACCAAACCCATCAAAACATAACCATCTTCTAACCCATATCATCATATGATCATATCTTGATCATATGATGAAACCCCATTTTCTTTCTCATCTATAACAAGACATAGATTACTTACTTGTGATGATTATTAATGAGGGAAGGCTATAGACACATAATCTTCATCATCTTCTTCATGGATCATCACCTAGCTAGTTCCCTCCTTTTTCTCCTCTCACTAAAAACCGGACTTCAAGTCCCATCTCAAACAATGTGGAGAATTCTAGAAATGACTAGTTATAACTAGTTAGGTACAAGTTTGGGATGATGGCAACAATGGCCCCTCTAGTCCTCTTTCTTCTATTTTAACCACAACTAACTTATAACACATAACTAACACTTGGCAACTTAGGTCCTTCTAGTTTATACATCACATTTCATATTACTACATTAGTCATACTTTGACTATTAGTTTGACTATCGGGTTTGACTTTCCACGTAACTTTGTTGACCAACCAATTACATCCAACCTTAGCATATTTCATCTAGGGTGGGGCCTACTCGTAACCGGGATACGGGTCTAACAAATGACCCATGACATGGGCACATCTGGCTATTGAAATGCGGACCGAAGTAGGCGCATTTGACTACTGAAATAGCGCTCTTAGGTGATGAAATGGGGACAGAAATGGATGTGTTTCGGGCATGCATTGTGCCATAAAATGGTAAGCTATATTTTTCACAATTTATAATTAAAACGTAGGCTTCTAAGACTGAGGGTGCTTTTTTTTTTTTTTTTTTTTTTTTTTTTCCTCTTTGCTTTTTCAGTTCTTTTAAATCATATATTATTACACTATTAATCTATATTTCTTTGTTTGCAGTTTAATTATTCATGCTCATTCTTGCCAGGGTATAAAAAAAGGTACACTATTTGGTATTACAAATGCACAATTATATATCCATGGCCATATCTTTGATATTCATGTCTTGGCAGCCATACTTTCAACTTCCCAAACAATGAGAGACATGAAATCTGCAAGGCAATTTAGACGCTGCTAATAGATAACCAAGTGTCAAAGACACCTGAAACAACGGCTTCAAGGATGACGACCAAGATTCAATACACCAACAAAATTATGAAAAGGAACATGGGTAGCAGCCTTCAGAACCCATACCAGGTTTATGACAAAGTAATTATGTAATATTTGTAATTGAACTTCATACTCTGTTACAAAAAAAAAAGAAGTCAAGGCACTCCCGCAGCGCGTTATAGGCGAAATTGGTAGGTGTCACTTTTGAGTCATGAAATTGTCAAATTGATATCAGTTTGTTATAGGAAGTGTTTGGGATTGGTGATTAGAATTACACTTGCTGCTTTTTGATATAGTAGATTAGAGGTTTAGAAGGTATTTGGGATTACTTTTCGCTAGGTGTGACTTCATCTAAATGCCCAAGATGCAAACAACTCTATTGCCCGCATTGTAAGGTTGTATGGCATTCGGGGATTCATTGCAAGGAGTTTCAACGTTTAACAAAAGGTGAGCGTGAACCACGCGACATTTTGTTGATGAATCTTGCAAAGATAAATGACTGGAAGAGGTGCCCAAAGTGCAAGTTTTATATCGAAAGATATGAGGGTTGTCCCAAAATTAAGTGCAGGTTAGTCTCCTTATTTTAATTTGGTTAATATTGTTTAAATAAAATAACTGAGAAGTGTGAATATATATGCTGTTGCAGGTGTGGATTTGAGTTTTATTACAATTGTGGAAACAAGCATTGTTCTTCTCAGTATGGTTCATGTGGATCTCATGAATGATTATTTTTTCTCACGTATGGTCTGTATATTGAAAATCATCAGATGATACTTTAACATGAATATATCCGACTTATTTTTTTATGAGCAACTACGTTTTAGTAAAATGTTACTTAAACAGTGCTCACAACATTTTCACAGCAACCCATCTACTCTCAACACTATCAAGGGATGACCCAGGTCACCACTGTGCCCAGCCTAAGTGTTGGTTTTGTTTCTCCTAAGTGGTGGTTTTCACCATGGTTGTCAGGATCCCGATCCTGATCTTAGGATCTTACGATTTTAAGATACTACAAAGCAAAAACGATCCGGATCCTACGTAGGATCTTAGCAAGCTTAAGATCTTATAAGATCCCGATCTTGACTATAAGATCTTAAGATCTAATCCGATCCGATTTTACTTTTCTCGAACGGAAAGCTAAAAAACTAAAAGGTTATGGATTATCTTTTATAGAATTTAAAAAATAACATGTTAATCTTTTTAAACATTTCGTATTCATAATTTAGGAGAACGTTTTCATGACATATTCATATAACTTTGTGTTTATAATATATAATAATTTGTAGATTTGAATAAAATTACAAAAACTATTAAAAAAATGACATTATAGTAGGATCTTAGGATCTCGATCTCGATCTTGCAAAATCGAAAATGATCCCGAGTAAGATCCCGATCTTGAAAACCTTGGTTTTCGCATTGTAGGGTCAGAGTTAAATGATTCACTCACATGACTTTCTCTCTCCTAATAAAATCAATTTTAAATTCTTTAATTAATTACTAAAATATTATTTTTTAATTTAATTTAATTATATTATTTTATTTTACCTCATTTTTTTATTCTCTCTCCTATATCAAATTCAAATTCAAATCTTAAACCCACCTATATACCAAATAGGCCCTAAATGATGATTGTAAAAAGCTTTTGCAAAAACATACCACTCTAAGGGTATGTTTGGCAAAATTAGCTGTCAGCTGTATGCTGTAAGTTGTAAACTGTAAGCTGTAAGCTGCAAAGCTGTTAACATGGGCTACAAGCTGTATCTTTTTTCCAATAAAAATATTTGGTAGGTTAGCTGTTAAATGTTAATATAAGATGTAAAATGACATAAAAGAACATATTTGTAATTGTAAACAAATGTTTAGAGGGTATATCAGTAATTTAAAGTTTTAACAGCTTCAAGATGTGTAAAAAGCTTCATGAATCAGCTTTTCATTTAAGAGCTATTTGTTTGAAATAAAAATTTGAAGTTAATGTATCCAAACGGAGCTATTTATTTTAGAGAATATTATTTTTTAACAAAAAGCTAACAGCTCCCCCAAATAGCCCCTACCAAACAGACCCTAATACAAAATGCTTTTGCAATAGTTTTGCATCTTTAATGATGGGTGTAAAATGAAAGTTGAATAAATACAAGGGTTAATTACCAAAATAGTATGTGAAAAAAACTTTTTTCAAAAAGTGGTATGGAAATAATGCTTTTTCTCAAAAGAGTCATGTGCGAACGTGCAAATCCACAAATTGATTGACATGTGTCCAATATTTTAATATTAAAGTACAGTGGTTAGGTGGGGTTGGTGGGAGTTTGACTTTGAATTTTTGATTAAATGACTAATATACCCTTCTATTAAATATAAATAAATATCAAATTTACATTCGCACATTTGCACAACGGATGTGCGAATGTGTACACGGATGTGCGAATGTGTACAACGGATGTGCGAATGTGCGAACAACGGATGTGCGAATGTGTACACGGATGTGCGAATGTGTACAACGGATGTGTGAATGTGCGAATAACGGATGTGCGAACGTGCGAAAAACGGATGTGCGAATGTGCGAACAAACTCATATCTTCATAAAAAACCCAGATCTTCATTAAAAAAAAAAAAAAAAAAAAAAAAAAAAAAAAAAAAACGAATCAAATTAAACTAAACAACAAAAAAACTCAGCCGAATCAACAACAAACAACATCAAGATTTTCAACATCCCCTCGCCTCATCTCAACAGAATCACAAGACTTAAACAAACACCAGCCATAACCTCAACTTAAACTAAGAATCGATTCGACTTAAACAAAGAACCAAAGATCTCAGATAATCTCTTCATATTTCAATCGATCCATTTATAATCAGAACCATAAGAGACTTTTTTCTTCATCGATCTATAAGAAGCAATACTTCTTCTTAATTTTCGAATCATAAAGATAGATCAAAACCATATTAGTTTCATCTTTTCTTTTTCATTCGGTAAATCAAAACAAGAAAAGAAAGTCAAAACACTACAAGGAAGAATGATCCTACCTGTGACCCACGTTTAAATCTTGATGTCATAAATACTTCGTGGACCCTCAATCAATCAATCACTACAAGGAAGAGTGGACCCTCAATCAATCAACAAAAATAAATACACACACATATCTTTACCTTCCACCCCAGTGTTTGGATCGATTGGTTTTTTTAATTGAAGAGTTTTTTCTTTTATAGTGAGTGGATTTGTTTTGTTGAGAGTGAAATCCGAATCTGGGATTTTTGTTTGTGTGGTGAGATGGATAATATGATTGTTTTAGATCTGAATGTTGTGATAAAGAAGTGGGTAGAATTTTGGAATGGATAGAGTTTTGTGATAGGTGATGGATTTGTGTGGTGATAAAGAGAAGGGTATATTAGTCATTTAATCAAAAATTCAAAGCCAAACTCCCACCAACCACTGTACTTTAATATTAAAATATTGGACACGTGTCAATCAATTTGTGGATTCGCACGTTCACACATGACTCTTTTGGAAAAAGTCATTATTTCCATACCAGTTTTTGAAAAAAGTTTTTTTCACATACTATTTTGGTAATTAACCCTAAATACAAAATTCAATACTACAACTGGTCGGAGAACTCTAGGTTTGAGTAAAACTCTTTAAAAATCTGTCTTGCAATAAGTAAAAACTAAAAACTCATCAAAAGACTTTTCAAAATAGTAAAAAGCCTTTGAAAATGTCTTACATTACGTACGCTCTAACAAGTGTATACTTTCGTATTTAAACCAATCAAAAGAGTTTTCAAATTCACATAACATGTTATTGATGTATAGTGTAATAGTTTCTACATTCTTTAAATTGTGTGCAATATGAAAGTATGAAACTGAACTAAAAGTTTCGGACAAGGGGGAGTATACGTCGGTAAATATTTTGAAGAAAAAAAATCAAGTACTTTTTGCATTTAATGCAATCAATGCATACCACATTTAACACATATCACTTTGAAGAAAGACTTGAAATATACCGAGTCTTTCTAAAAAACTTTTCATGCAACGGAAAAAAAGCTTTTCAAAAGACTTATTTAAATAGTGAAAAACTAATCTTGTTTTTTCCATTGTGGATGCCCTTAGTTTCGTTCTTGTTTGTTTTTTTTGTTTGTTTTTTTTTTTAGAGAAAGTTTTTTTACGTCTGTACCATTTGTTCTACAACATTTCTAGTAAAATTTAAACAAAAAGTTTTTTGATTGATGAAACTCTAATCTGTATGGAGTATATCTTTTATAGTCTTTATCAAGGTTGCAAAAATCGCGAATCGCTAGTCGGACGGTCGACTACCTTGTAGCTTGTAATCGGTCTAGGCGGGATTAATCGATGATTAATCGGATTGGCAATACTGACAAATTTTAGTTATTTCCGGCAAGTTTTGTGTATTTCCGGTGAGTTTTAGGTATTTTCGGCAAGGTATTTTTCTAAAAAAAACTTGTAATAGACTTAAACAGTTATTATAAGTGATAAAAATAAGTTTATAGTGAGTTTTGGGTGCTTCCGGCAAGATTTATAGGTTTTCGGCAAGTTTGACCACCATTGACCGCCGTTGACCATGGTTGACCTATTTGTTTGACCCAGTTACATAAATCGGTAAGATCGGTGGCCTTGTAGCACCTAATCGACGATTAATCGGTCTTGTAGACATTTTTTTGCAACACTGGTCTTTATTATGATGAAACTTTTCTATGGACTTTCCAACAATAATATGCTTGATACGTCTGCCCATTGTATTAGCCAACTTTTACCACTAAACAATCTGTGTGCTCAAAAATTTAAAGTCAAAGCTTATACTAGTAGTAATTTTGGCCACAAATATTTACCAAACTCCTTTACTTATTTCCTTTCTACCGGCGGACTTTTGACATTAAATTCGTTTAAAAAATAATAAGTTGGAACTTCAAAATTTTGATAAAACTTCTAGATAAAAAGCCTAACTCTAACACATAAAATATGTCACTTTCACAATCTCTAAGAATTCATCACCTAGAGTCAGAGACAGAACCAGAGGGTTACCGCGGGGTCCCGAGACACCTATTTTTTTATTTAGTGTTACTTTTTGAAAAAAAAAAAAAAAAAAAAAGAAATTGATTTTTCTTAAATAGATCTTAAATGCATTCAATACATCTAAATGTGTATATAGTGTTATTTAGTTAATATACTTACAAAATTTTTGTTGCACCCGGTTATATTTGTTCATGATTCCGTCTTAACCAAGTTCCTCTTCCAATTTTCGTATATATGCTTCTATTTACCGTCTATCACATATTGGGCCTTTTTTGTCCCACTTGGTATAAAGAGAGTTGGGTTAGTTGAGTCCACACGATATCATCCATAACATATTGGGCCTTTTTGTCATCAAGATTTCGGAATAATGGTCCAGCAACAACCTTTTACCAACATGATAAACTACTTTTAAAGTTGCGACAAAAGTGAGTTGGATTTATTGCACTTACACATAATAGAATGAAAATATCTAGAGATACACCTTGTGTTTGGTAAAACTGCTCACAGCTTTTTAAAGAAGCATTGAAAAAATGAGCATTCCTAAAAAATATCAAAGCTCACCGGTCATTTGCCAAACGAACAATAAAAATCAAAAAGCTCATTGCTCACCGCTCATTGCCCCCAAAAAGCTCCGCGACAAACATAACAATAACCAAAATGAAACAACATGCCGATATAAAAATCACAAGAGACCAATGACATTATTGTCCATGATTATTTTGGTAAACCTCACTCACCTCCTCCATACCTCGTGTAGAGGTAACTCTGTCTACATATCATTTCTTCCATACCTCGTGAAAGACATGATTGGGTAACATTTATTTTTATCATTTTGGTAAACCTGAAAATTAAGAGTAGCAAGAAGATAGGTGAAATGTGGTTGAAAAGAATGGGAAATGCATGCAAGTTAGAAGGTATACATTTCTATAAAGACAATATTATGGATCTTCTAGCCCATAATAGCCTCAAAAGCATGGAACTTGATCACAAAGATGGTGATCCTTACAAGCTTGCAACAAAAAGGTTGTACTTTTATCTACTAACATGTTGTAATTTTTATTATCCAATGTGATGACCATATATATGTTTGTGTGTAACAAGGTTAATCAACAAAGTTGCGGTGGTGACGGGAGGATCAAGAGGAATAGGGGGTGCCACGGCGAAGTTATTAGCGGAACATGGGGCACATGTGATTATTGCAGATGTTTTAGATGAACTAGGAGCAAGTCTTGCTAACTCGATCAATGGTCTTTTTGTACACTGTGATGTCTCAGTAGAGTCCGATGTTGAGGCTGCTATTCAACTCGCTATAACTTGGAAAGGAAAACTTGATATATTGTTCAATAATGCGGGAATTGGAGGTACAATTTTTTTATCTTTACATCATAGATAGAGCTAGACAAGATGAACATGCCAGACGGGTTGGGAAATGGGTCAAAAGACGACATGATATCAAAACGGGTCAATTTTTTAAAAATTTTGCAAAAGTTGGGATGACCTTAAAAACATGTCCTTGTCAATTTTTAGAATCTTAGAAAATAACTTAGTACTATTCCGATACTCGTATAAAATTTCAAATAAAGCGATCTAAGATGTTGTATAAATATGAAAATTACACTTAGAACGGCTTTTAACTTGTTTCTGGCGTTTTAGTTGACCCGTCTAAGACTTATTCACTATGAACGATTGAGTTCAGTAGTTTGTATACTACTTTAAAGACTTAAAAAAAACCTGGCCCGGAATGAACTCTCATATTTTCTTGTAGATATCGGAGGAAGCATAACAACTCTTGATATGAAAAGGGTCTCAAAACTAGTTGAAGTTAACATAAATGGAGTTGTACACGGGATCAAGCACGCTGCACGTGCAATGATTTTAGGCGGTAACGGTGGTTCAATTATAAGCTCATCAAGCACAGCCGCAATCATGGGAGGCCTTGGATCACACGCATATACATTAACCAAAGAGGCGATTCTAGGAGTGACAAGAAGCTCATCATGTGAATTGGGTACGTATGGGATCCGTGTGAATTGTGTGTTACCACATGCCGTCTTATCAGATATGTTAGTGGACGCGTATCGTGGTTTCAAAAAAGATGTTACAACCGAAGAGATACAACAAACAGTATGTGAGAACGCGAGTTTATTAAGAGGGAGATGTGGTATGGTGGAAGATGTTGCGGAAGCTGTTTTGTTTTTGGCTAGCGAACAATCTGGATTTATAACGGGGCATAATCTTGTTATTGATGGAGGATATACTTCTTCTTCCATCAATATGACTTTCATATATCGTGAGAAAAAAACGTAACTGTATCATGTATTCTAGGCTTCTAGCTAGTATATGACAAAAATCGAAATATGTTTAAAATTGGGTTCATTCCTTTATGTTTGATAAGAAGTTTCAGGTGTTACAATCCAAATCTGTAGGTGTATTATACAAGTCTTGTTGTGGCTTATTTTGTAAAAATAAGCATACGGCGGAGCAATCGTCCCTCTTTGATGAAGGGAACTTTTGTTTCCATGCTGCGATAGCTGCAACGATTATTGCTTTTGCTGCTGATTCTTCACTCTCTGCTCCCCACACGATCGATGCAACTGTGTTGTTGCTAAGCACATCCCATACCTGAAAAGATGTACCCAAGTTATGCTTTATTAAGTTCTTATTCAAATATAACCCAAATTGATAAGTTCTTTTACAAATAAGATAGGATTTATATATCCGACTTACTCCGTCACTTGCAAGGACAAGAAACTGATCATTGGGCGTCAATCGGTGATAGGAGACATCAGGAACGGCTATGATCCCATGGCTTTTGAGTACAAAATCACCAAAAGCACGAGACATGGCTAGGCCAGGCGAGTCATGATGTGGCAACCACACTCGGTCTATATGTGGCTCTTCTCTTAGAGCCATCACCCTGCCATTCGCCCTCCTTATTCGATCAGCTTCCACTGTTCAAATTTATATCATCCATTAGTTCATGTAAAAACATAAACATGGTTCCAAAGTCTTTTTATTACTAATATACTTACAAGGTACACTAGGTTTGAGATCAACGGTCAATTGCACCGGCGTAATTCCATTTTCAGCAATTGTTCCTAGCACTGCTCTAGAATCACCAAGATTAGCGATAACAAGATCTTCACCCTGTCGAACAAAAACTAATAAGTTACGTACTTATATGATTTTGAACTTACTATCTAAGATTGAAATCATGACAAACCGTACCTGTCTAATGACGATAACAGCAGTTGTACCACTACAAGAACAATCTATATGTTCCATAAGCTTAATCTCTTTGTCCATGACTTTAAAGGCACTATAACATGCTTCTTTCCAAATATGGAAATCTTTCGATTCAAACTCATCTTGATCATTTACTGTTTTGTTACCCTTTGTCATGGTTGCATTTCTTTGGTTGATGATTAATGATGGTAACTTGTTTCTCACAAATTTACTCACTATTTGACCATTCCTTCCATGCCCATCAAAAACACCACCAAACACTCCATTTTTCATTCCATAGTCCTTCATCAAATATCAAAAACTAAGGTTACAAAACTATATAAAAATTTGTAGCGCGCGCAGTTTATAAAAATTATCAAAGTTTGCCCCCTCAGCAATAACAACAAGTTACGAAAGAGATGAGAAACCTGATAAATAATGGCAGCATCTTGATTGAAACCTTTAGAGCCTTGATGAGTATGAAGTGATCCAATTTTGTGATGAGTAATGGTATCTTGGTAATAAATAACATTTTCATGACCATAGTCTACATCATGAATCTCATGAGAAGATGCTTTGGATATGCAGATGCCCATTTTAATTTGCAAGTGTTAATGTTTTATAGAAAACCAAATGGGCACTAGAGTTTATATATGATAAGTTATATGTATGCATACATCATATCATATATGTATGTTTTAATAACATCCAAGAGATAATCAACTTGTCTAAATATTTTATAGGGTAAGTGATTCAATTTGGAGACTTTTAGTTAGATGATTTCGTGTGGTTTGAATATTTTATAAAAAATAGTGTTACTTAATTGTATTTGGTAATAAGTTTATATGAATATACAACTAATTAGATGCCCTTTCAATTGAATCTTGGGTTGTCAACTTTCTCTTTTTATATATTCAAATCTTAATTAATATTCTTCCTCTCACTATGTATTACTTCCTTTCTTCTCAAAGAATTTATTTTCAATTATTTTGTCGAAACTAAACATGCTTTGATTCCTTCTTATCAATTTAATTCTTATATTTTCTTTCGAGATTTGCTAACAACAACCCACTGAGTATTGTTTAAGCATTTTATGTTTAAAAAATAAGCATTTAGTAATCTGTAAATATTCTATATTTAGCATCACATAGCATATTTAAAATGATTGAAAGTGTATAACTATAAAATACATGAGTTCATTAAATGAGTTTTTTTATATCCCTTTTCCTTAAAATGAACCTTTTATAGTATTCATATAGCTAGCCTAAAAACTAAATATGGAATTTCAAGCCTGGTTTTAAATTAAAAAGGATTACACGTTTACTTGTAACTAACATGCTAAATCATTTTATGTATTTTGCTAATCATCTCATAACACACATATATGTAATCTTTACTTTTGTAGACGCGTTAGACAAGTTTACTTATACTAGTATTCTTTAAATAACACAAGTTTCTTTCGACTTTGCGAACGAGTTATGATTTTTCAATAAGCTATACAAAACTACTAACCAAATTTTAGGTATTTAAAAATAAAACTTAATATAACATAACCTAAATATGGTTTAGCTAATACATGTCCCATAAGTTAACAATGCAAATTTTCATGTTTGATAAAATACAACATAATGCATAGCTAATGACTCATTGAATCTGACTTTTTGCAAGATGTGGTCAGTAAGTATATTCTAATGATTATTAAATACTTAAACTTGCATAATTCATGTTTGATATCAAGTTGCGGTGTTTTAAAATAAAGTTGCGTCTTAGTTGTATCATCAACGTAGGCTAGTTATCTTCTAGTTCAAACCTTACTCGTTAATTGCCAACAATCACCACCTTTAAATTATTTATTTAGTTATAATATAATATTACTACCGTACAATCCGGCTAGTCGGCCAAGACAATAGCAAGATCGTCATTTGCCTTGGTTTGTGTTTGGGGTTACAACAACGAATCATACCGGATATTACAATGAATCGTTTAATTATTTTTAAAATAATAACTATTCAACCTTATTTGTCTCGGTTATGCGAATATATCTTTGAGATAATTCAAAGTGTTTATGTTCTTAATGTAGGCATAAATTTAATAACCTTTTCGCTTATGAGTGTTTAGGTTTTCGTGTATATTTCCCATGCAAATTTATTTCTTTTAGGGATTTTTTAATGGGTTTTGCTAAACAATGCCCAATGGGCAATGTTTAATATAAATCTATACTATCTAAAGATCCAATGGCTTAATTTAATGTGCAAGAGTAATTGTGCATAAAAGGTTGTAAGGTACAAGGTAGTTTAAGCTACATCTATACTATATGAATCATACGTATTAACCAAAACAAAATTGAATGCAATTACACGTATTAAGCAAAACATAATTCAATGCAACCGGTGTTATGGAACTCAAAAAGACTATTTTTTGTAACCTCAAAGAATACAAATCAACTTATAATTACAACTGTGTTAAATGTAGAGTGCATAAATGAGAGGCATCAAGCCCATTGGCTGTCCAGAAATTGTACTGGAGTCCATTAAGCAAAAATAAAAAATCCATCATGGCTGCAGAAGTTGGAAGTGTGAGTTCTCAATTGTTCCTGGATGATCTTCAGCTGGATGACACTGGAACGATCGAGGTTATGCTATGTAGGATGTGGGATGTAAATGCTGTTGGTGGGCGCTACTTGAGCACTGATTTCTTGGTCTCTGATGCTAAGGTATATTCCTCTTTCTCTTACAATGATCTGTGTAATATCAATACAGGAAAGTCTAATTAATAATCTATATACATTTTTAATACCTTTGTTTGGCAGGGTCGTGTAATCCATTGTACTGCCAAGGGAACAGTGGCTCACAATTTTTTGAGGTTAAAAGAGGGGAGTGTGTACTCGATTAAAAATTTTATCGTCATGCAGAACAAGGAAGACTTTCGTATTAGGAAGGACGATACCTTTATGCTTCACTTTGATGGATCGACTATAATAAGGAAAGCTGTGGTAAAGCGAGAAGGATTTGTTAGGCATCCTTTCCAACTGGTGGATTTAGATCACATTGTACCTACAGACAACAAGTATCTCATTGGTAATTTCCTGTTTGGTTATGTATGTTAATTACTTTTCTGTATGTAAATAGTGTTGCTAACCTGTCATAAAATATGCTGCCTATTAGATGTTGCAGGCTATGTAACAAATGTTGGGAGGATGAACTACACGAAAACAGGCTCGAAAAACATTGATTTCTTCCTGGCCAATCATAGGTTGTTATATTTATGTTTTGCAATTGATGTTGTAAAATTAATTGCTTCTTTGCCAATACCTATCAAGGAACTTACCGTTTATTGTATGTTTTTGTGTTGTGCATCAAGGGGCCAATCAATACGGGTGACTCTATGGGGAAGCCTTGGTGATATATTGATTGAGAAGAAAGCAAAATATGTAGGCTTGCTTCCTGTTGTGGTGACCTGCACATCTGCAAAACACTATAACAGTGAGTTGCCATTGACTATGTAGCTTATTCATGTTAGACAACTTTTACATGCTAATTTAAGTTATAATGTTACCTTCCAGATAAGCTATATTTATCCAGCAGTTCAGCAACCATGATACTTGATGATGTTGAGATCCCTGCAATCAAAGAGATGAGATCAGAAACCAGGTCTGAATATGTATGAATTTAATGTTTATTATTGAAAAGTTGCAACAATCCATACCTTTAACAAAATTGTTTACTTCTTTGTTAGCAGTATTGAAACTTCAAGAGCAGCATCGCGTGCAGATAACTCTGAACCAAGGGAAGGGACGATCGAGAATCTCCTCATATGGTCCCGCAATCAAAAAAATGATGCGCGTGATGTGTCGTTGCGGTTTAGCAGTTTTAATGCCTACTCAAGTTTTAAATTTATATTTAGCCGACTTATCAATAACACACACACTTAACGAGCAGTGTACCCGGTCAGTATGAAGATAATGGTAAGTAGAGTGTCGATCACTAAGAGTGGAACGTATTATCTAGTTATTCTAATCAGTATTTTAATATCCTAACGCAAGGGGGTTTCAGCCTGAGAGACTGGCACAGTTTTGTTTGCAAGTAAATAATAAAATAAACCAATAGGCACGAATCAGCAAGTAGCACACACGTACACAGATAGATACTCGAGACAATAAGAGGGCTGTCCTTATAATTAAGTAGATTGTCACTTGTTTTATTGATAGCTTTATATGAAGTGTATGTAGTTAACCCTTTCTCGTTGGTCCTATTCTCATCGGCGAGTAAACCCTTAATGATTACTTATGTCTAAAAGTTATTCCTAAGTGATCAATTTAGAAACAACCGTGGGAGCCACATCTTGTCCCGCAGTCAAATGCCCGCAAGCCACTAATAAACACAGAGGTTATCAATGCACTAATAAGTAGTAACCAAAGACATCAACATATAAACTTTAATTGATGGGAAAGCAAGTATTAAAGGGAGTGCAATCTTTCGTTGTCACATTACACAAGCCACCAATCCTGATGAATTAAAGTTTGCTAACACAATAAAACAAAACTACTTAATGAATTAAATACATGCAGCACCTTCTTACAGCTCTTGTATCTTCGATTTGGGTGTGTCTTGTGCTGCCTCCTTGACTGAATTCGTCCTTTTGCTCTGCTGTCCGAACTTCGGTTTTAGGGTTTCGAACTCTCTAATTCGTCTGGTCTACGGGGTATTTATAGTTTCTGTCTGAGGGAAGATGCGGCGCATCTACTAAGTAGATGCGGCGTATGTACTTAACTTCGCGTGGGGTCCAAGATTATAATATTCAGGAATATTCGTACACCGCCAGAAGATGCGGCGTAACCCTTGATTAGATGCGGCGCATGTCCTCTTGTATCTTGGATCGTATCTGGTGATATCTTGATAGAGATGCGGCGCATGTCGAGAGTGAGATGCGGCGCATCTGGAGCAGAATTGACTTGATCTTGTCCATGTCAGTAGACTTTCACTTTATGCACGTTTTGCTCCATTATTAGTCCATAATCGCTAAGTTTCACCAAATGCTTGTTTTTACCTGAGAATTACAAAAGTAAACGATTAAGTATCAATCCTCATACATAATATAGTAAAACAAGTCAAATTAATAGGATAAATGATAGTAATAAAATGTACTTATTTGAGTTCATCAATATCCCCCCACTTGAACTTTACTTGTCCCCAAGTAAACCTTAGAATTTCATTTATGAAAATGTATCCTAAAAGATGTATTAGGATTTATTTTTATATTTAAGCATGTATTCGTTTATTTCATAATCACACAACTAAACACTTAACGAATTAGAAGTAAAATAAACTAAGTCGATAAAAGCAAATCTAATCGTTTAACTGTCCAGTCGCGACGAATATTCTATCATAAGCTTGGCAAGTATACACATCTCCACCACTAAAGCTAAGGAATAACAAGTCTAAAGCGGTAAAAAGGGTTTTTAGGCTAAAGGGTTAATTATTCTTAATCACTATCGATCTCAAATTCCAGAAAAGGCGACAAAATCACAAATACATGATCGAATCCACGAACACGATACTTGCAATTGCTCAAATCCTTAACTCGAATAGGCTAAAGATAGGTCCAAACTTCACCAATAATAATATATCAAAAAGGGCGACAAAATCATAAATACATAGCCGAATCCACGACTACGATACTTAAGATTGCTCAAATCCCTAATCTCAATAAATCAAAGGTTCGGTTGGATAAAGAACAATACAGGGTATGGATAACATTTGGGATATAAATTGGTGTAAAAATAAAAATAAACAAAACAAAACAAATAAATTAAAATCCTAAGTGTGGTTAATCACTATCCCAACCATCCCATGAATAAGACTCATATCATTGAATAACTCACGCTTTAACACTTGAAACACACGCTTTAGGTAGACACGAATTATACTCAACAAAATCTTAATCAAAGAATAAACCTTAATTGGCGTTCCCATAACTGCCAATTCCCATTCAATCCATAGATATAATACAACAAATAGTGGTGATATCGACCACTTACATAACTCTACATCGTTGGCTTAAAATAAACATCCAACTTTTCTTTCTTTCTTTTTCTTTTCTCATTTTTTTTCGATTTTTTTTTTTTTTTTTTTTTTTTTTTTTTTTTTTTTTTTTTTTTTTTTTTTTTTTTAACTTGAAACATAAATATAGATGTGTAAAATTTCACCACATCACTATAACTTTCTTTCCGGATAATTTTTTTCATACTTTTCATACTTTCAGAAATAACGGTAATAGTGAAAGTAGTAAACACACGAAAAATAAACTCAAAAACATACAATATTTACTTTCACTCCAATTTGCATTATGCAATTTCCCGACCTAACCATAGATAATGAATTACGCACGCGAACACAGGTAATGTAAGGAAACACACTCTGCCTATAGCAATTAACCAACCACGGATTCTAATCTACAGGGTAGGCTAAGGTTTAAGGTGTAACGAAACATTTTAAACATAGGTGTAAGAAACGAAAGGAATGGCTCTGAGGGTTTTTCTAGGGGTATCTTACTCTAAAAATGAGAGTAACAAAAGGGTTTATACGGGGGTTAACTAACCAGTGTAGTTAGTCAATAACACATAACATATAAAGGCTATTTGGTGTAATCCTAGAATTTTACCAAGTTAGACAAGTCATTCCAATTATATAAATAATACTCATTATGGTGGTCTCGAATAGTATACAAGCCAAGTTCTAAAGTTTACAAGTCACCGGCACACTCATAGATTTGTGAATTTTGAAAAATCACAATTTTTGAAAATAACGTCATGTGTGCAGCTATGCAACTTAGATCTTAAACAAAAACATGCCAAAAAAATTTTTAAGTTTGATATATTAAGCACATTTTAAGCATAATTTTTGAAAAAGTAGGACAAGTAATTGTTAAGTGTTCTAATTCTCCAATCCCCCCACTTAAGTTAAACAACGTCCTCGTTGTTTGTATAAAAGGTTAAAAACTGGAAAATAAAAGAATTAGAACAAGAAAAACTCCCCTGAGATTTGCTCGGTATGATCCTCCATTTGTATATGAGCAAAAATCAACTTCTTGTGGATTAGAACGTTAAAGCTTCATACTTGATGTATCCACAGGAAATCCAGGAAACTATAATACCACCAACACTTTAAAACACACCTAAGATAAGAAAGGTTCAACTTGCATAATACATTAGTAGTTAGGAAAAATAAAAACTTAAAAATTAAAACTGAAAATCATCAGGTCAGTCGATGCGCCGTATCTTATTGAAGAAGATACGCCGTATCGAGCCTGGAATAAATACGGATCAGAATAAAGATGCGTCGCATCCTTAACCAGGGATGCGCCGCATTAAAATAAACTGATAAAAAGTTTTTAAAGTCGGAAATAAAAATGCAGAAAAATAAAATAAGATATGACCATTGCAGAGGATGCGTCGCATCTCAGAATTGAGATGCGCCGTATCTTCGTGCGGCCTGGACTGACTCGACACAGAAAACAGAATAATAAAAGATAAATCCGGGTTGTCTCCCGGTAAGCACTTGTCTTTATTCCAGAGTCTTCAAGTTAGACTCACGTTCAGCTCCTTAGTATCGATCATTGAAGGAGTCGGAAACATCACGCTCCTTCATCCCCAATTTAGTAATATCGAACACTCTTTGCTCGTCCTTAATTTCCACGCCGTTCTTCTTTAATATCTGTATAAACAAAGTCCTGTCCCTTTCGGGCAGAGATGACAAAATGATAGACGGGAAATTCTTATTATCATACAGGCACAAATAAGCAAGGTGGGGTGGTAGTTCAATAAACACATCATTATTCAAATTCGTTTTCTCAACTACTCTCCTACGTTTATTAATTACTACACAATCATACCACTCATCATCAGAATCACTAACAATATCGCGTCTAAGTTCCGTAGGTACATTAAGGTCAATGAATTCCTCAAAGTCTTCATGATTAGTATTAGTTGAGTTGTTTTGAATCAATGTTTCTCCCATAAGTCTAGCTTCAAGATCGAGGTCCATACGCTCTCTTAATCCTAGCATATAAACACCTCTAATTATGCTTTTAACCAGATCTTGGCACTTATAGACTAGTTTATTATTCCCTACCCTTAATGAAAATTTTCTCTTAAACACATCAATCTTAGCATGGGCAGTAGACAAGAAAGGTCTTCCGAGGATTAAAGGAATCTTAACATCCTCGGGCATGTCTAGTATAATAAAGTCTATGGGAAAAATAAACTGCTCAATCTTAACTAGCACATTATTAGCAATCCCTTCAGGTCGTTTTACTGTTTTATCAGCCAATTCAATAAGTAATTTAGTTGGTGCTAATTTTCCTAGTCCTAGGGTAGCGAATGTCTTAAGAGGCATAACACTAACACTAGCTCCTAAGTCAGCCAACACATTATTGAAAGATATATTATTAATAGAACAAGGTAGAGTAAAACTTCCTGGGTCTCTTTCTTTATGAGGCAAGGCATTTGAATCGGTTGCAGGGCTCTCTTCTTTCATTGTTGCCTTGATCTCCTCTTCAATTTTTGTCTTCTCTTTTAGTAGTCTCCTTAAGCTGATTGAAGAGTTAAAGAAAAATTCGGGTCTTGCTCCATCATTACCATTCATCGACCTTCTAGATATATTAGGAGTGACTTCTTCAGTTGTGCTTATTGCCTTGACATGATCTCTTGGATTTGTTTCAGTTGAGCTTGGTAAACTTCCATATCCCCTTTCTTGAAGAACTTTGCTCATTTGACCAATTTGCTGTTCCAATGCTTTGATCGAAGCTCCTTGATTTCTTGTAGTAGTGTCTGTTGAAGCTCGAATTTCCTTGATCATAGCAGTATTCTCTTCATGTCTTTTAGCAGCATCGGCCATAATTTGCTTTAAAGTATCATCTAAAGTCTGCCTCCTCTCTTGATAAGCGGGATTGAAGTTGTTCTTTTGATAGAATCCCGGACTAGCTTCCCTAAATCTTGCTGAAGGTCGGAACGGTTGTCCAAATTGGGTGTAATAAGCTTCTTCAAACGTCTCACTTTCATTCTTGTTCGGGCAATCTTTAGTGTAGTGAGGTCCTTCGCACTTTTCACATCCAACTTGGGCAGCATATGCTCTTTCATCTCGCTTCTTCATCTCTCTACTAATTTTATCCAATTGAGCTTGAATAGCAGCAATCCCGTCAAAATTAGTGCTGCTCTTAGATCTAGTAGAGGTCCCATCGTGCCATTTCTGAGAATGATCAGCAGCTTCTTGGATCGCTTTCCTAGCATTAGTTGCACTCATCTGAGGTACAGCTCCCTTAGCATCCAAAATCTGTCTTGTAGGCACGTCCAATCCCTGATAAAACAATATTATTTCCTGCATAGGGGTTAGATAGTGTTGAGGACATTTTATCAATAAATCTTTAAATCGTTCCCAAGCTTGATAAAGGGTTTCATCAGGCTCTTGCTTGAAACTATTGATAGCCTCCATCTTCTTAGCAGTCTTAGCAGGTGGACAATATCTCTTCAGGAATTTGCTCTTCAAACCTTCCCACGTAGTGATTGAACTAGCAGGTTCATTCCTTAGCCACTTGTTAGCAGCTCCTTTTAGTGAGATTGGGAAGATTCTTAGCATGAGTTGATCGGTATTGACACTTTCTGTAGTAAACAAATCTGCAATCTCCAGGACCTTTTCAACATGCTCATTAGCATCCTCTTGTTCCGTCCCACTGAAAGCATTCTCTCTGAGCTCTTTGAGAAATTGACCCTTCAACTCAAATTTTGACTTGTCATCAAACTTAGGTCTAGCAACTCCTGAAGTGTAATCAGCACGGGTATTGTTCATGTATTCCTCCATAGTAGTGTTTTCGCCCATTGTTTCTGTTTCAACTTCCTCTTTTTCTTCAGAAAAGTAATCAAGCTCGAGTGAACTTGAAAGATCAAAGCTTCTTGTGTTGAAAAGCCTTTTAAGCGAATGCAGGGCTCGTTCAGGATCTTCGAAAGGTTGAATCAAGTTCTTCGTAGAACTCCTGGTCATGCACTTCCTGAAATCAATCACAAAAGCATCAGTAGGGTATGCTCGAGAAAGTAATATATCAGATAATTAATAACGAAAACGGAATACGAAAAATTAAAGTTACTGATATCTGCAGACGATACGCCGTATCCAAAAAGTTGGATACGCCGTATCTTATAATCGTTAAAATTTAATCAGACTTTATTCAGAAAATAGATACGCCGTTTTAGAATTTAAGAATGCGCCGTATCGAATTAATCAATCAAAAATCAATTTATCTAATTAAATTAAAATGCGTCGTATTAACGAAAGTTAATGCGCCGTATTTTCGTTACGTTTAAAAATAAAAGATTTTTGATTCAGTAAGATGCGCCGTATCGATAGAGATCGATACGCCGTATCTGTTTAATAATTCGCAAACTGTTTTTAATTAAAATAATAGATACGCCGTATCTTCAAAAGAAGATGCGTCGTATGGCGTGAATGTTTAGAAAAATTTTTATCAAAAACAGATACGCCGTATCTGCAAAAGCAGATGCGTCGTATTACTTTATCGCTTAGAAAAAATTTCTTATTAAAAACAGATACGCCGTATCTTGGGGAAAAGATGCGTCGTATCGAATTAATTAAACGCGTTGTATAAAAAAATTAAACGCAATACGCCGTATCTGAGAGATCAGATGCGCCGTATCGTTTGATTTAGCACAGTACAACGATAGCAGAACAGAAAAGTACGAAAAATAAAAACAAAAATTTAAACACACAAACGAAAATAAACACACAAAAATAAAAAGAAAACAATTAACACACAATACAACAAATATGCAAAATAGTACAATGATGCAATTAATCTAATAAAAAGAAAAACCTAATTAAAATACTAATCAAATTAACAGATAATAACAATTCACTCCCCGGCAGCGGCGCCAAAAACTTGATGCGCGTGATGTGTCGTTGCGGTTTAGCAGTTTTAATGCCTACTCAAGTTTTAAATTTATATTTAGCCGACTTATCAATAACACACACACTTAACGAGCAGTGTACCCGGTCAGTATGAAGATAATGGTAAGTAGAGTGTCGATCACTAAGAGTGGAACGTATTATCTAGTTATTCTAATCAGTATTTTAATATCCTAACGCAAGGGGGTTTCAGCCTGAGAGACTGGCACAGTTTTGTTTGCAAGTAAATAATAAAATAAACCAATAGGCACGAATCAGCAAGTAGCACACACGTACACAGATAGATACTCGAGACAATAAGAGGGCTGTCCTTATAATTAAGTAGATTGTCACTTGTTTTATTGATAGCTTTATATGAAGTGTATGTAGTTAACCCTTTCTCGTTGGTCCTATTCTCATCGGCGAGTAAACCCTTAATGATTACTTATGTCTAAAAGTTATTCCTAAGTGATCAATTTAGAAACAACCGTGGGAGCCACATCTTGTCCCGCAGTCAAATGCCCGCAAGCCACTAATAAACACAGAGGTTATCAATGCACTAATAAGTAGTAACCAAAGACATCAACATATAAACTTTAATTGATGGGAAAGCAAGTATTAAAGGGAGTGCAATCTTTCGTTGTCACATTACACAAGCCACCAATCCTGATGAATTAAAGTTTGCTAACACAATAAAACAAAACTACTTAATGAATTAAATACATGCAGCACCTTCTTACAGCTCTTGTATCTTCGATTTGGGTGTGTCTTGTGCTGCCTCCTTGACTGAATTCGTCCTTTTGCTCTGCTGTCCGAACTTCGGTTTTAGGGTTTCGAACTCTCTAATTCGTCTGGTCTACGGGGTATTTATAGTTTCTGTCTGAGGGAAGATGCGGCGCATCTACTAAGTAGATGCGGCGTATGCACTTAACTTCGCGTGGGGTCCAAGATTATAATATTCAGGAATATTCGTACACCGCCAGAAGATGCGGCGTAACCCTTGATTAGATGCGGCGCATGTCCTCTTGTATCTTGGATCGTATCTGGTGATATCTTGATAGAGATGCGGCGCATGTCGAGAGTGAGATGCGGCGCATCTGGAGCAGAATTGACTTGATCTTGTCCATGTCAGTAGACTTTCACTTTATGCACGTTTTGCTCCATTATTAGTCCATAATCGCTAAGTTTCACCAAATGCTTGTTTTTACCTGAGAATTACAAAAGTAAACGATTAAGTATCAATCCTCATACATAATATAGTAAAACAAGTCAAATTAATAGGATAAATGATAGTAATAAAATGTACTTATTTGAGTTCATCATATGGTCCCGCAATCGAAAAAATGATGTATGTATTCTTTTCCGTCCGCCATGTTTCTAGACTTATTCCTCTGCCTAATATTGATATACCTTATTTCTACACAGTCAGCAACTTTCATTTGTAAGGCCCGGATTGAAAATGTGCGGACTAGGAAGGGATGGAATTATCCCTCATGTGGAGGTGAAAAATGCAGGAAAGGTGTTACTAGAAAGGACGGGCGGTTTTGGTGTGATGCGTGTGACAAGCCAATTGAATACCCAGTAATAAGGTAATGTTGTGTTTATCACTAATAGTGTCTACATTTGTATTCAATAAATGACTCACATTGGTATATACTGTTTGTAACATGCCCTCCCAGGTATCGACTTGAACTTGGTATCTCGGATGCTACTGAACAGACTGTGGTAGTTCTTTTTGACGAGCCCGCAACCGAATTGGTGAAGTTCCCAGCTGCAGCAATAGTGGACGAGGATGCTGAGGTATATTTATAAATTCCCTTTCCATTACCAATCTCCATTACTAACACCTTACCCTACAGAGTTTGGAAGACAACGAAAACTTACCATCTGCTATAGCCAACCTCATCGGCACAACACACGTTTTTGAAATCAAATCTCATAGCTACTATGAGTATGGAAGCTTTGAGAGTTTTACCTGCTGGACGGTAGACCCGCCTCAACCAACAGTGGAAAGCTCATGCTCAAGCACTATTGATGATGGAGCTGTGGCTGCAGGTTCATCATCCACCCCACATTCCACAAACACATCAGTTGCTACACCGGCTAAGCCTAAGGAGGATAATAAAAAAAAGAGGTAAGTAAGTCAAATAATATTTGCCTACCAAAAAAAGTCAAAACAACGGTTAAGTGAACATAACAACCATGATTCAATTGTTTGTAGGCTAGAGATTGAAGATTTGTAGGCTAAAGATTGAAGATTCGGATACTGAAACTGAGGTGATTCGTGTTGATGATGTCCAAGGAGAAGCTAACGCCCTAACTGCCAAAAAGAAGACAAAACGGTGAGCATATGTAGCGTACACCCTTTCATCACTAATTATCTTATATTTGTCCACGTTTTAACATGGTTTCCTTTCTATATTTTATTGTCAGTTTTGTGGTGGCAGATTCAGAATGAGTTTCAGCAGGGTGCATACCAAGAAGCCTTTTTAAAATAGCCGTTTAGAACATGAATAATATGTTGCATTAAAACTGTATTGGGGTTTCTTTGTTATTGTTGTTTCAAAGATACAACCCCACAAACTGATTCATAGCACTATATCTTATGTTTGTTTATGCTTGATGATTTATTGCCCCTACCCAATATGGAACGGGTTTTCTTTTGTGTTAATATTGCTTTCAGGTACATTGAAGTTGATATACGGTGGTTCAGACACTTGATGCAACTGATCAAAAGCATGCAACATGGGATCTTGCTGTTTTTTTAATAAAGTTTAGTGAGCAAATGTTCAATATTAAAGATTGTCTCCATATGGTTTAAAGAATATGTTCTGTATAATGTAAAAGATTGTCCTCTTTTTCATATTCAATAACGCAATATATAAGTTATGTATACTATTTTTATAATTTATAATGAATGAAATTCAATCCTCTATACTTTTGTAAATGTGTGTTCTTAATTAATAGTTTCATGCTCTTACCCAACCTTTAGAAATACAAACCAACCTATTTAAAACCTTACCATGTTGTGCCAGCCCTGCATATGTATTGTAAAACGAACCTTCCGCTTTGATGTGTTTAGTATTTGCTGCCCATGAGACGTTCACATGAAAATGTACCTGCCACAATAACAGAAATACCGACATCATTTTATATCAATCAACCAGTCAACAACTTCTTGGATAGTTATTATATTTATATAAAGGACAACAAGATGTTGTTAATTAAACAAACAGACATCCATAGCAGACCACCAACTCAATAGGTTGTGCATAAATCAGTTCTCAGATAGATGGATCAACGAAAAATATAACTGCTACACAACTGTCATACATGAAGAGTCATTTACCATAAATTCAGTTACAAAATTTGTTTTTAATATATAATAATTAGTATTTATGGATAAATAGAAGTTACAAAACCTGTTAGCCTACATGGAATCTCATGAGATTATCAAACTATTTAAAGGTCATGTTATACCATATTCCCCAACTCATCCAGTTGTTATCGATATTCCAAAGTCATGGCATTCACTAGAGAAATGATAGGACAATACTACTACATGCCAATATCAAAAGCTGCAAAAGAGTTCAATATTGGTTTAACTATGTTCAAAAGGCACTGTCGAGAACTGGGTATTCAGCGTTGGCCCTATCGTAAGCTGATGAGTATACAACTATTAATTAGCACTCTCAAGGTCAGAATTAAATTGAATTTAACACTTTGTTTTTATGTTGCTCATAAACTTATATTGCATTATAGGCTGAAAATGGAGGTGCAAAGGTTGATGGGAACAATCAAGAAATCATTATAAGGCTTGAAGAAGAAAAGAGGCGGGTAGAAGAAAACCCTGATACAGAACTTGCTAAAAGTACAAAAAGGTTGAGACAGTGTTATTTCAAATCCAAACACAAAAGAATGAAAACCCTGCGTTCGATATGGTCAGTAACAAACCAACCAATAACAGATGTGCCAACACAGTTGGAGGGAACTATCTCAAATCATGGAAATATTGAAGATGGTTATGGTACTGACTTTAGTGAGGAAGATTAGATGAAAATCGCATTTGAAATATGCCAATTTACCTAAATGTTGAAAAATAAATTATTAATTTTTAAATTTGATGGTTATTGTGCTGAATGTAGTGGGTAAAATTATTGTGCTGAATGTTGTGAATTTTTAAAAGACATTTCGTCCAACTTGAAGTTTCCGCTAAACTTTTTATGTTGCCATCCATTTGAAACCAATCGTTGATATATACATACCTGGACCAGAATGTGTTTAGTAAATTGTTAAATAAAACGCAATAATGTGGAATTATTGAGAAACACGGTATCATTATTAAAAAAAATATTGATAATATTAAAAACCTGGCCATACTTATCATGCTCTACAAATGGGTGACTTTTCATTGGTTATGACAGTTATTCCATCAGTTCAGCAACAGAATCCCAAAAGATTTTTTGTTGGACATCTTCATTCTATACCTAGCCATATTTGCAAGATTCTATGTTACAAAAGTGAAGCAGATCCTCCAAATAAAAAATGAATAAAAGTATAATTGAACCTTACAAGTTTCAATAAGTTGCAATTATTTCTCTGATTAAAGCCATATTTATCTCTGTGTTACAGGATCACGCCCCAAGAATGCTGAAGTTCCATCCCTGTCAGACATGTTGCACAAATCTTTCATCATTCATTCAAAAACAATAGTCAGCCAAGATGGCAGAGTACAAAGTTATTGTGGTTTAAAACTGGGGGAAATTGATGCATCATTTACAGGTAAACACCAACACCAAACATTTACTTGAACTATGGAATTAGAAAATTTATTGAAAAAATACATGCCTGATTTGTGAATGTTCCACTTACAACATAATTTATTAGATCAAGTGACACACCCAATAGGCACTTCAACATATCTGCCACCGAGCCAGATGAATTCTGTTGATATAAATAATGCCTAAACACGTTATTAATATTTTTCGATATCTCTACGTTTTGATAATCACAAAATGTAAAATCATTAATCGGAAAATTATGACGTAAACAAGTATTTAGTTGTAAATATCTATTTCTACAACTCAAATAACTTAAGGTATGAATGAACTAATGCTTAATGCATTATATGATCAAAGGAACATTTTCTTAATAACTAGATTTTTTATAAAACATCAAAAACATTTTATATATTTTTGAAAAACATTTTTGGTATTAAATAAAAATGTTCAATCTTTTATAAAAATATGAATTCAAATTTTTAACAAAAATCAGTTAAAATGTTCCAGAAAAACCTTCCCCACAAAAAGACAAATCTGGGCAACGGACACCTAGGGCGGCCCCCTTAAAATTAAGGGGACCGCCCCCCTATTTAAGGGGGCCGGCCACGCTCCAGTAGGTCTCCAGCTGTCCAGTTTTTCTCCTATAAATACCAGCCTTCTCCTGGATTTTTACTCACCTTTTGCACACTAAAACTTTCTGTTTTAAAACCTTTCTAAACATTGTAAATCCTTTGATCATATTTTCTTAAGCATTGGTTTCTAAGTGATCCAAGCTTCCAACACCAAAAGTGCAAAAGAAGAACTCTACTTCAACTAGTGAAGAAGTGTTATTACTTACCTCATTCAATTGTGTTGTTGTGTAAAGTGTTGTATAGTTGTGATAAGTAGATCCTAGTGTAAGTAACTAGTTGTGTTGTAAAGAAGTAGTGTAGAAGTAGTTGTGAAGTAGTTGTGGATAAGTAGTCGTGAAGAAGTCGTGAAGTAGTCGTGAATAATTCGTGAAGAAGTCGTGAAGCCGTTGTGAAGAAGTCGTGATTAAGTCGTGTAGAAGTTGTGTATAAGTTGTGAGATTGGTTCTAGCTACGATTAGAACTCGACATCTAGCTTTGTGTCGTTAAGCCGGTGTAAGCTAAAGTTGTGTAAGGTTTCTCCGCCATAAGGGAGTTTGTTGACATAGTGAAGAAAACTATCGAGTAGGTGACTCGAGGAGTGGAGTAGGGCAAGGAAGGTGTCCTTGTAGCCGAACCACTATAAATCTCCGTGTTGTGGTTTGATCTTTCTATCTCTCTCTTTCATTTCATTATATTTAGTATTTACCTTACTTGCATTACTTATTTATATTTGTTTATATATGTTCATATTGATCAAGAGTTGAATTCACATAAGATAGAATCGAAGTTTTGAAAAAGTAAACAAAAGTTTTCATAAATTAAAAAGGACGTAAAACTATTCAACCCCCCCTTCTAGTTTTCCACAATTGGTATCAGAGACAGGTTAAACAAGATTTTTAAAATAATCTGTATTTTAAAACTTGAAACGATCTATGGAATCTGAAAAATATTTAGAAGGGCAATCTATGCAAAGACCACCACTATTTGAAAGTGATGGATTTTTATATTTGAAAAATCAATTCGAAACTTATGTGAAATCAAAAGATCTAGATCTTTGGCATGTTATTACTAATGGTGATTTTTTACCTATTCAACATAATCTTGAAACTAAAAAGGATGAAATTGTACCTTTTGAAAAATAAAGTTATGATTTAAAAAGAAAACTTTCTAAAAATAATGAGGCTAAAATGGTTATTTATAATGCGTTACCACGTAAAGAATACGAAAGAATCTTTATGTGCGAAACCGCAAAAAAAATTTGGAATTCTTTACTAATAACTCACCAAGGTAATAGTCAAGTCAAAGATAATAAAATAGATCTTCTTGTTCAACAATATGAACAATTCACAATTCCGGAAGAGGAATCAATTGATAATGCATTTGCTAGGTTTAACACAATCATCACAAGTTTAAAGGCACTTGATGAGAGTTTTTCTAGTAAGAATTTTGTCAGAAAATTTCTTAGGGCTCTTCATCCAAAATGGCGAGCTAAAGTTACGGCGATTGAAGAATCGAAGAACTTGTCAACTCTTCAACTTGACGAGTTGATTGGCAACTTGAAAGTCTACGAAGCAATAATCAAGAAAGACTTCGAGATGGTCAAAGGAAAGAAAGAGCAAAGCAAGTCAATCACGTTGAAAGCTAGGAAAGCATCAAGTGACGAGGATAGCTCAACCTCCGAAAGTGATGATGAAGAATATGCCATGGCCGTAAGAGACTTCAAGAAGTTTTTCAAAAGACAAGGAAGATTCGTTAGACAACCACATGACGAAAGGAAAACACTCCAAAGAAACAAAGACGACAAAGGTAGCAAGAGCGAGAGGAAGTGCTTCAAATGCGGTGATCCAAATCATCTCATTGGAAGATGTCCTATGATGTCAAAGGAGCAAAACCAAAAGGCGTTCATTGGAGGAGCATGGAGTGACAGTGAAGAAGACGAGAAAGAAACCACAAAAGATGAGAAGTGTCTTATGGCTAAGACATCAAGTGAGGTACGTTCCGAAACCGAATACTTTAGTGATGAAAATTTATCATTAGATGAAAAAGACCTAGATAACGAATATAATAGGTTATGTATATTAGGTCAAAAAGTAATGACTAAAAATAAATCACTAAAACACATAAATAACCAATTAGAAAAAAAAAATACTAGAATTAAAAATTAAACTACATAACTTAGAAAAAGGCAAAGAAGTCCTTGAATGTAAAACATGTCGAGAAACTAAAAATGAAAACGAAATACTTAAGGAAGAAATTTGTAGACTTAACAAATTTGAAAATAGTAGTAATTCACTTAGAGATATAATAAGCATTCAAAGAATATCAGGAGATAAAACCGGATTAGGATTTAACTCAACTAAGGCTACAACTAGTGAAACTAAAAATGTAAAGTTTGAAAGTGAAACTAGTAATAAAAAATTATTAGAGTCAAAGCCTAAATATATACTTATAAAAGATAGAAAAATACCCATAGCCAATAATGAGGAAATAAAAGCTTTCTACAAACCATCTTTAAAAACCGAAGTAGAAAACTCTAAACCAAAGCTTAGGTCAAAAACACCTCCTCCTAGAAGACCACCTAGTCCTCACCCTCGGCCTAAAACACCTCAACCTAAAAGAAACCAAAATAGACCAAACCGTCATAATAATCGTTACCCAATGTGGAATTACCCGAATCCACCAAGCTTCAATCCTTGGGGAATACTTCCACCATACATGCATCCTAGTCAACTACAACCCATTTTTTGTTCAAACAACTTTGGATCAATGAGACAATGGGGACCAAGTGGCTAAATTGCTATCTCATTGGATTATTAGCATCTCTTTCTTGATTGACTTCTACAAGTCAAACATAAACGCTTTGAAGCGCTTGAAGACCACATGTTGAAGACTAAAAGGTACGCCCCTCTTTCATGCTCATCATTATGTGCGTAGATTAATGAACTAGCCAATTGCATGCCCCCATAAGTTTTTAATGCCTAGTTTAGTCAGTACTTGTATGGTAGATAGTAGATAATCTCTTATACATATTATATATATATATATATATATATATATATATATATATATATATATATATATATATATATATATATATATATATATATATATATATATATACATATATATCCGCACATAACCTAGATACGTCATTTGTTGACTATCTAAAACTAAAAGAAATTGTTCGTCCTCGAACCTTTTCTTCCCCCCTTTGCCTCTTTTGAACTTTAACGTTCAACACGAAAATCTTCCGTGTCCACTATCACATAACTCATGGTGATGAAGCGAAGTGAGTTAAGTGGATTAACGTAGAAGTAGCACTTCGACCGTCGAGTCAAGAAAACTATGGATGAAACAAACTTCCGTCGCCGTCAGCACCTATCTCCGTCATTACCTCATCATTTCTCAACTCCATTCAACATCCCACGTTTACACACACACACACACACACACACACACACACACACATATATATATATATATATATATATATATATATATATATATATATATATATATATATATATATATATATATATATATATATATATATATATATATATATATATATATGCACTTTTACTCTCACTCCCTAAAACCTTTGTCGACTTGACATCTTGATCATTTTATCCAAAATTCTCAAGAAATGTTTTCCTAACGAAATGTTAATAAAATGTCAAGTATTCCTTCCTCGTGCCATTAAAACCCAACGTATTTTTGATATATAATAAATCTACATATATATACATAAAATTATTTTGCTATCAGAAACTAAACCCGAACTAATTCCAAGTTTGGTAGGTGGCCCCCTTAATGTTTAAGGGGACCGGCTAGTAAACGGGGGCGGCCCCTTAATAATTAAGGGGACCGGCCTACTGTAGCTTCCAAAAACGTTTTTCTTCCAATTTCATTTGCCAAACACCCCACTTTTCAAACACACCCATACTTGCTGCTGCTGTGAACGAACCAAAACCCAAAACCATTCACCAAACCATCATTCCCGACTAATTCCGCAAGGGGCAAACACCTACATTTAGATTAGCAACACATTTTGTAAGTTTTCTAATTCACATTTTATCTAATTCCATTCAATTTTGAGTCTAATCATAATTAGGTCTTTTACTTAATTTTCTTTTAATCCAAATTTTGTTAAAATTAAGTCTAGAAATCTTATAACCAAATGCTCCCCATAGGATTAGCATGCTTAATCAACCTAGAAACTAAGTAATTAAACACCATTATGTCAAAGCATTGATAAACTAATCACTTCTTTTCAAAACTAATCACATTGTTGAATTATGCCATAAACACTTGTTAAAACTAATCACATTGGTTTATTACAACTCACTAATCTTAAAAATATATTTTTCGAATCATAAAAAATGTTTTTGTTAAATATAAGAGAGTGTTTGGATTAGGAGCTAGAATCATCAAAATTTGATCAAAATTAAGTTCACAACTACTTGTCAAGTTTATAAACACGCAATTAGTTGTTTTAAGTCATCAAGATACATAATTCATATGTATATTGAAATTTTACTAGTTATTTTCATATTTAAAGGAGCATTTGGCACAACATTTTGAAAGAAATTTTTGAGTCAAAATCTAAGTTACTTAACATGAACACTCGTAAGAAATAGCTAGATATACAATCCAATGTTTGTCTAGCCACATTTCAAAGTAGCTTATGACGTATAAAAGAACGTTCGGATATTTTTGATTTCTTTTCATAATGTCCCTATAACTATTCTTTAACATCATAAAATACATTTTAAGCGAGTTAAAAATTAAAACTAAGGAACACTGTAAACTACTTCTTAGGATTTAAGGTTTAGAGTCGAAGTATGTTTACGTTCCACATAAGTAGCATATATAATATATGCATGTCATTTTCTTATTTTTCTTTGTTTGTTGCTTTCTTGTATAGGTGAAAATGCCCAAAACTACAGTAGGTGATGTCTCAAAAACAAAAGAATACATTTCTAAAGTCTCTGCCACTCCAGGCATTTCTCCCGCTGTTGCTTGTTTCTATCGTCCCATTGAAGATAGAAACATTCATGAAGGGAGAGTTGTCTATCCATCGTTCTATGAATCCGACTATATCGAACGAATGTTCTCCAACGTTAGTCTTGATTGTCTCTACAAAATCAATGAGCTTATCATTCCCCGCTTTGTTCTTGACTTCTATAGCCAAGTGACGGTGCAAACCGATCCCAATGGTTGTATCCTCATATCCTTTATGATTCAACACGAATTCATTACTCTTACTCTCGCTCAATTCGGTCAAATTCTAAGAATCCCCTACTCCGGTCAAGTTGTCTTCTCTAATGAGTGGGATCTCTCATCTCTTGAGCAATATCGACCTCAACAGGGTCCTTACTACTCTGAGATTCCATCATCCGAAGAAATTCGTCAATATCTTGGGCTAGCTCGTGGTACGACTAGGCGGAGAATCATGTCAAAAGATGTTGACATCCATGCTAACCAAATCCTCCTCAAGGAGTTACGCCCCGACATGAAGCGTTGGGAAGAACTCATTCGTAAGAATGCGTTCGGTACCGATGGTCACCGTGATCATGTCACGGCGAGCATAGCTCATATGTTGTATTGTATTGTCGCTGAACAGCCGTACAATTTGGCATATCTCTTTGTCTTCCGCATCATGTCCGCCAAAAACACTCATAATGCAAATCTTCCGTATGGCATGTTTCTCACTCGCCTCTACAATCATGTCATGATGCATTATCCACATCTTCAGAGTCCAATTTTTGAGTCTGTTCAACCGGTCCTTAATCCACTTGTTCGTGTCCGTGAACGTCGCCCCCGAAGCGACAAGGGAAAATCTCGTAAATCTGTCTCACTTCCACCTCGTGGTTCCACGTCACATCAAGGAGACGATGATGATGATGATGAGGAGGAGGGCACAACACGTGCTAGTACCCCATCACCTAGGACCTTCGTTGAAAATCTTCCGGATCTTGATTACACCGAGTATCAAGTTCCTTCTCGCTCCGAACGAACAGACGAACTACTGTTTGAAAGACAAACCGAACTACTCAACACCACACAGCAGATGCACCAAGAAGTACGAGGCGGTTTCAAGTCTATTGGAAAGACACTTGGAAGGATGTTTGGAAAGAAGAAGAAATAGACATGTTTGATGAGTGTTTAGTTGATTTTTATTGATGTTATGATTAGACATTTATATGTAGTATTATTATCTTAACATTTGTTTGCTATGACTTTTATTATGTTAGATGATAAACTTATTAGAACTAAGCTACTAGTTTATTTGAAATTATATGCCTATGCTTCTAATATGATTTTTTTTTCTCGTCTTAATATGTATATTATTTGTTTAATATGCTATTGATAATATTTAATCATTCTTGATGTACATGATTGATTGAACAAATATTCGTCAACCAAGCCTTCGATGGTGATCAAAGGAATAATGGGGTGTTGAGATTGCGCCAAGCTTGTTCTTAACCTGAAAATAAGAAATACAAAGACACTACGTTAAGTGATTGCGCAGGGGTTGGACCCTGCGAACCACCTCCGGCGTGCGAGTAAGTATGTGTGATGGTAATGTAGGTCGTAAATTTAGAGAGTGAAGTTAACTTGTGGATTAACTCGAGATTACTTACATTGTTCTTGGCCCGACTATGCTATTTATAGGAGAGAAATAGGACATAGTGGGCGGTTGCACATAGTTCGGAGATCATGGGGGCGTCCCATGGAAAGTGGTAACCGCTAGGGCTTTGTAGCCCACGATCTCTGTTTTGGCGGGAAGCCAAAGGATAGAGGAGACGTGGGTTTGACCAGGTCTGGATGATCCTTCGTGTTAGTCCCTTCGTCAGGAATACCCCGAAGGGCTTAGGGCTTCGATTGGCGGATTCCCACATGGTAACCATTCGCAGGCGAATGGTTTTACGCCAATGAAACGTATTAGAAGGTTAGCCTGGGCCTCCGAAGGGAGGGCTTTCTACAGGCTCGAAGGGGAGTCCTTCGACCCGTTCGGAGGGTACATCATCAAGCCCCCCAGTCGAAAGTGATATATACGTACGAGTATAAATTGCATTCGACTCAAAAAACCTGCTACACTCTATCCCATCTGTCACAAGTTCGGTCGAGATAAAGATAGGTGTTTAAACAAATTATGCGCAATAAATGCGGCTAATAATTCTCCAACTACTACACCCTAGAATGCAGCAGCTACTATATCGGTAACTCCAAACTTCTTTTCAAAATTGAAAAGATGGTTTGAAATCCGTATACTACTCAAAGTCTCAAACTATGAGTACACGTGGACGGTTAGGGTAAATTGTCAATAGATATGCATAAACTCTTTCTAGTTCCTACCTGATCATACTTTTTCTTTACGCCCAAAATACACATACACAATACTGTGCTTTGTGCTTCTTCAGAGATTTAAGGTAATCATCCCTCTTCGTTCTCATTGTTACAAATACAAGATGAGTATGGCAGCGAAAAGGATTATCAAGCAGCAAAAATGTACCTTATCAGAACAGGCTTTAATAGAGTTTCTAAGAAAATACCCTATGCCCAAAGAAGTTAAAATTATGCTACCAAACAAAAACCAAAATATCTTTGATGCCCCTGCTGGATATGTTGGGTTGTATGTTCATGCTTTTATGGAATCCAACTTTAGGATTCCTATTCATCCACTAATCTTAGAATTTTTACAGTATTATCAAGTACATATCTCCAGGTTGAACCCGTTTGGCTTAGCCAAACTAACCACCTACATTGTTATATGCAAAGCTTATGGTTATGAGCCCACGCTTAACGTGCTTAGAGGCTTTATCAACCTTTGCCCTGGTGGTGATTGGTTAACTTTAGGCAAAAGAAGTGAACCTGATGTTCCCTGTTTAATAACAAAACCTTTTGCCAACATAAGAAAATGGAAATGTTTGTTTTTCTATGTGCAAGACACTATCATACCTCCCAAATATCCAGCGTTGCTAGACAAAGATTTTCGTTTTGACGAGAAACGTTTTGATGATCCTTTGCCACACTTCGTCAGAAGCTATCCCCTTTACCAACGTCTTGAACGTCACCCATTTGACGTGCAAACGTTTCCTGAGCCGATACTGTTTATGGCGGGGATTGTAGATCATTGGGAAGGCTCTCCACTGGAACCTGCGATAATCTGCAATGGGAAAAGTATGTGCATACCTATTAAAATAAAGTAAATGACTTATCTGATGATATTTATCTCTTCTTTTTGTATTTCTGCAGGGATGGCGTTTAGGAACTTCGTCGTGGCTCGTGGTGTTAGAGAAGTTAGTTTTGTCCCTAAAGAGCCAGAAGACATAAGCTATGGGGTAGGTTCTCCATCCATGTCAATTGAGAATGACAAAACCCCGCAGTTTGTGGAAACTGTTGCAGATTCCGATGACCCCCTGATCAAGGAATTTCAAACGAGGCTCGCAAGGTCCTCCGGTGTTTCATACAAGAAAAGTAATAAAGCAAAGGCTGCCATATCTGTAAGGAGCCCTCCAAAGAGGAAATTAGCCCTTCCCACTCTTCCAACGAGAGTTGTGAAGGCCAAAGGGTCACACTCTAAAACTTTTATACCCACTCCTCTAACGATCCCTGATGATCCTACTCTAAGTAAGCTATCATCCTTCATGCGTATCAAATGCCATGCATCATATAACTTGTTTTCCTTTCTTTTTTAGGCCTTCCTGATGTTGTGGAACTTCCTAATGCACATGCCTGTCGACAATTGGTTGACAAAATGACGCCTATCAGCTGGAAAGGAGTCTTGAATGACATGTCTATTGAAGAACTTTGCGACTTTCACTCCAAAAGTTACGCTAGGCAGGCTGTATTGGATAATCATCTTAATTCGCGAACAAGGGAATTAATGCAAACGTTGTTGGATGTGAGGGTAAAAATGGATGACATTTTAACCAAAGAAAAAGCTAGGGATCAGGAATATGATAAGTTGGAGGCTAAGTGTAAAGAAGTGATGGAGGACTTTGAGAAGAACCCCTTCGTACGAGATATGCGAGTCAAAATTAACAGACTCGAAAGCCAACTGAAAGAATCCCAGGAGAGGTGTAATAAATTGAAGGTTGAGGAGTCCAAAGTTTCCATCTATAAAGCCCAAATTGCCGCGCTTGAGTCTAAATGTACAAGCCTTGAGGTCGAAAGGTCTAGGCTGGCTGAGCATGAGGTTAACCTTGTCGATGAGCTTCATGATCTTAAATCCCAGCTGCAAATTTTGGAGAGGGACCGAGCTGAGGTAGTTTCGAGAGTTATTCCTCATGTGGCGATGGAATTGTACCGTAGCGATGAGGTAGGGAAAGTTATTGGGAGACTTGTGAATGCAGCCATCTTCTACGGAACGTGCACCGCCCTGGAAGAAGTTGCCAAGACAAAGAAACCCGTTGTTTTGTCGGAGGTGTCTTACTATCACCCCGATTCGGAGCGAGAGTTTAATGAAGCTGGTGATGCGTTTATTTCAACAAAGTACCCATATCTTTCCGAAGTGACCAAAGATCCATTGGCTTCAATAGAGGAGCTGTTGGCAAAGAAGCCTATGAAGATCCAACCTTCATCCTCAACAAGGAAGTCCAACTCTGCTCTACCTTGAAATGATTCCCCATCATGCTATAATTTATCTGTTATTCCTGTTTGAACAATTTATCTTTTGTGTCGCTGGGCTTCGACCAGTAACTTTAGACAATTGTCCTTTTTGTGATTATGATAATTAAGACTTTACGTAGTCTTTGTTTGTGCGAATTTAGTGGAATATGTCCCACTCTTATTGTCATGTTTATCTTCTCTTACGCTCATTTCAAGAGCGTACACATACAACCTAAGGTTATAACCTTATTGTGTGTATTTTGAACCAAGATTTTAAGCAATCGTATAATTTGATTGCGACAGAGGGTCGCGACCCACTCCGTCTTTATCCTTAAGTAGCAGAGGGCTTTCAATACCCTAAGACTTCATAGGAAAGTTAATGTGAATTATACTGGATGTTATTTATACACAAGGTTTGTGCCTTGCAACATCCTTCGACATTGAAACTTTTACACTACTTGGCTGGACAAATCTTTGTTGTAAAGAACGAAACAAGAGATTTGAGGGAAATGCGTTATATCATTAATTGGGTAGGGAGGATTACATCATTTTAAGAAATGAATACTAGGACACCTACCATTAATGCTTCTTTCCCCAGATGAGAAGAATGCGTTACATGAAATTGTAAAAACAAAATGAGTGTTTTTTTTTGTAGTAAGTTTTATATGTAAAACTTACGAAGGTTAGTACCGTTCCAAGTTCTATCCATGACTTCTCCATTAAGCGTTGCGAGCTTGTACGCGCCATTGCCGTAGGCTTCTGATATAACGTAGGGTCCTTCCCATGTTGGCCCTAGTTTTCCCTCGTATTCGGCCTTGCTTGCACTATTCAGACGAAGGACATATTCACCTGGCTTGAGTGTGGAGGGTCGGACTCGATTGTTATAGTACTTTTCAATCTTCTGTTTGTGGGCAGCCTCTCTGATCGAAGCTATTTCTCTTCTTTCTTCCAGAAGATCAAGATTTTCTCGAATCTTTTCATCATTTGTCTTTTCTTCAAAGTTCACGATGCGTTCCGTTTCGATGCTTATTCCAGAGGGTATAACAGCTTCCGTTCCGTAAGTGAGGCTAAAAGGAGTCTCCCCGTGGCTTGACTTAGGGTGCGTCCTATGTGCCCACAGAACTTGGGGTAACTCGTCTACCCACCCATGATGGCTTCGTCCCAATCTCTTTTCAATTCCTTCTATGATATCCCGGTTTGTGACTTCTACTTGCCCATTACCTTGGGGATGATAAACGGAAGTGAATGACTGTTTGATCTTCAGGCCTTCGCAGAAGGTTGGGAACACCCCTTCGGCGAACTGCTTTCCATTGTCGGAGATGATAATGTGAGGGACACCGAAACGACAGATTATGTGTTCCCATATGAATTTCTCCATATGCCTTCCTGTTACTGATGCCAAGGGCTTCGCTTCAACCCATTTGGTAAAGTAGTCTATGGCTACAACCAAAAACTTTACTCCCCCTGGAGCAACTGGAAGGGGTCCGACTATGTCAATTCCCCATTGGCAGAAAGGCCATGCTGACGTAACGGAGGTCATGTCTTGTTTAGGCATTCTCGGGACCTTGGAGTGGATCTGACACGCTTCGCACTTTTGTATTATTTCTATTGCATCCCTATGCATGGATGGCCAATAATACCCAAGCTTCATTACTTTTGAGACAACAGAGCGAGGGCCTGCATGCAACCCGCAAGAGCCTTCGTGGACCTCGTATATGATATTCGAAGCCTGTTTTGGTCCCACACAACGAAGCCACGGGGATAAGAAGGATTTCCTATATAGATTATCCCCAATAAGTCTATATTGGGGAGCTTTGACCCGGACCTTTCGAGCTAGTTTAGGGTCTTCTGGCAAGATACCGCTGATCAAATACTCCCTAATCGGAGTCATCCAGTTGGTGCCTTCCTCGGTTACGATGTCGGAAACTTCGCCCCGCTCGATTGACCTATCGGCCAATACTTCCACCAAAACCTCCTTCGTTAAATGAGCAAATGCCATTGACGCCAACTTGCTTAGGGCATCTGCTTTCTTGTTTTGATTTCTGCGGACATGTACTATATCATAGGTTTCGAAACTTTGGAGAAGTTCCTTAGCCTTTCCCAAATACTGCTTGATGGTGGGTTGTCTTGCTTCATAGGCGCCCTTTACTTGATTAGCAACCAGTTGGGAATCTACGAAAATGGACAGATTCTGCACTTCCATTTCTTTTGCTAGCCGAAGCCCGGCTAACAGTGCTTTGTATTCAGCTTCGTTGTTGGTGGCTTCGAACTCAAAGCGTAATGCATAAGTATACTCTTTTCCTTCCGGGTTAACCAACATTAAACCTGCTCCCGAACCATCGGAACTTGAGGCTCCATCTGTGTACAGCTTCCATCCTTCGCTCGTCTTCGAAGGCTGTTGCTTAGGGACCTCTTTATCTTGGCTAGGTCCGGAAGGCGTTTCGGCTAGGAAATCCGCAAGTACCTGGCCCTTGACGGAGTTTCGACCCTTATATTCTATTTCATGCTCTCCCAATTCGATAGCCCATTTGGCTACTCTTCCTGATTTCTCGGGTTTCGACAATATCTGTCTGATAGGCTTGTCAGTCAAGACTGTGATGGGATGAGCCTGAAAGTATCTTCGAAGGCGTCTCGCAGCATAAACCAAAGCAAGGATTAGCTTTTCCAACTCCGGATAGTTTAGCTCAGCTCCTTGTAGAACCCTGCTAACAAAGTATATTGGGACTTGTTTCTTTTCCCTTTCGGCTAAAAGCACCGCACTGATGCTTTCGAAGGAAGCCGCAATGTACATGAACAACACTTCGCCTTTGATTGGGGCCGTTAGTGTTGGCAAGATTTCTATGAATTCCTTTAGCTTTTCAAAAGCTGCTTTCGCCTCGCAGCTCCATTGGAAAGTCTTTCTATCTGTGCACCCTTTGAGTGTTTTGAAGAATGGTAAAGACCGATCTGCCCCCTTCGAAAGGAACCTGCTAAGTGCCGCAAGCTTCCCGTTGAGGCTTTGGACTTCCTTTAAAGACTTTGGAGCTTGAAGATCAGTGATGGCTTTAACCTTTGAAGGATTAGCTTTAATCCCTTGCTTCGTTATCAAATGCCCCAAGAATTTCCCTTCCTCCATGCCAAAGGAACACTTCTTGGGGTTAAGTTTCATATTGATTGCCCGTAATTGATCGAAGGTCTCTTGAATGTCGGAGAGGAGGTCCTTTTCGGTTCTTCTTTTGATTACCATGTCATCGACATAGGCTTCCAAGTTTCTTCCGATTTGCTTATGGAAGGCCTTGTCTACTAAACGCTGATAAGTAGCCCCTGCGTTCTTTAAGCCGAAGGGCATCTTCTTGTAACAATAGACACCCTTTCCTGTGTAAAAGGCTGTTTTCTCTTCGTCCTCCTTTGCCATTTGTATTTGGTGATACCATTTATAGGCTTCCAGAAAGCATTTCAAACGGAACCCCGAGAGGGATTCGACCTTCCAATCAATTTCAGGTAGAGGGTAGCAGTCCTTCGGACAGGCTTTGTTGATGTCGGTGAAGTCAACACACATACGCCACCCTCCATCGCTTTTCTTTACCATAACTGGATTAGCAACCCAAGTTTGGTATTTCACTTCCCTGAGAATTCCTGCTTGTACAAGCTCATCTACCTCTTTACAGGCGGCTGCACTTCTTTCTGGTGCTAGGCTTCGTCGTTTTTGCTTAATTGGTTCAATGTGCTTGAACTCGTTAAGCTTATGTTCTGTACCGAAAGGCTTGCCGTCGATCATGAGAGTCCTGGGGACCCCAGTCATATCTGAATACGTCCACGCAAATACGTCTTTGTTGGCTCTGAGTAGCTTCTCCAAGTCTGCTTTGAAGCTAGCAGGGAGTTGCTTTCCGATTACCACCGTTTGCTCTGGATAGAGCTCGTTCACCACAATACGTTCTTCGGCATCTGTACAACTTAGGATGACCTTCGGAGGTTCCTCTGGACTTTCTTTAATCTTTTTACCGTTGTCTCCCGTATGTTCTTGATTGTAAGTGGAGAGGACGGTGCCTATCCCATAGGGTGTATGGAATTTTACTGCTGCGTGTATGGTAGAGACTACGATCCCCATTTTTTGCATGGCGGTCCTTCCTATCAACAAGTTGTAAGGAGAGCTGGACCTTACGATAGCGAACATGAGGGTTTCTGTCCTTGTGAGCTTGCCTTCTCCAATCGTTATTTCCAACGGAACTTCCCCCAGAGGCCATGAATGTTCGCCAGAAAATCCTACCAAGGGTATCTTCGAATCAATTCGCTGTGACCTGATCGAAGGATTAAGCTTGAGAAAACAGTGCTCGTAGATGATTTCGCAGGAGCTTCCACAGTCCATATAGGCTCTATTCACTTCCCGGTTGGAAATGAGGACTTTGATTACCACCGGATCGTTTGAAGGGATTCGACCTGCGAGAGGAGGAAAATTACCTCCCCTACTTCGTTACCCTCCGTTACCTTTCTTTTCAAGCTGGCTTCGCCCCAGCGGACCATGAGTATTGGGGCTTCGAGAGGAGTGGTGTCGGTCGTCTCTTCCTTTTCCTTCTTTATACCCTTAACCAAATGTGCCAATTGCCCGGACTTCACAGCTTCCTCTATCTGTTTCTTCAGTTCTCTACAACTGTTTGTGTCGTGACCGTAATTTTCGTGGAAGTGACAGTATTTGCTGGTATCCCTGTTTTTGCCCTTACTTGTCATACGGGGAGGCGCTTCGAAGGCTTTGGCTGCCCTCTCCGTAGCAAGTATTTCCTTTGGAGACTTCGTTAGACTGCTTAACAAACCATGGTTGGGGCCTTTGTTGTACGGAGAAAACCTATCTCTGCTCTTGTTCTTGTTCTTGGACCCCTCCCACGAAGAATGCTTCGAAAACTTATTGTTGCTATCTTTATCTATCGGAGCTCCATTAGTGGACACCTCTTTTGCTTCAATCCAAGCATATGTCTTTTCGGTCAACCCTTTGTAAGTTGTCGGAAGGTCGGTGGACAAGAATTCCACCAAACTCCGATTCCGAAGGCCGTGTACGAAACCAGAAATACGCTGATCTTCATGAAGACCTAGAATTTGCAAAGTCTCATCGGTGTATCTAGTAACGAAGGCCCTGGCGCTTTCATTGTCTTTTTGTTTGATGTTGTGCACCGTTAAATGAGTCCTTGTGAATTTCTTTTGCTGACTGAAGTGTGACCGGAACTTGGCTTTGAGATCATCAAGGTTGACGATGCTACCGGGCTTTTGCCCATTCCACCAAATACGAGCAGAGTCCCGTAGGGTGTATGTGAACATGTGACAGGCCACCGGCATAACCCACTTTTGCATTTTGATAGCCCCTTCGAACAAGTGTAAAAAATTGTCCGGATCCCCCTTCCCATCGTAAGTCCCGACATGTGAAGGCATTTTCAACCCATCAGGCAATGGGTAATCTTCTATCCACCTAACGAAGGGTGTAGCTGAACCCATAGGGTCTGAATATAGACAATTATAAGGTGGTGCGTACATGGGGACAGTATTGTATGGATTACTGTTTGGGGGCATTCCCATAGGAGTCTGGCCTGGGTAGGACTGATAAGGTGTATTCATGGCAAACGGGTAACTGTTTCCTAAGGCGTACGGAGGGTACGCCATAGGGTGGCCGAAGGGCATGTTCCCATAATTTTGAGGGAAGCTTGGGTTATTAGGCTGTCCATTTACTGGAGGATATAAATTTTGAGGATAAGACTGAGTTCGGAACGAGGGGTACATGTAAGACCCTGAGAAAAACCCTTGTAATCAATCTTAGTGATTAATAATAATCTCGAATTACTATTTCCTAATGCCTATTTTTTTGCTAGAAATTTAAACTTTTCGTTATCATTGTTAATAGCCATGCATTATATATACGCATATATATATATTTAACACACCAACGCTAGAGATTATGTTTCCGACGCAACATCACTTTATTATAAACAACGACAAGTAATCCTATTCATTTAAGTAGTTCACTACACTTAACCAAAACTTATTTCATCTAATTCTAATCCTAAACTATAAACCAAACCGGGCCTTAATATTTCAGCCCAATCACCACACAGCCCAACACCACCTTACTCTTTTTCTTCTCTTTCTTTCTAAAACCCGATCGCCAACACCCTTCCTAAGCACCCTCGTAACTCATAAATATCGAACCTAACTCATATCTATTTTTACGCCATCATGCTCACCACTTAACGGACTATCCAGATGCACGTTCCCAGACATGGATGTTGTATAGCAAGACAATAACTAGAGTCACTTTGTTGGTCCCAAATCCAATCTAGGCGTATAATAACAATTGTCAAAATTCAACCAAATCTCTCCCGATTTTATTACAACCCTTTGAGATCGTTAGACACATAACAAGTTAATCAATAAAAACCAACCCAACATCACACCCCACCATCACCTCGACAACAAGAATGTTTCAGTAACCCATCTACATTTTTCTTTCTTCCTTTGCTCTTAATACTGCTCGATACCCACTTCTAGAAACTCGACATATTTATTAATATCAAACCGACATTCATCTAATAATACACATGCAAACGTACCACGAAACTAACTAATGTAATATCAAAAACTCAACTAAAATTTACTAGGATTAGCACAATAATGACACCCATTCGACACTAAACATTATCATGCACCCACTTAGAAAATCCGAACCAAGTACACCACTAAAGATCTCGACCCAAAACTGTGATCATATTTCGATAAATCCCACAAACCACTAGCCACCTTGCTAATTAAAATATGTCATTACAAATACAAAAATAGAATAAAAACTCTTGTAACTCCCACGTGTGATAAAAGGCAAAGGAACCAAATAAGCAAGAAAAGTATAAAGGCTAGCATCCAAATTCACAATCAACCACATAAGTCTTACACCTAAACTAGCATTCTATCACACAAGTGTCCTTCACCCACAGTACAATGTAATCATCAGTCAAATAGTCAAGATAATTGAGATATTTTTTTTTCTATATAAACTCTCCTATTCGTTCATTGCCAATCTTCTATCACCATCACCTTTCATCACAGTCACCATATTCCTTAAACTTATAGCCACTTCCTGTCGTGTATGTGGGAGCAAAAACAATCCGCTCAAGTCACATAATAACCAATTCAACTCACTAGCCTTTCTTTGTATTTCATTCAAACCCCCACAACCACTTTCACCCTTATTTCACTATCACCATACCTTCAATTAAAACTACCTTTGTTCGACCCAAGGAACTTAACCAGTGTAAGAGTAGGACGTCCAAAGAAAATAGGTTGTTCATTTCGTGTTTCGACAAGCCAAAAGTCTCCACCACCTTTTCTCAAAGGTGTTGTAAGTTCTTCATTTCCTTTTAATATGTACTTCATACTCACTTGCATGCATACACACTCCATACTACACTCGAACTGTATCCATTTTACTTTATATATACCATACAGTCACCAACTTATCTCACATGTTAACATATAAAACACACCATGCATTATCATGTTTGTTTTTACTCAAATACGTATATAGTAACACTTTACTTAGTTGCATGCACTTGTTATTCGAATATTAAAAACCTTCGAGCTCAACCGGGTTAACAAAAGGAAGCATGTCGAACCTTAACTTGATCAAACCAACCATGTCACGTTAACATATGATCACCCCTTGAATATCACCTTAACTCGACCTTGAACATAAACTATAAACTCCTCGCTAAACCGGATAAAAAGAAAACAGAAAAATATTCAAGACATCACTAGTTAAAGAAATCCACTCGAACCAGCTGTTTCACGACTTATTTAAGATGAAACCGTTCATACAAAACCCAAATATTTTTATCTTTCTCGATAGCTCACATGGCAAACTACATATTTCGTGTTCTAAGATCCCTTCCATAAACCCATCTCGACACCTAAATTAAATCCTTTTTAATGCTACTCGAATGGTGTAAACACTTAGGAAGTTTTATAGAACTTTTCACAAAAATTACTCCATGCGACCCACCCAAAAACTTTAATTATATTTTCGAAATCTCATAAATAACATATCCATATTTTTACATCATACGAATGTCAAGCTAGCAAACTATAGTTTTCATGTTCAAAACTCGACCTCATAAGCATGTTATCACACTCAAAACAACTCAACTAGGATCGACCATCACATATAGCTAGCAACTGTTTTCAGAAAGTAACATAACCATTCGGTTTGGGCCAAAAACCAAGCCCAACAAGAATTTTTGATAATCAGGTCCAACAGGCCCAAATAATATATTTTTAGAATCTTAAAAATAGTCTAGATCCAAGCCCAAAACTATTTTCACGCCCTCGCCTCTAAAACTCTTAACGGGCTATGTTACAAATCGTTAAGGAGCCCATTAGTGCAAAAATAATTTATTTTCTGAAATAATAAAGTGAAATAAGTTAAAATAAACTTAATAAAGTTATAAAAATTTTCAGAATATTTTTCCCGTCATTTATATGCGAAAAGGACTAAAAATGTAACGCGATTTAACCGAAAAGGACTAAAACTGCCAAACCTGGAAACTAAAGGACTGAAGCTGTAAAAACAGTTGTAAAGGACTGAAATTGACATATTATTGAACTTCAAGTCTTATATGGACTATTGGACAATTATTGGACTGTTACCGAACTATGGACTGAATAAAGACTAACGACGTAACGCGAATTCCGGTTAGGGTATAAAATGTAAAACCTAGGAAGAATCAAGGACCAACTGTACTAACTTGTCATTCTTATCTTCTTTTTCATTTTTGCACCATATCTTTACTTTTTATGCATAATTGCATTACATTTGCATATTAGTAATAGCGATAGAAATATTTCATATTAATATCTTATTTAATCGTTGAGGATATGATCTTACGAGATGTGCAAGCACCCTAATCATATTACACCTTCACTCACAATGATTTGATCATTAGTTAATCACCATCCACTACTCATACACACACACCAATAGAGATTAGTAAGATTCTCAGTATTTATATATATTTACCAGGTTCTATATCGAAGTTGTTGTAATCACCTCTGAGTTATTTTTACCATCACCAGGAACGCATAAGGTGAGTCATGGCCTCACTTTTTAAACTCTTTATAATTTTTAAACTCCGTGAGGGGGATACATGCTATAAATAAATCACAAGTATTTTTCTGTATGCTACCTGACTTGATATATGCCTAAGTACACCATATTGCCACAAGACCCTTTATCATGAGCCATTAATCACTGCGGTGAACGCGAATATAATGAATAGATCTATTAGAGGTTGACGACCTATCCCACTAATACTGTGACGGAATGCTTTTTGCTAGTCGTATTAGTCGCGATACATTATATTTGAGAGAAATAGGAATTGGCAAAATCACCTATTACACGAGGGCAAATTTTCATCATTAATTTGGTGTGCACCTCCGTTTAGGCGGTACTTTGTTAACGTTTGCGTGTCATGAGACTTAGGGCAATATATGAACTGCAATATCAATCTTTTAAACTGATTGTATCTCCAATACAATCTTACTTGTGATTGAACTGATATTTAAACTACAAACTCCATGATTTCACTCAACATTATGTTGACTTTTAAGCATGTATCTCAGGGAACTAGAGGAGCACGGCAAGGCATGGAGCAGGCATACCCTATCTTCAATAAATGGTGTAAAATAAGTTGTAATTCAGTTAAAATAATGTACTCTGATGTAATGTTTTATAACTGAATTTGTATTATGGACCTATGTAAATTAAAAATGCCATCTTAGGCTGTTTTTCTATGATTTCACATTCGATCCTCACAGTAACACCCAAATAAATCTTCCGCTGCCACAAATCAAATTTGGGGGTGTTACAGTTTGGTATCAGAGCTTCGGTTATAGAGAACCAAATGTTTTTAAACGTTGGACTATAACTACATTTTTCAAACAAATTAATTATACACCATGTTACCTTAAACTCTCCATGCCTGCTTGCTGCCGTGCTCGGTATGTTATACATTAGGATTATCATATATAAGCCTCTGCATACTTGATAGTTACTGTGCACAACTAGATCATCTTATGCTTATAATACACCACTTGATGTTAGTAAGTTACTTATTTTACGATATATGGATTATTACAGTACTATGTCGTTTATCACCCACTTTAGTATATCATCGGAGCCGGACTCCGAGGGATCACTAGCATCAGTCACGTCCCCCGAACTTCCTGATGCTGTAGTACCAGAGATTGTGCCCGACGCGATTGAGCCCTTTGTAGAGGGTAGAGCCGCCGTCATACCATTATTAGATGACCCTCATGTGCCAGTTTTGCCAGCACCTACGCTACCACCACATTTTGTATATGACACCTACTCTCCTTTCTATATACCACCTCCTGATGACTTGTACTATGAGAGTCAGCAATGGCTCCCTGCTGATGATTTACCCGAGCCCCATCATGTTGCACCACCACCACTACCTGACCATGTACTCGACATACATACCCAGACATATCCACTACTACCTCGACAGCGGGATCCGATTCCTGCAGAGGATATTCCTTCATCGAGTAGACGTCGCATCACAGACCAGACACACCCATCCTCACCATCACTACCTTACCCTCCTGGTTTCACTCCCCCAGCTCAGACACATGATGCTTGGGAATGATTTAGACCGGTAGTCACCCACACCCTTATCCCATCCACAGTAGTGACACGACTCGAAGGTCACGGAGAGCAGATTGAGTCACTTCTTCGGATGACCGACCATGTGTCATTGGATTCTCCAGGGACTATCAGCGATACTCTGCATAGGTTGGCTTCCAACAGAGCAGTGATACAGCAGTGTCTGAGACAGATGCAGACAGACTTGGCAGATACCCGTTCCCACGCGATATCCTTATGTAGAGAGGGCCAGGACTTAGCTTGGGAGGCTCACTTGTCACAGCGTAGAGCAGACACATTAGAGAGACTCATGGGAGACATACAGATAGAGCATCAGGCTGAGATACAGAGACTCAGAGACCAGATCTCAGAGCTCACGAGGCGTACGGATAGACCTGAGCAGTAGACATAGTTAGCATGATTGTATAGTTTGAGACATTGTAGTCTGCCGCATGTGGCAATTAATAAAGACTCTTGTATCGTTTTGTTGTATAAACTCAACTGATCAAGTTATTAATGTTGTAATGCTGGTAGTAATGTACTATATATCTGTTAACTTATGTATTATGGTTGTTCGTATGTATTATAATTGTATCCAGACATGTCGTGATGTTACCTGTTATTATTATGATTCTCTAATTGTGTAAATATTGCAAAACCTGAACACATAAATATGGTGATATGAAATTCAGTTTGTATAATTAAATTGATTGTTCCTTAACAATCCCACATCTGTAAATTGATAAACTACAGAGATATCATAATTATGGGCAAATATTCAATTTAATTATCATTTCACACCATGATTACATTGTGCATATACTCAGCTATTCTATTCAAATTCTAAATCTGTATTCTTGTGACATTAATAGAAAATGGCACATAGCGACAACGAAACCACCAACGCAACCGTAACACTAACACATGAAGAGGTTCGAAAAATGATTGATGAAGGCATCGCTGCAGCACGCGAGGCCGATGCAGCAAACCGATCAAGCAATACTATGGGAACAACAAATGAAAGTGAGGCATCTACTCCACGTAAATGCACTTACAAAGAATTCGTGAGTTGTCAACCCACCACCTTCAGAGGTGTGGAAGGAGTGACTGAATTAGGCCAGTGGTTTGAGTGCATGGAAACGGTATTCATGAGAAGCAACTGTGCTGAAAACAATAAGGTTACTTTTGCCACCGGAACCTTAAGGGGAGATGCACTATCTTGGTGGAATGCTACCGTCAAGATAATGGGTGCTGAAGCAGCATATCAAATCTCTTGGACCGATCTGAAGAATAAAATGCTGGAGAAGTACTGTCCGAGGACGGAGATCAGAAAACTTGAAGATGAATTTCACGAGTTAGTAGTGAGAAACTGTGACGTCAGTGCATACAACCGAAGATTTCTAGAATTATCTCTTCTGTGTCCACACATGGTATCTGACTTTGAAAAACTGTTGGAAAAATATGTGGAGGGACTACCTTCAAGCATTGAAGGAGATGTTACCGCATCCAACCCAAAGACCCTCGAAGCTGCATTCGTGTTTGCTCAACGAATGATGAATCGAGAGCTTAAACGAGGTTCTAAAGCCACGGTCACTGGGCAAAAGAGGAACTATGATAACTTTGGCAGCAACAACCGGAACAGCAGCAGTTATTACAATCACAACAGGAACTACCGCAACAATGATCGAAGCAACCGTAATAGAGACCATCAACAAAGCAGAAATGACAGACATCAACAACAAAACCGCAGACAAGAAGCCGCTAGAGCTTATGTGGCCACACCTGCCGAAGGAAAAGTGTATGCTGGGACAAAACCCCAGTGTAACAAGTGCAAGATGCATCATACAGGACCTTGTACCGCCGTTTGCGGTAACTGTAGGAAAATAGGTCATGTGACCCGAGACTGTCGAGCCACGGGGGCGAATGCGCATCCAGTAACAGTAAAGTGCCACGGTTGTGGTGAAGCGGGTCATTATAAAAGCCACTGCCCCAAGAATATCAATCAGGTTGCCAGAGGAAGAGCTTACGTGCTCGGAGATGGAAACGTGTCACTGAACCCCAACGTCACTACGGGTACTTTCTTACTGAATCAAAATAGTGCTAAAATATTATTTGATTCTGGAGCCGATAGAAGCTTTGTATCTACTTCATTTGCTTTATTGCTTAAGATAACACCTGTAGAATTAGACACCTCGTATGAAATTGAGATAGCCGACGGGAAATTGTTAAACACCAACACCGTACTCAAAAACTGCACCTTAACTCTCCAAAACAACTCATTTCCAATCGATCTCATGCCCATCCAACTTGGAAGCTTTGACGCAATTGTGGGTATGGATTGGTTATCCAAACATCGTGCCCAGATCCTCTGCGATGAAAAAGTTATCCAAATCCCCGTAAACAATGAAACACTTATCGTTCGTTGTGACCACTTCAAAACCCAATTCAATATCATCTCGTACATTAAAACAGTGAAATACATAAACAAAGGATGTCACGCATTTTTAGTCCAAGTAACGGAAAATAAGTCGAAAGAGAAAGAAAAGCGACTAGAAGAAGTGCCAGTTGTAAATGAGTTTGCAGAAGTGTTCCCTGAAGACTTGCCAGGCATCCCACCCATTCGGCAAGTAGAGTTTCGAATCGATTTAGTGCCTGGAGCAGCACCTGTTGCAAAAGCACCATATCGATTAGCCCCTTTCGAAATGAAAGAATTATCTGAGCAGTTGAAAGAACTGTCAGATAAAGGATTCATCCAACCCAGCTCATCACCTTGGGGAGCACCAGTCCTGTTCGTCAAAAAGAAAGATGGAACATTCCGGATGTGCATCGATTATAGAGAGTTGAACAAACTCACAGTGAAAAATCGATACCCATTACAAAGAATAGACGATCTATTTGACCAACTGCAAGGATCGAGTGTTTACTCAAAAATTGATCTAAGATCAGGATACCACCAACTAAGAGTCAGAGAAGAAGACGTTCCCAAAACAGCCTTTCGAACACGATACGGACATTACGAATTCCGCGTAATGCCATTTGGTCTTACCAACGCACCCGCAGTGTTCATGGATCTAATGAACCGCGTGTGTAAACCATATCTGGACAAGTTCGTAATCGTATTCATCGATGACATTTTAATCTACTCGCGTAACAAACACGAGCATGCGGAACATTTGAGAACCATTTTGGGTGTACTCAAACAAGAAAAACTGTATGCAAAATTTTCCAAATGTGATTTTTGGATCTCCACCGTTCAATTCTTAGGTCACATCATCAACAGTCAAGGAATTCACGTTGATCCCGCCAAGATCGAAGCAGTTAAAGGTTGGGCTTCGCCCACCACTCCCACCGAAATTCGACAATTTTTAGGACTCGCTGGTTACTATCGAAGGTTTATAGAAGGTTTTTCCAAAATCACAAAACCTTTGACAGAACTCACTCAGAAAAACAAGAAGTATATCTGGGAAGGGAAACAAGAGTCAGCATTCCAACTCTTAAAACAAAAACTCTGTGAAGCACCAATTCTAGCGCTACCCGACGGAAGCGAAGACTTTGTAGTATATTGTGACGCATCGCATCATGGTTTAGGTGCGGTACTAATGCAGAGAGACAAAGTCATAGCTTATGCGTCCCGACAACTCAAGAAAAATGAGGAAAATTACACCACTCATGATCTAGAACTAGGAGCGGTAGTATTCGCTCTTAAAATATGGAGACATTACCTATATGGTACAAAGTGTACGGTATACACCGATCACAAAAGTCTTCAACACATACTGGATCAGAAGGAGTTGAATATGAGACAGCGCCGATGGATAGAACTACTCAACGACTACGACTGTGAAATTTGCTACCACCCCGGTAAAGCGAATGTCGTGGCTGACGCATTGAGCAGAAAAGAAAGAACCAAACCTCTTAGAGTTCGATCATTAGAAATGACAATTCATTCACCACTCCCATCTCAAATACTCATAGCCCAATCAGAAGCTCTTCAGGAAGAGAATCGAGCTCAAGAGAACATTAAGGGCATGATAGAAAGGGAGAACGGACTCATACGAAGATCCAATGGAATGTTATGCTTCAAGAAAAGATGTTGGATTCCTCTTTATGGAGGTATTCGTGATTTTATCATGCATGAATCTCACAAGTCTAAATATTCCATTCATCCCGGATCCACCAAAATGTACCAAGATCTCAAACAACTTTACTGGTGGCCAAACATGAAAGCCGACATTGCAACATATGTTGGGAAGTGTTTGACTTGTTCAAGGGTCAAAGCCGAAAATCAGAAACCTTCTGGACCACTTGTACAACCGGAGATACCAGTTTGGAAATGGGAACGAATCACCATGGATTTTATTACCAAGTTACCAAGAACGTCGACCGGATATGACACCATTTGGGTTATCATCGACCGTTTAACCAAATCAGCTCATTTTCTGCCTATCAAAGAAACTGACGAGTTGGACACACTCGCTCAGTTATACTTCAAAGAAATCATAATCCGACATGGAGTCCCGATCTCTATCATCTCTGACAGAGACAGTCGATTCACTTCAGGATTTTGGCAATCCTTACAGAAAGCTCTCGGTACTCAATTGGACATGAGCACCGCCTATCATCCTCAAACTGATGGACAAAGTGAAAGAACAATCCAAACCTTGGAAGATATGCTTAGAGCATGTGTGATTGACTTCGGAAAAGGTTGGGATAAACACCTACCATTGGTTGAATTCTCATACAACAACAGTTATCAAGCTAGCCTGAAGGCTGCACCTTTCGAAGCACTTTACGGAAGAAAGTGCAGATCACCCATCTGTTGGACAGAAGTTGGTGACATGCAGCTTACCGGACCAGAATTAATCCACGATACCACCGAGAAAATATTCAAAATCAAACATCGTCTCCAAGCCGCTCGTGACAGACAAAAGAGTTACGCAGACGTGAGAAGGAAACCCATGGAGTTTGAAGTCGGAGATAGAGTTATGCTAAAAGTTTCGCCCTGGAAGGGGATGATACGCTTCGGAAAGCGTGGAAAACTCAACCCAAGGTACATTGGACCGTTCAAAATCCTCGAAAGAATAGGTCCAGTTGCCTATAAGTTAGAACTCCCGGAAGAACTCAGTAGGATACACCCTACTTTCCACGTATCCCAACTTAAGAAATGCCTATCGGACGAGACTCTCGTCATCCCACTGAAGGAGATTAAACTGGACGACAAACTTGTATTCACAGAAGAACCCGTAGAGATAATGGATAGAGAGGTTAAGCAACTCAAGCAAAGCCGTATTCCTATTGTGAAAGTAAAATGGGACTCTAAGAGAGGACCAACGTACACATGGGAACGCGAAGATCAAATTCGTGAGAAATATCCACACTTATTCCCGTAAACCACTCTTAGTAGCCATTTTAGACTTGAATTCCGGGACGGAATTCGAATGAGGAAGGAAGTACTGTAAGACCCTGAGAAAAACCCTTGTAATCAATCTTAGTGATTAATAATAATCTCGAATTACTATTTCCTAATGCCTATTTTTTTTTGCTAGAAATTTAAACTTTTCGTTATCATTGTTAATAGCCATGCATTATATATACACATATATATATATTTAACACACCAACGCTAGAGATTATGTTTCCGACGCAACATCACTTTATTATAAACAACGACAAGTAATCCTATTCATTTAAGTAGTTCACTACACTTAACCAAAACTTATTTCATCTAATTCTAATCCTAAACTATAAACCAAACCGGGCCTTAATATTTCAGCCCAATCACCACACAGCCCAACACCACCTTACTCTTTTTCTTCTCTTTCTTTCTAAAACCCGATCGCCAACACCCTTCCTAAGCACCCTCGTAACTCATAAATATCGAACCTAACTCATATCTATTTTTACGCCATCATGCTCACCACTTAACGGACTATCCAGATGCACGTTCCCAGACATGGATGTTGTATAGCAAGACAATAACTAGAGTCACTTTGTTGGTCCCAAATCCAATCTAGGCGTATAATAACAATTGTCAAAATTCAACCAAATCTCTCCCGATTTTATTACAACCCTTTGAGATCGTTAGACACATAACAAGTTAATCAATAAAAACCAACCCAACATCACACCCCACCATCACCTCGACAACAAGAATGTTTCAGTAACCCATCTACATTTTTCTTTCTTCCTTTGCTCTTAATACTGCTCGATACCCACTTCTAGAAACTCGACATATTTATTAATATCAAACCGACATTCATCTAATAATACACATGCAAACGTACCACGAAACTAACTAATGTAATATCAAAAACTCAACTAAAATTTACTAGGATTAGCACAATAATGACACCCATTCGACACTAAACATTATCATGCACCCACTTAGAAAATCCGAACCAAGTACACCACTAAAGATCTCGACCCAAAACTGTGATCATATTTCGATAAATCCCACAAACCACTAGCCACCTTGCTAATTAAAATATGTCATTACAAATACAAAAATAGAATAAAAACTCTTGTAACTCCCACGTGTGATAAAAGGCAAAGGAACCAAATAAGCAAGAAAAGTATAAAGGCTAGCATCCAAATTCACAATCAACCACATAAGTCTTACACCTAAACTAGCATTCTATCACACAAGTGTCCTTCACCCACAGTACAATGTAATCATCAGTCAAATAGTCAAGATAATTGAGATATTTTTTTTTTCTATATAAACTCTCCTATTCGTTCATTGCCAATCTTCTATCACCATCACCTTTCATCACAGTCACCATATTCCTTAAACTTATAGCCACTTCCTGTCGTGTATGTGGGAGCAAAAACAATCCGCTCAAGTCACATAATAACCAATTCAACTCACTAGCCTTTCTTTGTATTTCATTCAAACCCCCACAACCACTTTCACCCTTATTTCACTATCACCATACCTTCAATTAAAACTACCTTTGTTCGACCCAAGGAACTTAACCAGTGTAAGAGTAGGACGTCCAAAGAAAATAGGTTGTTCATTTCGTGTTTCGACAAGCCAAAAGTCTCCACCACCTTTTCTCAAAGGTGTTGTAAGTTCTTCATTTCCTTTTAATATGTACTTCATACTCACTTGCATGCATACACACTCCATACTACACTCGAACTGTATCCATTTTACTTTATATATACCATACAGTCACCAACTTATCTCACATGTTAACATATAAAACACACCATGCATTATCATGTTTGTTTTTACTCAAATACGTATATAGTAACACTTTACTTAGTTGCATGCACTTGTTATTCGAATATTAAAAACCTTCGAGCTCAACCGGGTTAACAAAAGGAAGCATGTCGAACCTTAACTTGATCAAACCAACCATGTCACGTTAACATATGATCACCCCTTGAATATCACCTTAACTCGACCTTGAACATAAACTATAAACTCCCCGCTAAACCGGATAAAAAGAAAACAGAAAAATATTCAAGACATCACTAGTTAAAGAAATCCACTCGAACCAGCTGTTTCACGACTTATTTAAGATGAAACCGTTCATACAAAACCCAAATATTTTTATCTTTCTCGATAGCTCACATGGCAAACTACATATTTCGTGTTCTAAGATCCCTTCCATAAACCCATCTCGACACCTAAATTAAATCCTTTTTAATGCTACTCGAATGGTGTAAACACTTAGGAAGTTTTATAGAACTTTTCACAAAAATTACTCCATGCGACCCACCCAAAAACTTTAATTATATTTTCGAAATCTCATAAATAACATATCCATATTTTTACATCATACGAATGTCAAGCTAGCAAACTATAGTTTTCATGTTCAAAACTCGACCTCATAAGCATGTTATCACACTCAAAACAACTCAACTAGGATCGACCATCACATATAGCTAGCAACTGTTTTCAGAAAGTAACATAACCATTCGGTTTGGGCCAAAAACCAAGCCCAACAAGAATTTTTGATAATCAGGTCCAACAGGCCCAAATAATATATTTTTAGAATCTTAAAAATAGTCTAGATCCAAGCCCAAAACTATTTTCACGCCCTCGCCTCTAAAACTCTTAACGGGCTATGTTACAAATCGTTAAGGAGCCCATTAGTGCAAAAATAATTTATTTTCTGAAATAATAAAGTGAAATAAGTTAAAATAAACTTAATAAAGTTATAAAAATTTTCAGAATATTTTTCCCGTCATTTATATGCGAAAAGGACTAAAAATGTAACGCGATTTAACCGAAAAGGACTAAAACTGCCAAACCTGGAAACTAAAGGACTGAAGCTGTAAAAACAGTTGTAAAGGACTGAAATTGACATATTATTGAACTTCAAGTCTTATATGGACTATTGGACAATTATTGGACTGTTACCGAACTATGGACTGAATAAAGACTAACGACGTAACGCGAATTCCGGTTAGGGTATAAAATGTAAAACCTAGGAAGAATCAAGGACCAACTGTACTAACTTGTCATTCTTATCTTCTTTTTCATTTTTGCACCATATCTTTACTTTTTATGCATAATTGCATTACATTTGCATATTAGTAATAGCGATAGAAATATTTCATATTAATATCTTATTTAATCGTTGAGGATATGATCTTACGAGATGTGCAAGCACCCTAATCATATTACACCTTCACTCACAATGATTTGATCATTAGTTAATCACCATCCACTACTCATACACACACACCAATAGAGATTAGTAAGATTCTCAGTATTTATATATATTTACCAGGTTCTATATCGAAGTTGTTGTAATCACCTCTGAGTTATTTTTACCATCACCAGGAACGCATAAGGTGAGTCATGGCCTCACTTTTTAAACTCTTTATAATTTTTAAACTCCGTGAGGGGGATACATGCTATAAATAAATCACAAGTATTTTTCTGTATGCTACCTGACTTGATATATGCCTAAGTACACCATATTGCCACAAGACCCTTTATCATGAGCCATTAATCACTGCGGTGAACGCGAATATAATGAATAGATCTATTAGAGGTTGACGACCTATCCCACTAATACTGTGACGGAATGCTTTTTGCTAGTCGTATTAGTCGCGATACATTATATTTGAGAGAAATAGGAATTGGCAAAATCACCTATTACACGAGGGCAAATTTTCATCATTAATTTGGTGTGCACCTCCGTTTAGGCGGTACTTTGTTAACGTTTGCGTGTCATGAGACTTAGGGCAATATATGAACTGCAATATCAATCTTTTAAACTGATTGTATCTTCAATACAATCTTACTTGTGATTGAACTGATATTTAAACTACAAACTCCATGATTTCACTCAACATTATGTTGACTTTTAAGCATGTATCTCAGGGAACTAAAGGAGCACGGCAAGGCATGGAGCAGGCATACCCTATCTTCAATAAATGGTGTAAAATAAGTTGTAATTCAGTTAAAATAATGTACTCTGATGTAATGTTTTATAACTGAATTTGTATTATGGACCTATGTAAATTAAAAATGCCATCTTAGGCTGTTTTTCTATGATTTCACATTCGATCCTCACAGTAACACCCAAATAAATCTTCCGCTGCCACAAATCAAATTTGGGGGTGTTACAGTACATACCATTGGGAGGAAGATTTCCTCCCATATTAATTGTAGACAGATTGCCTTCTACGCCTGATGCGTGAGAAGGCTGCAACGGAACCCCAGCTTCAGTCCTTCCAAGATGGGCAGCTAGCAATGGAGGCAAAGTCACCCCCCTTTCTTCCCTAAGCTGACTCCTACCGTTAGAGCCTTCGGTAACCGCCCCTTCTCTTCTTGTCGGAGCCCGCTCGGGGACTCCTTCGAAACCAACGGACCTTTTGCTTAGCCTTCGACCAATTGGAGACCCAATTCTTAAGGCCGATAGGGTTGGTCCTTGGGTCGGAGGCCTAGGTTCCATCTCCATTTCTTCATCATACTCATCACTCGAGTATTCCAACTCCCTTCGTACCTCAGCATTCCTGACTTGTCTGTTACGAGCCCTTAAGAGGGTTTCCAACACTTCGTGGTTGGCTTCGACAAAGGCTGGGCTAATGACAGGTTCTGGGTTGGCTGATGTCGAAGCATGATTGTTGGTTGTGATTTCTGGGTGAGAACGTGTTGTGAAGGTGGAGACGGTTATTGGGGGAAGGTTGTTAGGGTCATCGGTTGGTATTGGTGTTAAAGTAGAGAAACCCGGTGGGGGAGTATCTTCTCTCCCTTGATCCATGCCGGAATAACAGTGAAATTGGTTGCTAGGTTAAAAGCTCGGAATTAACGAGACCAATTGTAGCGGTCCCACGGATGGCGCCACTGATTGAACAAATATTCGTCAACCAAGCCTTCGATGGTGATCAAAGGAATAATGGGGTGTTGAGATTGCGCCAAGCTTGTTCTTAACCTGAAAATAAGAAATACAAAGACACTACGTTAAGTGATTGCGCAGGGGTTGGACCCTGCGAACCACCTCCGGCGTGCGAGTAAGTATGTGTGATGGTAATGTAGGTCATAAATTTAGAGAGTGAAGTTAACTTGTGGATTAACTCGAGATTACTTACATTGTTCTTGGCCCGACTATGCTATTTATAGGGGAGAAATAGGACATAGTGGGCGGTTGCACATAGTTCGGAGATCATGGGGGCGTCCCATGGAAAGTGGTAACTGCTAGGGCTTTGTAGCCCACGATCTCTGTTTTGGCGGGAAGCCAAAGGATAGAGGAGACGTGGGTTTGACCAGGTCTGGATGATCCTTCATGTTAGTCCCTTCGTCAGGAATACCCCGAAGGGCTTAGGGCTTCGATTGGCGGATTCCCACATGGTAACCATTCGCAGGCGAATGGTTTTACGCCAATGAAACGTATTAGAAGGTTAGCCTGGGCCTCCGAAGGGAGGGCTTTCTACAGGCTCGAAGGGGAGTCCTTCGACCCGTTCGGAGGGTACATCATCAATGATCCAAATGGAACTTGCTGCAAATACACCCTAAAAATGACCTTTTTTTGGAAAATTTTCAAATTTGGTCGCCTGAAAAAACACCAGATGGGCGGCCCCCTTAATTTCCTAGGCGGTCCCCTTAATTTTAAGGGGGCCGCCCAACAATTAAGGGGACCAGCCATCTGGACAGTAAAATTTACTGTTTTCTTTTGCATCTTGTGACCACTTTTACCTAGCCCCAGCTACCATTTCTCCTTATGGACGAACTGGTATTGGAATCTTCCTACAAAACCTCAAAAATCAACCTAAACCAACCACATTTTCATACTATAAATTCCCTCCATAGATTACCTCTAATTCCATCATCCTTCATCATCCAAAACCACCATGTTAACACCAAAACCCTCCATCTCTAAGACTCCAAGGAAGCAAAGACTTGTTATCATACCACCAAAACAACCTTTCATAGACCTAACCCAAGATGACATCAAAACTCCATCACCACCACCTCAAAATTCATCCCCAAGTGCACCTAATGCACCATCAAAAACACCCTCTACTCATGGAGCTTCATCTTCCTCCATTCCATCCACTTCATCCATCAATGACTACATCCATACTCACCTAATATCATCACTAAGAGCATCATCACCACCATCCACTCAAGAACCTTCATACACCCAACTTGTCATTTCCTTATCACCCATCACACCTCTTGATGCTCACTTCTCACCATCACCAACCCTACAACCACTCTTTCCTATACCTTGGGAATTGCTTGAAGCCCATGGTGACAATTGTCTTTGTTGCATCCATAACCGGACCATAATCTTTGGTCTTAGAGATGAGATACACTACATGTTTTCATCTCTTGAACACATGATTACCAACCCACCACCACCACCACCTCCACCACCTTCACCCACTACACCACCACCACCTCCATTTTCACCCAATTAAGCATATGCAATGCTTATAAATAATTTTCAAACCCTTTTTGTATGCAAGCTCCATGGAAGATCATGTACTACTAGGACGATTATGTAGTATCATTAGTTGTTTTTACTTGAATGTTTGTATGCCTCATGTTGTAATCTACTTGGTTGTGTATTTATACACAACACTTTTATTAAATGAATGGTCTTATTCTACATGCTTGCTTATTGTTGTTACATATACTTGTGCTTCTAACATTTTTCTTGCAAGCGTTCCATAGCTCGTTTCCTTGGTGCCCCCAAACGAGGGGGAGTTCTCGTCCCGACAAATTTAGATTCTAAAACTTGTCGGCATAACCTTTTTGATTCTACAAAAAGGGGGAGAAATAGATGTAAACTCACTAAATACTTGTCTAAAAACTAATTTTTAGATTTAATGAGTTTAGATTTTGTAATCATCAAAAAGGGGGAGATTGTTGATATAAATAATGCCTAAACACGTTATTAATATTTTTCGATATCTCTACGTTTTGATAATCACAAAATGTAAAATCATTAATCGGAAAATTATGACGTAAACAAGTATTTAGTTGTAAATATCTATTTCTACAACTCAAATCACTTAAGGTATGAATGAACTAATGCTTAATGCATTATATGATCAAAGGAACATTTTCTTAATAACTAGATTTTTTATAAAACATCAAAAACATTTTATATATTTTTGAAAAACATTTTTGGTATTAAATAAAAATGTTTAATCTTTTATAAAAATATGAATTCAAATTTTTAAACCAAAATCAGTTAAAATGTTCCAGAAAAACCTTCCCCACAAAAAGACAAATCTGGGCAACGGACACCTAGGGCGGCTCCCTTAATTTTACTAGGCGGCCCCTTAAAATTAAGGGGACCGGCCACGCTCCTATAGGTCTCCAGCTGTCCAATTTTTCTCCTATAAATACCAGCCTTCTCCTGGATTTTTACTCACCTTTTGCACACTAAAACTTTCTGTTTTAAAACCTTTCTAAACATTGTAAATCCTTTGATCATATTTTCTTAAGCATTGGTTTCTAAGTGATCCAAGCTTCCAACACCAAAAGTGCAAAAGAAGAACTCTACTTCAACTAGTTAAGAAGTGTTATTACTTACCTCATTCAATTGTGTTGTTGTGTAAAGTGTTGTATAGTTGTGATAAGTAGATCCTAGTGTAAGTAACTAGTTGTGTTGTAAAGAAGTAGTGTAGAAGTAGTTGTGGATAAGTAGTCGTGAAGAAGTCGTGAAGTAGTCGTGAAGAAGTCGTGAAGAAGTCGTGAAGTAGTCGTGAAGAAGTCGTGAAGCCGTTGTGAAGAAGTCGTGATTAAGTCGTGTAGAAGTTGTGTATAAGTTGTGAGATTGGTTCTAGCTACGATTAGAACTCGACATCTAGCTTTGTGTCGTTAAGCCGGTGTAAGCTAAAGTTGTGTAAGGTTTCTCCGCCATAAGGGAGTTTGTTGACATAGTGAATAAAACTCTCGAGTAGGTGACTCGAGGAGTGGAGTAGGGCAAGGAAGGTGTCCTTGTAGCCGAACCACTATAAATCTCCGTGTTGTGGTTTGATCTTTCTATCTCTCTCTTTCATTTCATTATATTTACCTTACTTGCATTACTTATTTATATTTGTTTATATATGTTCATATTGATCAAGAGTTGAATTCACATAAGATAGAATCGAAGTTTTTAAAAAGTAAACAAAAGTTTTCATAAATTAAAAAGGACGTAAAACTATTCAACCCCCCTTCTAGTTTTCCACAAATTCTACTTCCAAAAGTACCTTCATGTACAAAAAAAGAACGTCATCAGGTGAGTAATTAACCAAATGATAGCAAAACTCAATATCTATTAAAAAATGTTGTAGATTTGGCAGACTTTTAATTTCATACAAGTGCTTATTACAATTACCTTGCTTCTTATAGGACCAGCCTATCTGCGTGCAGCAAAACAAAACCAACAACGAGCTGCATTTGCATCTGCAGGTAATTACACCTGTTATAAATCTTGCCCCCTGTTATTTGATTTATAAAATATTGTTCTTCACACTAATAATTACCTCTTTGTCAAGGTATTCATGTGGTTTACCATAATATTGGCCCTCCATCGTTTGAATGTCAAAATTGCAATGCAATTATGTGGTATGAAGAGAGAAGCGATAAAGGATCCAACACTAGCAACCCAATATTCTCCCTTTGCTGCCAAGAAGGTAAGGTGCTTCTCCCCAGGTTTAATGAAGCACCTTCGCCTCTCAACAAGCTTTTAGACTATAACAATCCTCCATCTTTAAGATTCAAAGAGCATATTAGAGTCTATAATGGCATGTTTTGCTACACTTCTTTTGGAGCCAAAATAGATAATTCAATTAATACAGGCAGAGGACCATACACATTTAGAATAAATGGCCAAAGCTATCATCGAATAGGTTCTCTACTGCCTACAAGGGGTGCTCAACCCAAATATGCACAGCTATACTTTTATGATACTGAAAATGAAGTAAAAAACCTGATGCAAGCTTTTATACACAAGGAGAGTGGCGAATTGGTGGATGAAAAAATAGTAGCAAGCCTGATTAGAATGTTCGATCAATCAAGTTCAATTGCCAAGGCATTTCGAATGGCCAGGGATTGGTGTAACTCCCAGAATTCATCCAAGTTTTAGCTACGCCTGCTAAGTGGTTGGACTGCATCACGGCAGTAAAACGCCCCTACTGTCCCTGAAATAGCAGCTCTAATTACTAATGACTTTGGTGATGGCATTCCCACGAGAGATATTGTTGTAAGTAACAAGGATGAAAGTCTGAAACGTATTTCTGAGTTGCATTCAGAATACATGGCCCTTCAATATCCATTATTATTCCCATATGGAGAGGAAGGATTTCATGAAAAAATACCGTATCACAAGAACACAGGTACCCGCAAGACAAAAAGGGGTTGTCTTACAATGAAAGAGTACTATGCATACATAATACAACAGCGAAATAACCAAGGTACAACCTTACTTAGAGGTAGGCGATTATTTCAACAATACCTGGTGGATGCATACACGGCTATTGAGGAGCAAAGACTTAAATGGACTAGGCAAAATCAAGATACGTTACGTGTGGATCTATATCATAACCTGTGTGACGCTGTCACAAGGGGTGATACAAGTGCAGCAGGGCTCGGGAAACGAATCATACTACCAAGGAGTTTTACTGGCAGCCCAAGGTATATGATGCAAAACTACTAAGATGCTATGGCTATATGTCGACATTATGGAAATCCAGATCTGTTCATCACTTTCACCGCCAATCCAAAATGGCCCGAGGTTACTGAAATGTTAAAGCACATCCCAGGACAAAAAAGTAATGACTGTCCAGAAATAGCAACCTGTGTTTTCAAGATTAAACTAACTGAAATGTTAGACGATCTTACAAAACATCATATTTTTGGTCGTTCACGGGCAGGTAATACAACTTGGTGCAAAACGTCAAAGTCTACTATTCTATATCAAATTTATGCATCAACTTATGCTTTCCTTGCATTTCCTTTCAGTTGTCTATGTCATAGAATTTCAAAAACGTGGCCTACCACACGCTCATATCCTATTATGGCTAGACGAAGAATTGAAATGCAAAACCGCACGCGAGATAGATGACATAATTACAGCAGAGATACCATGTAAATCAAGTGATCCAGAAGGGTATAAAATAGTAACTGAATTTATGTTACATGGACCTTGCGGTCAAGATGCTAGGCACGCCCCATGTACAGTTGAGGGTAAGTGTTCGAAACGTTTTCCTAAACCTTTTATGGAAGAAACAATTGTTGATAATGATGGCTATGCGATTTATCGTCGAAGGGATAATAAAGCTTACCATATAAAAGGAAAGTTTAAATACGATAACAGATATGTGGTTCCTCACAATCGTTATCTCCTCATGAAGTACCACACCCACATTAATGTCGAATGGTGCAATAGATCAAAGGCAATTAAGTACTTATTTAAGTACTTAAATAAAGGGCCCGATAGAGCTACAATTGTTATACAAGAGAATGTTACAATCGATGGCAATTTGGCAAATGTACAAGTTTTGGAGGTGGATGAAATTAAGAATTATTTGAATTGTCGCTTCTTAGCTCCATGTGAGGCAATGTGGCGTTTGTTTTCCTATGATATCCATTACTCATATCCATCAGTCATGAGACTGAATTACCACTTGCCGAATCAGAACGCAATCACACTTCGTGACTCAGAAAGCTTACCAGCCCTAATTCAAAGGGAAGGTATCGACATAACTATGTTCACTGATTGGTTTGAATTAAACAAGCGTGATACATCAGCGAGGGCATATTCATATGCTGAGATACCTCAACATTATGTGTGGCATGAGAAAGACAAAATGTGGAAACAAAGAAAACGTAAAAGATGCATTGGCAGGATTGTTTACTCTCACCCAGCTTCTGGAGAACGGTATTATCTTAAAATGCTGTTGAACATTGTGAGAGGGCCTGAATCTTTTCAAAATCTCATGACTGTTAACACCAGACTATGCTCCACATTCAAACAAGCCTGTTTTGAATACGGCCTTTTAAATGATGACACAGAATGGAAGCATGCTATATCAGAAGCAAGTGTATGGGCGTTTGGACCACAACTACGTGACATGTTTGTGACAATTTTGTTGTTTTGCGATGTCAGCAGGCCTTTAAAATTATGGGAAGAAAACTGGGAGTTCTTATCAAAGGATATCCTCCATAAAAAAAGAAAATTTTTTAAATATCCTAATTTGGAGATGACGGATGAACAACTCCAAAACTATTGTTTGCTAGAAATCCAAGAATTGTTAGGTAGGCATGGAAGATCTTTAGCAGAATTTCAAGATCTACCACTTCCTAACCCAAAGTTACTAACCAACTTGGACAATCGTCTCATCAGAGAAGCGTTGGATTATGATATGAAGAAGAGTAGTGCTGAGCATCAACAACTTCATTCATTATTAAATCCCGAGCAACGATTAATCTATGAAGAGGTGATTGAATTTGTGCATAATAAAAAAGGGAATTTTTATTTTGTATATGGACCAGGAGGGACCGGGAAGACATTTTTATACAAAACTGTCATTTCAAGGTTAAGATTAGAACGTATGATAGTGCTTGCTGTCGCATCTTCAGGTAAAAATGAATATTCAAATAAAACAAACAACTACTTTGTAAACTTTAAAAAATACATCTTCAACTAATAGCCTCAATTTATGTAGGAATCGCTTCATTGTTGCTACCAGGAGGTAGAACTGCACATAGTCGTTTTGTTATACGGCTTGAATTATTGGAGAACAGTACATGCGGCATAAAGTAAAACACACATATGGCAGAACTCATGCAGCAAGTTAAACTTATCATCTGGGATGAAGCGCCAATGACTCAAAAATATGCTTTTGAGGCATTGGACAAGACGCTAAAGGATATTTTAGGATATCATGAACCAGATAATAGGAGTCGAATCTTTGGAGGCGTGACGGTCTTACTGGGAGGTGACTTTCGACAAGTTCTCCCAGTTATACCAAAAGGGAGCAGGCCCGACATTGTTCAATCCTGCATAAATCAGTCTGCGTTATGGAAGCATTGCAAGGTCTTCACCCTTACACGCAGTATGCATGTCAATGAGTATAGTGAAAATGGGCAGATTGATACTCGAAAAAGGGATTTCAATAGATGGGTTTTGGCTGTGGGGGATGGCACGTTGCCAGCAAAATGCAAAGAAGGGGAGGATGAGCCAACTTGGATTGACATCCCTGAAACCTTTCTAATTAAATCATGGGATTCTCCTATCGAGAAAATTGTTGCAGAAACATACCCTGATTTTACAACAAGAAAAACCGACAATGTCTACCTCAAAGAAAGGGCAATTTTAACTCCTAAGAATGAGGATGCTGATGCCATCAATGAGTATATGTTTAACCAATTAGAAGGCGAAACTGTTACATACAACAGCGCAGATGAGATTTGCAAGGGCTCTACAGACAATCTTGAACAGCACGACCTGTATCCGATTGAATTTCTAAATTCCTTAAATTTCCCCGGCATGCCCCCACATGCTCTTCACTTAAAAAAGGAACTACCCGTTATGCTATTGCGAAATGTCAATCCAACCAAAGGACTATGTAATGGAACAAGGTTGCTCATTACAGATCTCGGCCAGTTTGTTATTCATGCTAAGGTACTAACAGGTTCAAATGTAGGAGACAATGTCATTATACACAGGATTATACTCACATCAACACAGTCCAAGTGGCCATTCGTCCTCAAACGTAGGCAATTCCCTCTAAAACCATGTTATGCAATGACCATTAACAAAAGTCAGGGCCAGTCACTTAATTATGTTGGCCTGTATTTGCCTACTCCCGTATTCAGTCATGGACAACTTTATGTTGCATTATCTAGAGTTACCAGTCCTGATGGCCTTAAAATACTAATGATCGAAGACAAGGAGCCGGAGCTTGCGCACTGCACACGCAACATTGTTTTCAAGGAAACTTTCAGCAACTTATATTAGCACAGCTATGTAATGTTTCTAGATGATATCTAATAAATACATGAATAAGTATCATATCAGTATTAAAGATTGAATGCATAACGCATACTCTATTAGCACAGATATCACTTCAAAAGTCAGTCAAATATCCCATAAAGCGTATTATATCCTTTCTAAGCAAATAAGTATTGAATCCATACACGAAAATAATTAGTATCCTTATTATCAAAAACATAATTCTTTATGAAGTAAAACTAAGTTTTATTAACATCCCATTCTATGGTCTATATAATCAGCAACAATCAATATAACATTGGTTATGGATATCCGAAATACAGCAGAAAAAGTTTATAATCAGAAACCTTCATATATACAAAAGGAAGCAGCCCTGATCCAATATTCATCTGATGTAAACTATATCATACTCAGATAGGTGGCTATCGGAACATGTACAGCTGAAAAATTTTGACAAAGTATGAATGACGGGTGTGCGGCGACCATGAAAATTTAGCAATAGCTGCCTTGGTCGCTGCACATCCATCGTTGATATTCCGTCTAACATCTTATATAACAACAAAAGCCATATCATCAAGTATGCAAACACAAAAACTTTACTAATCAAATTTGAAAACAGATATACAAATCAATAACCAAATTCAATCATACCAAACTTCTTAATTCATCATAAACAATGAATACCCAAATTCAATCAAACTTACTTAATCAAATTTGAAAACAGCTGTACAAATCAATAACCAAAATCATCATATCCCAAATAAATGTATAATCATAAACATCTAACATATCATTTCACAAGGAACCCTTACAGAGCCATACGATTATCGGCCCTAGATTATCATTTCATAAAAATTGAAACAATAAATGCATAATCATAAACAAGAAATTAAATCAAATGAACCTATGATTTAATTTGATTAATATGTTGTATAACGGATCGGCCTAATTTGAGATGAAACCCTAATTATTTTTCGCCGGATCTAAAAAAAAGTGTGTGTTTGACTCATGTGTGTGTGAGAGAAAACACACTTTCTCATAAAGTATAAAAAGGAAAAAAATTAAATAAAGTAAATAAGTAAAATAATACATAAACATAAAACTAAATATTAATATTAACCATTATCAAAGTCATTAACATCAAGAGTCATACTAGCAGTTAACCATCTGATCATTACTACATACATACAAAAGATCATTAAAAAATACTACCCAAAAGACATCTACCATATTCTTATAAACTTCTAATCATCATCGAAAAGTGCTTCATGAAACCCAAAGATACCCTAATCAAAGAAGTCCATTATGCTCATGTGATGCTCACCCTCGGTGAGACCAGCACGGACCTCCACCAGTATAGCCATGAACGCCTCCAACCTCTGTCTAGCCCTGACCTGCTTCTCACGAAGGCATTCATAAACATCACTAGCAGCTTCTTCAACATCTTCATTGAGAAACATAACTTCCGCCATACGGGCGGTACGTTGGTCAATACCCCTTTGCAACTCATCGCATTTCTCGCCCAAATACCTAAGGAATGCTTCCTCTTCGGTATGTTCCTGAATGAAGAGGAACTTGAAGCATTTGTGGAGCTGATCTGAGCCGGAAGCCTCTTTGAGTTCATTGATAAGTGGGGTTTCTTGAGCCATTTGATTGTTTGAGTTGAAATGAAAATAATTTTGGTTTGAAAAAGTTATTATGAATTATTAATATTCTGATTACTGAATATATAAGCAGTTTCATCATTGCAACACTTAATTAGAGTATTAATTGTGATAGATGGTTTGTTTTCCCATGCATGAATATGCAATACGTTTTTTGAAGAAGTGTTGCAATGAACATAAAATTCTTCCACTAATGATACAAATGTTTTCATAAACTGCACATAAATTTGTCAATATAGCATATCTAACCCACAAAGTTTGTCAATTATGATGACCATTGCCAAACTAAACATCTTAATTATTAAATCCATACATTACACGCCAAAAAAACATAAAAAAAATAAACAGAAACAAAAAACTAACATAAATAAAATACATAAAATAAATATCAAAATTTCATTGACTCCAACTTCTCAATAAAAAAAACAGACTCTTTCTCAAAGAATCTAGCGATTCCAAAGCAACACCAAGAGGACCTAAAGCTTCCATGCTCGCCATCATTATATGGTTCTTCGCCATTATCCACCTTAAATGTTGACAACAAGAAAAAAGTAATTTGGAAAGTGCATAATCTTGACCTGCCTGTTGCACAAACCATAAACGCATACAATCATACAATTTAGAAGAACCGGCAACATTTAAAGTAATTAGTTTAGATAGTGTAAACCTAATGACTACCAACCATTAAGCTATGAACACTTAGACACAATTGGTGCAACGCACGAGCTTTACAATGCCTCATATAAAAGAAAACTTATACTTTGTTAAATCAAAAATGAAATATATTTAAGTCAATTTTTATGTTTATTTATTGTGCATTAAATGCATAATTACTTTAAATATGGAAAGAACAGATTGTTTAATACGGCTTAAGCGTTGCGCAGTGGGCAGTGTTTAGCAAAAACCATTTTTAATTTGTGCCACCATGACACTTGTTTTAAAACATTAAATGAACTAATTTATTTCCTAGTATAGAATTATTTCTAAATAAAATAAAGTTAATTATCTTGATTAGAAGAGAATTAGAAAATCATTAATGTACACTAACATTTAAACATGGTAATTTAAGATTATTAATTGTCTTTAACAAATGCCAAAGTGACACAAGTTCGAAAAAGGTTTTCTCTTATATAGAGAAGAAACTCATTCAATACAATTATGAGAATTAATCGGTCAATTAATCTCCTTATAATATTCCTCTATTATAGTACTACTGGTTACAAGGGCAATATTAAATATGATCATTAAGCCGAAGTTAAAGCTGCCCTTAAATAAGTCAAGACCGTTACAAATTTGTTGGAAAATCAGTTCTAACAATCGCTTATTAGTTTTTTTTTTTTTTTTTTTTTTGAACAAAGCTTGCTCACTAAACGAGTTTGCTCCATAAGTATACTCACTGATGAGCTTTCTTACTAAAGGGTTGAATCGTTTGATGAGATTACTCTTTTATGAGGCTGTTCAGAATCTACTCACTGAAGAGTTTTAACTCACAAAAACTCATCGGCTACATGATTTCTACAACAACACTATTTGAGTTGAGGGGGTTCAGTGACTTAATGGGTGTACACTCTGTATTTTCAAACTCATTTCCGAATATAAACTGAACCCTCAGTTGCACTAAATTTCAATTTCTAACGGTTTCATTGTTTAAAACCACTATGTAGTAAAAATACAAAGCGTACAAAAATGGTGGTATCTTAAGTTGTTTGGAAGTAGCTATATACAGGAAATATGATTTATTATCGACGTACAAACCTAGGGGTGAGCATCGGGCCGAAACCGACCCGAGCCCGACCCATCCCGAAACCGACAACCTGGGAATCCCTAACCGAGTCCCGATCCGAGTATAGCTTGGTTTATCCCGAGTCCCGACCCGAGTCCCGACTTCAGTCGGTTTGTGTTGTTTGATTTGTGTTTTGTCGGTTTATCCCGACGCCCGACCCGACCCGAATCCCGACTTCCTGGAAATCCCAACCCGAGTATAGCTCGGTTTGTGTCGGTCGGGGTCGGTTTCGGTCGGTTTTCGGTCGTCGGTCGGTTTTGCTCACCCCTATACAAACCAAACCATATATACATATTCCAACACCTTCTACATAACCGGATTACGTTTAACGTACGAGTATTACTGTAAAAAGTGACTGGAGTGTAATTTAATGTTTATATTTGTCTTAGTCGCGATCTTTGTTCTTTGGTTAATTTAATGCCTTGAACAGTAAAATTTCCTTAATTACCATAATTAAACTTGTGAAATAAGAAGACAAAATCATCAAAATGCCGCATATATAGATGGTAAACCCATGGGGAAGTGTAGAGGCAATATACTTACTACGTCTATTTCATGTGTGATCATCACTATGTCACCTTATATAAAATCGTAACAAAACTTTCATACTTTCTGTCTCAAATAATACCGTCATTATGAACGATACACTTATTTTGAGACAAACAAAAACAAGTTAAACATATGAACTAGGTAGATGGAACCTAATAGTTAAAGCTAGAGAACAAAATGAAAATGCTAAAGTATTAGGTTAAACCATGGCCCCTCATGCACTTTACAGAGCAATGACATTCCAAAGACGATGATCTGTTCAATCAAAAATCCTTGTGAATTATTGTATCATAATAATCAACTTTAGTCTTTTATGCACATAAAGTTCTTTAGACATACAAAAAGTGACGTCTTTAAATTAGAAAACAAGATATATTAAGTTCAATATCTGTTTTGCAACTTTGAAGTGGTCACGTAAAGTAAAGCCCTAAAGGTTTACGACGTAAACCTTTAGGGCTTTGTCTGGTTTAAGTTTAAGGCTTTGTCTGGTTTAAGTTTATGTAGCAGTAAGTTCGTGAATTAGCTTTACAAACTTATTAGAGATAGGTCATATGTCAAAAAATATAAAAATTAATTAAGGTAAACTCCTTGCAGAGGTACAAGAACTTTAGCTTTACGTGAAAGGCCAAATTAATGTGTCAACAAAATATATTTCATGGTTAGAAATATTACGTACGTCATTCAACTTATTTTAATTGTGGTTGTTATTATGGTTTAAGGACAGCTTCTATTATCACGTCATGTGTCGCTCAAAAGACTTTGTGCGACGAACACGAAATGAAGAACATGGTTAATTGATCAGCTGGAATACAAGGAGCCGATCGGAAGGATCGCGTACTGTTATTCAAAACACGTAGGAGATAATCAACTTGGCAAAGGTTCTCAAAAAACTTGGAAATATCGAGTTAAAATATTCTACCAATTAATTACAAACTAATTAAACCAACCTCTAGCTCTTATATATCTTGACGCCTAGCTTATAGAGTGTTATTATTGTTAAACACCTTGTACTCCGTGTTATATGAAAGTTGATCATGCACAAGTGAGAAGATCTAGAATGATTAACATTTCATTTTTCAAGCTTTTTTTTTTTTTTTTTTTTTTTTTTAACCATAATGAGCAATTAACATAAGCAATTATACACTATAGAAAATATCAATTACAATAAGATGGCGGGCAAACGGGCAAACCCCCTTTTGGATGGCAAACCCAATCCTACTAAAGATGAAATTTTATGTCTTAGGCGTCGAAATATTATTTTACACAACCCGTTGAACACGTAGGAGATTAACATTTCAAGATTAATATAAAAATAACAAATGGGTCATATTATGTACTTAACCAGGCTTCTTTAGATGCTAATAACACTACATTTGAATTTCATTATTGGACTTTTGTATAGTTGACCATTTCATCAAATATGACTAGCTAGTGAATCGTTTTCGTAGATGAATATTATTATTATATAAAGAAAAAGGAAATAAAATTGGTCAGGCTTTACTGTTTTAGAGAAGAAAATGAGTTTGATGCCTTGTAAATTTGTATAAACCTTAGCTTTGCATTAGAGCACCCGGTGTGGCTCGCTGTCCCTTGTTAGGAATAAAATAAACGTAATACAAATTGTTTTGTATATAATCGTAAGATTACAACAACAGATTGAGGCCTGCAATTTGCAGTGTCCTTAAACAGAAATTCGCCCTATTTAGTACGAACTGTTTAGAGGATACAACAATCAAATCAAGTATGAAACTTGAATCTAGCGAATCGATTATGTTACAATGATGAAAATGAATGATGTTTTTGTGTTTTTGATGATTCCAAAGTGAAAAATTCGTCCTCTATATATAGGCACATGGTGACCCTTCAAAACAGTCACAATACCCCTTCAAATGGCCTTAGAGACGCTTCTTTTCGTAATAGTCACAATGGTTCAGAATTAGTGACGCTTTAACGACGACCTAGCGACAGAATAACCGTCGCTAACTGCCACTGGTTCAAACAGTCGCGATGGTTCGCTCAATGATGCTTTTTTAATAGATCTAACCGTCACCATTGCGATTAGGCACGTCTTTACCTTCGTGATGGTTAATTAGAGACGGTTTAGTGACGGTTTACCGACAGAAAAACTGTCACTAATCTCTAATTCGTGGCAATCACTAAAAACAACAAAACAATAATAAGTAATGTTCCAACAATACCCCACAGTTTCTATTCAAACATCAATAATACCCCACATTTGAATAGAAAATAAGACGATTACTTATTATTCTATTTCCATCAAATGTAATATGACATGCATTAGATTAGGTGTCTTTTGGACTTGAACCTATCCTAGTGAGTACATATCGGATCTACTTTGTGGATAGTGAACATAAGTCTTGAACTAGCCACGTTTTGTAGTAAATCGAGACAATAAGTATCACACATATCATATTTATGTAATAACAGATTCTTACCGTTGTGTTCATTTCGGTCGTGAACATATCCTTATTCATGAGAATTTTAGAGAACTTAGCCATCTGGTTCCCAAAGATGCGACCCCACATCAATCTCGTATAGGTAACGCTAATCAAGAATATTCCGTAGTATTCCACTGTGAAAAGCCATTAGCATTATTAAGAATTAAAATTCAGCCCTCAATCATCAACGGAAAAACACACACAAAAATCATCTTAGGAATGGGCATACCTGTGTGTTAGTACTTTTGAGTTTTCCTCAACTAGTTTTCCTATTGAACCTAGACCATGGGATCTCCAATTTTGCTAGGTTAGGTTTCCGCCGAGTAGTCACTCATTGTGTTGGCTTTAAGCCCATACCCCTCGATGTAAATATGACTTGTTCTCTACAATGGCCTTTTGTCAAAGGATCTGCTAAATTTTCCTTTGACTTAACGTAGTCGATGGAAATGATTCCATTTCTTAACAAGTCCTTTATCGTATTGTGGCGACGTCTTATATGTCTTGACTTGCCGTTATAGATTTGATTCTTTGCTCTGGTAAGAGCAGCCATACTATCACAATGTATACACACAGCAGTCACAGGTTTTGGCCACAAGGGAATACCCTCTAGAAAGCTTTTAAGCCATTCTGCTTCTTCAGCAGCTTTGTCTAAGGCTACAAATTCTGCTTCCATTGTTGATCTGGTATTCACAGTTTGCTTAGACGATTTCCATGATACAGCAGCCCCTCCAAGTGTAAATACATAGCCACTTGTGGACTTTCCTTCATTATGGTTGGAAATCCAATTGGCATCACAAAATCCTTCTAATACAGGAGGATACTTAGTGTAATGTAACCCATAAGCCATTGTATGCTTAAGATATTGAAGCACTCTTACTAGTGCATCCCAATGATCTCTCCCAGGGTTATGTGAGTATCGACTAAGTCGACTTACACTATATGCCAAATCTGGTCGTGTACAGTTCATTATATACATCAAGCTTCCTAGTACTTGTGTATATTGTAACTGAGATACACTTTGTCCTTTGTTCTTCTTGAGTTGAACCTTAGGATCAAAGGGAGTTACAACCGGTCTATCATCATAGTGCCCAAATTTCTTAAGGGTCTTCTCAATGTAATGAGATTGGGTAAGGATGTATCCATTAGAATTCTTTTGAATTCTTATACCAAGAATGACATCTGCTTCTCCCATGTCTTTCATATCAAATGAAGAATGAAGCATTTTCTTGGTTTGGTTTATAACATCCATATTTGTACCCATGATTAGCATATCATCTACATATAAACAAATGATGACAAATGCATTTTTGTATTGTTTAACATAGACACATTTATCACATTCATTTATTTGATAGCCGTTCGATAATAGAGTGTTATCAAACTTCTCATGCCATTGCTTTGGAGCTTGTTTAAGGCCGTAAAGAGATTTAATCAATTTACATACCTTATGCTCTTGACCTTTGACAACAAACCCCTCGGGTTGTTGCATATAGATTTCTTCATCTAATTCACCATTTAAGAACGCAGTTTTCACATCCATTTGATGTATAATCAGGTTGTGAATTGCTGCTAGGGCTGTAAACGAACTGAACGTTCAGTAAACATTTCATGAACCGTTCGGTAAAAAGTTCGTTTATGTTCGTTTATTTATTAAATGAACGAACATGAACAATATTTTACGATCGTTTAGTTAAACGGACGAACATGAACAAAAGTCATGTCCGTTTATTTATGTTCGTGAACGTCCGATTATGCGTTCGTTAACGTTCGTTTATGTTCATTTATTTATTTATGTTCATATATCATATATTTTAATTGTATAATATTAAAATTAGTTTGTTTAAACAAAACGACACTTAAAAAACAATATTAGATGCATCATTTAATAAAGTTTACGTTTGTTTGTCTATGTTCATTTATGTTCGATCGTTTATGTTCATTTAGCGTTCGTTTAGTGTCTTAATAAACGGACATGAACAACTCATTTTCTTAATAAACGAACATGAACAAGAAAATTCGTCCGTTTAAATGTTCGTGTTCGTTTATTTGTCCGGTTAAAATTAAATGAACGAACATGAACAAGGCTCCGTTCGTGTTCGTCCGGTTCGTTTACAGCCCTAATTGCTGCTATTGCCATTAACGTTCTTATAGAGGTTATCCTTGTAACCGGGGAGTAAGTGTCAAAGAAATCTTGACCTTCATTTTGAAGGTATCCTTTTGCTACTAAACGAGCCTTATACTTCTCTATGGTACCATCAGGTGTAACACCCCGACCCGCCAAGGTCAAGATATCACATTATGGTGTCATACAAAGCATACATAACGCAAGCGGAAGTCTTTAATAAATAACTAGACCTTGAACATCAAGTCTAGTATCAAAGATAATCCCAACGCATAATGGGTTAACCAAACAAACCAAAGTAAATAATATTCAAAGTGCGGAAATAATGAAATGTCCGAAACAATGGACTACAAATGATAAACAAAATGGGTCTCTCAATAATCTACTCTCTCATCCCCATGCCCGTCGCCCTGCTTATTACCTGCCGCATAAGAAAGAAAAACATGCGGCTGAGCTTAAAAAGCCCAGTGAACGGATATAAACGAATAACAAATCATAAAGGTAAATAAGCATAAGCAACGAAGGAATGAAAGATACGAAATCATAATCATAAGTCATACGAATCAAAGCATATCAAAAGAATAAGAGTGCATAGAAACTGAATGAGAACTGATCAATAATGGAATGAAAATAATGAGAAGGTTCATAAAAGGATGTGCCATAAGAACTCCATACATACATAATCCGTCAAATCATATCATATCATATAAGTGCACGAAGAGGGGAGACCTCTAAGTACCATAAGTGTGAGAGGGGTGTAAGGCACACACCACCTGATCACCATAATCATACATACACATAAATCCTAGGATGCATCCATACGCTCCCAACATAAGTATGTGTGACAGTACTAGACTGGTCACACACACGCATAAATGGCCAATAGTGCACAAAATCATAACATATCATAAAGGGGGAACGCCGTAGATCTATCACACCTCTACGGGAGTGTCATGCATAGGGTGCCATCCTAGACATGGTCCTGGTACCTCCAGAACTAGTTAAGCTCAGGCACAGATCTATCATATCATACCAAATCATAATCAAAGTCAAAGCATAGCAAGAGAAACGAAAGTGTATCTCAACAAATCATAGCAAACACATAATCATATCATAGCAGAGACATTTAAACAAATGTCAGAATGAATCACATAAGAATGGCAATCATACAATGAAAGCCAAGAATCAAACAAAAGGGAATCATAGCAGATATCGGATCATAAGAAATATCCCTACTGAAAAGGGAAAACATAATGTACGAAGCAATGTGTCTTAGGGTAAGACAGAATATCCGTACCTCGACAAAGCACACCAAATATCAAGGCAACAAAAGAATAGGGATGAATGATCACTCCCTCTTCACCCGATCTACAAATAAACATAAGTTCTCTTAAGTTCGTATAATCATATGGTTTCATGTTTGTTCCCATTTCATATTAAGGAGCTTTGATCATTAATGTTCTCGTATTTCAAATTAAAAGATTAGAGATGATCATATTCTTAGCTTATGATTCATAATGTCATTCACAAGTTTTAGTGTCATATAGTAGTTATCATAACTTTAGGGGTTCAATATGTAATTATCATAAGTTTAGGGTTCAATATGAAAATATCATCAAGTTACAGATTTTGTAAGTTATGACCTTTGATTTTAGCAAAATATCCATTTATACCCTTAAGGTTACACAATAAACACATCACACCCTTTAGTTCACAATTTTACACTTTTATAACATCACACAGTTTTAAGTACAAATTTGTCAGGTTTTCCATAAATTCTAAATCGTATAAGAACTCAGTATTAAAATCCCCAAAAATTCCCAGAGGTGCTAAAATGTCTTAAGTATTTTATCAAATTTTTCCAGATTTTATTATGTAGTATAGGTATGTATTAAAAATCCATTTTCACAACACGTCCAGATTTCTGAGAAATTTTACTATACGAAAAGTTATTAGCTAGAAACCTTTTAAGAAAAATTCAAAAAAATCTATAAAAATTCCAGGAAGTCATATACATCTTGAATATTACCCAGTTCAAAGGACACCTTCTAACTCAACACGGTTTGAAAATTAAAAATGGAAAACCCGGACTGATTTTCCAGACTCACAAATCCGACCAGACACATAATTTTCTAAAAATCAAAAAGTACCTTTCCATGCCTCTAAAAATTACAACATAAATTTCTCCAGGTAGCTATTTCATTAAACTACAATCTAGACTCCAGAAACATCAAAATATACATTCACATCATTTAGTTATAGCCGTTTAAAATCGACCAAAAGTTCGAACTCAGAAACAGACCTCACAGAAACCTATCCATTTTAGGGTTTTTCATATCCAAATCACAAGTTTTTCATCCCAAACGATTTTGGTTGAGTCCATAACATATTTTGGTCATTCTATAACATATTTAACATAATCACAACTAATTATTTCACCCCAAATATGCAGCCAATTCATATACACGAATTTTAGGGTTTGTAAATTTTATGATTTCATGTGATTGTGTTGTGCTTATATTCGATTAGAACCAAAAGGAAAACAAGAATTAATGATTGAACATAGAGGGTGATACAATACCCTCGAAGACCACGAAGAACACGAACACGACGATAATCACAACACCACACGAAGCTCCCTTTTCCCTCTCTTCTTCTTGATCGACAAACAGCCCACAAACCGAAAGAATAACATGGTTTTTGTTAGTTTTTGATGCGTAAAATTCGTATGGAATTATCGTGGATGTTAGGGACTTACCTTGTGATGATTAAACAAGAGTTAGAAGAAGATTTCGAAGCTTCTTGGATGGATTTAGAGGCGTGGCAGCAGCTAGGATGAAACAGCCGATTGGTTTGTTTTTAGTTTAGGGTTTTTCTATTTTTTTTTGAATGGGAAGATCGGTCTTGGAGGATAAAAGAATGCCGAAATTTGTTTTAGTGTAAATTAGGAAGGATATAATCACATTAAGAGTCTTAACATATTTAGTGCAATCATGAATTGGGACTTCTTTTTGGTTAAGGGGGGGGGGGGGGGGGGGGGGGCGGCAAACATAGGTATAGTTTTCTCTTTTTTTTTTTTTGTACAAACATTATAATGTATAGTTTTATAATTAAGTTAGACTTAGGTTAATTTCATTTAATTCGTATTCGTAAGTTCTCAAGATTTAATTCGAGGGCATTTTAGTCTTTTCATCTTATATTAATTTGCGGGTTTTACATCAGGTCTTAGTTTCTTTTTGAAGATCCACTTATGGCCTATGGGTTTATGTCCCGAAGGTAGATCAACCAATTTCCATGTATTATTATGCACAATTGAGTCTATCTCGATTTGAATAGCCTCTTGCCAATAAGGTGCTTCTGACGAATCCATAGCAGCCTTATATGTTTGTGGTTCTTCATTCACAATATAGGTCATATAATCAGGTCCAAAGTCTTTAGAGACTTTTGCACGCTTACTTCTTCTAGGTTCATCATTATCTTGTTGAACCTCAGAATTGTTGTCTCTTTGATCTTGAGACAACTGATCGTCTATTACTCTTTTCCTTGGATTTGAGATTTGTTTCTCTTTATCCTTATAAGGAAATATATTCTCAAAGAAATCTGCTTCAGCAGATTCTATAATTGTGTTGTTGCTTATGTCCTCTACATTGGATTTGTAAACCAGGAACCTATAAGCAGCACTATTCTTTGCTGGACCGAGATAAACACAATCAACTGTTTTTGGTCCAAGTTTGGTTCTCTTTGGTAAAGGTATTTGAACCTTTGCCAAACAACCCCACACTTTCATCCTTTTATAAGAAGGTTGCTTTCCTTTCCATAATTGATATGGAGATTTGTCACTCTTCTTATGAGGAATTTTATTCAACACTATATTTGCAGCAAGACATGCTTCACCCCATAGACTATGAGAAGCCCCTGAAGTAATTAACATTGAATTAATCATGTTCTTCAATGTTCTATTCTTACGTTCAGCCACGCCATTTTGTTGTGGGGTGTATGGGGCTGTTGTTTGGTGTACAATACCATAAGTAGAACAAAATTCAGCAAAGTCATTGGATTCATATTCTCCTCCTCTATCAGACCTTAGAATTTTGATCTTTTTGTCTAGTTGATTTTCAACTTCTGCCTTATATGTCTTAAACATATTCAAGGCTTCATCTTTGGTATTTATTAAGTACACATAAAAAAATTTGCTGCAATCATCAATGAAAGTAATATACTACCTCCGTCCCAATTTAGTTGTCCTAGTTTGACTTTCAAAGTCTTTTTGCTTCAACTTTGACCGCAAATATTTTTGTTTATATTCTATAACACTTGATATAAAATATATAAATAAATTTGATTTTAAACGAACTTTTCAATGATATAACTTTCATCAAGTATTATATAATACAAACAAAAATATTTGCGGTCACAGTTGAAGCAAAAAGACTTTGAAAGTCAAACTAGGACAACTAAAATGGGACGGAGGGAGTAATAATTCTTTCCTCCTCTTGATGGTGTTGCTTTGAAATCACATAAATCTGTATGGATTAAACCAAGTATTTCATTTGATTTTTCTACAGATTTGTGTGAATGACTTGTGTATTTAGATTCAACACATATCTCACACTTGGATATTTTATCCATTGTGCATTTAGGCAACATGCCTAAGTTTATCATTCTTTTCAAGGAACGGAAATTAACATGGCCTAATCTAGAATGCCATAAGTAAGAAGGATCAATCATGTACACAGAAGCGGTGCTAGTGCCCGCGTTATTATTATTAATAACATTGTCATCAGTTACAACACTTAGTTTAAAGAGTCCCTGATCAAGGTAACCCTTTCCTACATACACACCACCCTTGGTAATTACAAACTTATCTGATTCAAATACAAGTTTAAATCCCTTATTACTAAGAATAGGGCCAGAAATCAGATTCTTGGTGATGTTAGGCACATGCAACACGTTTGAGAGCACAAGATCTTTTCCAGAAGTCAACTTCAATATGACTTTTCCTTTTCCTTCAATCTTTGAAGAAGTTCCATTCCCCATGAACATTGGTTCAGTTTCATTCACCTTTTGGTAAGATACAAACATCCTTCTTGAATTACATATGTGCTTTGTTGCACCAGTATCAAACCACCAATCAACATAATTTGTGGTTAAGAAGGCTTCAATTACTCCAGCAAATTCTGTTGGAGATTCCACATGGTTTGCTTGGTTGGAATTTCCTCCAGAATTTCCCCCCCATGTTCTTTCTTGTGGCGACAATCCTTGGCTTTATGACCAGGTTTCCCACAGACCCAACAGTGATAAACTTTCTTGAAGTTGTTCTTCTTTTGTTGGGTGTAATCCTTCTTTTTATCCTTGGACGAATTATGTCCAGAACCACCACCCTTTTTGTTGTTTTTGTGGTAGTTCTTCGGTTTTGAAAAGCTTTCTCCAACCATGTTTGCATTTGGTTCTATCGAATTTAGATCAGCCTTTTCTTGCATCCTGTTATCTTCCTCAACACGAATTTTAAGAACAAGTTGCTCAAAACTCATATCGCCAGTCAAATGTTTAAGATATAACTTAAAATTTTTCCAGGATTGAGGCAATTTTTCAATAATAGAACCAACAAGAAAGTTAGAGTTTATACCCATGCCTTCTACTTCCAATTCATGGACTATGATTTGGAGTTCTTCCACTTGCTTCACAACTGGCTTTGCATCATTCATCTTGAAGTTCAAGAATTTGCCAATAACAAACTTCTTGGAACATGCAACTTCAGTCCTGTATTTCTTTTCCAACGATATCCATATATCCCTTGCATTTGCAAAGGTAGAATAAATATCATACAAGGAATCATCCAAAGCATTCAGAAGATAATTTCTGCAATTATATTCATTATGATTCCATTGTATTTCTGCAATTATATCCTTCCACATACGGATCTGTTGGTTCAGGATCCGTGAGAACATTTGACACATGCAACGTTGTCAAATAAAACAACATCTTTTGTTGCCAACGACGAAAATCAGTTCCTTTGAACTTTTCAGGTTTTTCAACATGCGGTTTCTGAATCGTTTGATCCATCTCTGAAATTTCTGTTTAAGATTGTTAGGAATAAAATAAACGTAATACAAATTGTTTTGTATATAATCGTAAGATTACAACAACAGATTGAGGCCTGCGATTAGCAGTGTCCTTAAACAGAAATTCGCCCTATCTAGTACGAACTGTTTAGAGGATACAACAATCAAATCAAGTATGAAACTTGAATCTAGCGAATCGATTATGTTACAATGATGAAAATGAATGATGTTTTTGTGTTTTTGATGATTCCAAAGTGAAAAATTCGTCCTCTACATATAGGCACATGGTGACCCTTCAAAACAGTCACAATACCCCTTCAAATGGCCTTAGAGACGCTTCTTTTCGTAATAGTCACAATGGTTCAGAATTAGTGACGCTTTAGCGACGACCTAGCGACAGAATAACCGTCGCTAACTGCCACTGGTTCAAACAGTCGCGATGGTTTGCTCAATGATGCCTTTTTAATAGATCTAACCGTCACCATTGCGATTAGGCACGTCTTTACCTTCGTGATGGATAATTAGAGACGGTTTAGTGACGGTTTACCGACAGAAAAACTGTCACTAATCTCTAATTCGTGGCAATCACTAAAAACAACAAAAACAATAATAAGTAATGTTCCAACATCCCCCTCGCCGTGCTTAGCTGGACTCTTCGCTGAAGCTCGCCGTCCCTCGCCGTGGAGCAGTTGCTCGTCTGCACGGCGATGTTGAATACTGACAGATCTGGTCCCACAATTAATTCAATTGGTGTTTTGTGTGTGTAGTGTTTGGGATTGATTAGTGTGATGGGGCTCAAATGAGTAAGTTATGGTATGTTATGGGAAGAGGGGTTGTAAAAGGAGGTATGTCATGGTGACGTGGCACCCCGTGAGGCCCGAATGAAGAGATTTAGCTCGCCATGATACCTAATGGTCTAAGTTAATACTCGTACGAATTATTAAAACTTTTTTCTAATATTACATGTACAATAAAAAAAAACATATGATCAATACAACAAATATGGTAAGTTTGTAACAATATTATTAGGTTTAGCCAATTCTTTCATTATAAATGCCTAGTGGTGGTGGCTTAAGGGGTTAAGTGAGTCCCCTGTGAGAGCACTACCGGTTGGGTGACCAACCGGGAAGTTCTCACATGGGGGCGGGCCACATGCTCTGTTGTTATCAGGCAATGAAGAGGAGAGTCTTTGAGCCATTAGTTGCGGAGACTCGAATTTGAGCCGGCCCCGGTTTTCATCCGGCTGTTACTCCAGCGAGTATTCTCGTGTGGAGGCAGTACGGTTTCCGGGCGGAAGCCGTTGAATCCCCACTACACCAGCGTGGGCCCGGTTAAGACAACATAGTCTGGGAATGTGGTGGATGAGGGCTTGCCTTTGTGGCGGGTACGACTCTTTAAACCAAAAATTGAAAGTCGCCTTAAAAAAAAAAAAAGTTAAAAAATTCACATTAGAAAATAAAGTCAACTATAGATGATAACACAATCCTTATGGTTTTTAGTGTTTTATATGCGTTGAAAAAATTCCAATAATTGAGGGATGAATTATTTCACAACTAAGACTAGACTATCGTATTTAGCTAGCTAGTTAGTGCGTGGTAACGATTATATAGATAAGAACATTGACCACTTATCATATAACACCATCCCTATCTCTTTGTGTGCACCTAATTAAACGATTCTAAGTTTTATGTACATGTTTGAATGTTTTGGTATAAATATATTAAAATTAATGAAGTGTTAACACGTTTCTTTTTGTTAATATAGTAACCGGACTGAACATATTTATGTCCGGTCCTCGGTCAGGTCTAATTCAGTCTGGTTCTTACGCAAAACTAGCTAATATGTTTTGTCGGAGCGGAGCGGACCAGACCAGACGTCAAGTCCGGTGTTTTGACCAACTTGGATTTCGATCTGGTCCGGCTTTTTGAACTGTGATAATCCATAACTCTTGACACAATCAAACTCCAACAACAAGTGTATCATGAACACTAATCATTTTAAGTTGGTACTTGAATTTATGTTGATTCGCGTTTGGATAATTAAACTTAAAGAATAATGAATATGAAAGTGATCATATATTTCGTCCTATATGTTACGTATGTTGCTAGACTAAACCAGACCAAAAGAAAAACCCAAGGACTGGGCTATAGTTGCTTGAGTCACATAATGGGCTGGGCTTGTATCATTTTCATAATCACCTTTTAAATCTAGGATGGATACGTTCATGAAGCCCATGTAAACATGTAATAATAACATAACCTTGACGCCAGACAGGGTACCCATAAATTCTTTAAAGGAAGAAGAAGGACCAGTTTTGATTATGAGATATTGAGTTGACACAAAAATGAATTAATATGTGATCGGGATTCTCTTTTTTATTATTTTTTCAGTTTTCTTACAGGGTATATTAAGTATTACCAAAGTATAATATAATTGTTCTAATTTTCATTTTTCTAAAATGGGATATTTCTGTCAATTTACAATATTCCGATGTAATTTTGGGCGGATTTGGTACAAGTGAAAAGTAACATGTACTTGAATGACCTATAAATAAGTTTACATAAACGAACGGCCTTAATGAAAAAAGATTAAAAGTTGAGTGATCCCCATGTACAAAATCCTTAAAAAAAAAAAAAAATCTTTTTAAAAAAAAAAAAAATAAAAAATCTTTTTACAGTATAATGTAACGCACTCAAAAGAAAACATCAAATACCTTGTTTCGTTAGCTTATTTAAATAATGCACCCATTTTGTCGCAATTAAAAAGTAGTGAGAACATGAAATTAGTGGTTATCTTATTGGGCCCTCTTTTGATTCTTATATTATTTTTTTAACGTTTCTACGATGGATACGTTCATGAAGCCCATGTAAACATGTAATAATAACATAACCTAAATGTAAACATGTTCTGTGACATTACTCATATAAGCAAAGAACCCCATGATAGATGCTAAAGGAATTCACAAACAAGATAATATAATCAAGTTTACCATGATCCGGATTCCGGATCGGTTCCACTTGTGCTTGCGGATTCACCTTTCAATGATGCGCAACTTATCATGTCTATGGCAATGGCGTTTAAACATTTAGTCGAAGGAAACATTTTAAATTTTAGAAAACGCTTTCTTTAGATATTAGATATTAGCCCAATAATTTATTTATTTATTTATTATTTATTTTTCTATTTTTTCAATTCCGAAATTTTCAACAAAATTTTGGACATTGTATAAAATAATCATCAAGACTAAATTGCAAAATCACATATTTTCGTTTTTGATTTTTTTTGGGGATAAAAAGTCAAAAATATGAAGCAGAGTAACATTTTTAGTGAAAAGAATTGTTGATGAAATGCCATTTGTAGTTCCACTTGATTTTCATAACTACAAAATCACTATCTTTGTTATTCGTAATGCCCACTCTTTCTGAATTTATTTACTTGTGAACGCAGCTCGGTCTCATTATTGATAATGGCTACTAGGTCCATTCCTCATCGGTGGAAATATGATGTTTTTCTAAGTTTTAGAGGTGATGTTATCCGCAAAAACTTCATGGATCATCTTTTCAAGGATTTCAAGCAAAAAGGAATCCATGCCTTTAGAGACGATAACGAATTGCCAAAAGGAGAAGTGTTGGGTCTAAAGATGCTGCTGTTTGTGAAATATGCTAAAGTGTTACTCTGCTGTTAGTCTATTACTCTGCTGTTTGGTGATATCTGATGGTTGGAATAATAAGCTAAGTATAACTCTGCTGCTAGCCACGAAGACTCTGCTGCTAGAAAGATTATGCTGCTGCTTATTGGATATGTATAGTATGTTAAGGATAAGTATAGAAAAGATACATAAAGATATTTTTTTCGTGTATAGAAAGTTTTGTAACCGACTAGAACTCCTTAGTCTATAAAAGGAGGATCTAGGGTTAGGTTTTACATACGTATCATTATTGTTTTACACTTCAAGGTTCCTTGTAACCCCGTTGCTATTCAGAGCAATCGTATTAATATATTGAAGTGTTGTTTGAGAATTCGTTTGTGTTTAATTCTTCTTAAGATCAAGTATTAATTTCCGCATAATATTTGATATACAATTCAAGATCAGTTTCTATATCGATTGCTTTAGATTTATATTTAAAGTAATTAATAAGATCGTGAAGCTCAACTGGGATCAACAAGTGGTATCAGAGCTTGTGATCTAGAAACTGGTACCAAGAAGAATTACTGAATACAAGATCTGTTAATCATCAAAGTAAGCAATGGAATCCGATTCTACACACATGGTTACTGCATCAAGAGTCCCCATGCTCAAGACTGGAGAATACGAGATCTGGAAGATGAGAATTCAACAATACATGAGAATGGTTGATTACTCACTTTGGGAAGTTGTTCTACATGGCGACAGTCAGCCAGCCAAGACTGCTACTGGATCAGTCTTGACTCTCAAGACAAGTGAGGAGAAAGCACAGAGAAGATTGGAGGTCAAGGCTCACAGTATTCTCATGATGGGAATACCTAATGATTATCAACTAAGTTTTAATCATATTGAGTCTGCTAAGGAATTATGGGAAGCTATTGAACTTCGATTTGGTGGGAATGAAGCTACCAAGAAGTCAAGAAAGAATCTAATGAAGCACCAGTTTGAAACTTTTACTGCTTTGAGTTCTGAGAATATTGAAGGAACTTATGATAGACTTCATAAGCTGACCAGTCAGATGGCTCTATTGAAGATTGATGTATCTCAAGAAGATATCAATCTAAAATTTCTGAGAAGTCTATCTCCTAAATGGAACACTCACACAGTGATTTGGAGGCACAAGAAAGATTTTGAGAAGATGACATTGGATGATCTGTATAACAACTTGAAAGTATATGAATCTGAAGTCAAGGGATTGTCAAGTTCATCTTCTACCACAAACAATCTTGCTTTTGTTTCCTCAAGCAACAAGAATTCTGGTAGTCATCAAGAACAACACTCTGCTGCTGGTTCTTTCATTCCTGCTGCTGGTCCACATGTCTCTGCTGCTGACTCTACCAATACCAACACCATCAGTGATGCTGCTATTTGTGCTTATTTGGCTGAACTTACTACAAGTACTTCAGTTATGCCTCAAGATCTGGATGAACTTGATCCTGATGATGTTGAAGAGATTGATATGCAATGGCAGTTTGCAATGCTAACTATGAGGGCAAGAAGGTTTCTTAAAAGAACTGGTAAAGAACTGAAGTTCAGAAGAAACAAGAATGTGGGATTTGACAAATCAAAAGCTGAATGTTATAACTGTCATAAGAAGGGACACTTTGCAAGAGAGTGCAGAGCACCCAAAAGAAACAATGAGAATACCAAGAAGCCTACTGATGAAGAGTCAAATCCTAATACTGCTATGGTGTCATGTGATGGGTTAGGAGAGTTTGACTGGAGTGATCATGCTGAAGATGGTCCAAATTTTGCATTGGTAGCTGATGAAGAACCTAAAGAACAACAATTTGCTCTCATGGCCTACTCTACCTCTGGATCAGACTCTGAGGTATCAAATGAATCATCTTGTTCTTTTAAATCATGTTCTGATACAATAGAAATACTTAAGTCTAGCAATGGAAACCTTAAAATGGAGAATGAAAAACTTAAGTTAGACAATCTTAGTTATGAATATGGTTTAAAGAATGTAGAAGAGAAGCTTGAATTTTATAAAAAGGCTGAAATTGAATATCTTGATAAGATCACTAGTTTAGAAATTGAGCTTATTAAGAAAGATTGTGAGATTAAGGTTCTTATGGGGAAAGTAGAAGAGGCTGAACAGGCTAAAGATTCAGCTATAAGTGAGACTGAAAAACATGTTGTTAGGGTGGAAAAACAACAATTTGCCACTGACATCCTCAGTAAACCAATAGGAAGACACTTTGCAGACTCAGGCTGTGGTCTAGGATACAATGCTGTTGCTCCACCTAAGAAACTTAGTGCCAATGCCCCTCCTACTAGAACATTGTCTTTCATACCTGAGTCTGAGGCCAAACCTGTAGGTGAAACTAGTGAAACTAAAATAGAGTCACCTAAGGTTGAGAAAAAGTGGTCTGATGCACCCCTTATTGAAGATTGGGAGTCTGACAGTGATGATGAAGTTGTGGAATCTGATTCAACCCCTAAGAACAAAAAGGAAGAAATTCCTGCTGTTGTTGAATCAAAAGTACCTAAAGCTAAAAAGGTTGAGTTTGTTAAGCCTAAGCTAGGTAGAGGTATCTCTAGGAAGATGGCTGAGTATGAAAACACACCTAGAGTATATCCTAAGAGAACAAATAACTTGCCTAGAGGAAACCAGAGAAATTGGAACAACCTAGTTTCACAAAGATTAGGTACTGATTTTCAATTACTTAAAAAGGCATGTTATAGTTGTGGTAGTTTTGAACATCTGCAAGATGAGTGCTACTACTATCAAAAACCAGTTTGGAACCAACATACAAGGGTGAACCATAGAAACTTTGCTAGAAAGACTCACCCTCATCCCAAAAGAAACATGGTTCCCAAGGAAGTTTTGATGAGAGATGGTGCTTCTAGAATTATCTCACCTATTGCACCAAAAGGGCCCATAAAGAAGGACATAGTTGATACTGCTGCTAAGGCAGACTCTGCTGTTTTGCCAAAAGTGGTTACTGATACTGTTGTAGGCAACCATTTTTATGTTGTTAAGGCCTCAGCTTGCTGGGTCTGGAAACCTAAAGTTAAAGTTTTGGATCATGTTCTCAGACACAGCAGTACACCAATGCAGTTGAAGAAATTTGACTACTTTGATGCACAAGGCAGATCCAAGTCAGTAATGGCTTGGGTCCCAAAGAGAAAATAATTCTCTTACTTTTTGTGCAGGGCAATCTACAAAAGGAGCTAAAGGATAAATGCATTTTTGATAGTGGATGCTCTTCACATATGACTGGAGACCAAAGCAATTTGGAAAATTTTGAAGCTTTGGATGGTGGATACGTTGCCTTTGGGAATGACCCTAAAGGAGGTAAAATTGTTGGAAAAGGCATCATCAGAACTGGAAAATTAGATTTTGAGAAAGTGTATTTGGTGAATGGACTAAAGTTCAATCTTTTTAGTGTCTCACAAATGTGTGACAGAAAGAATTTTGTTCTTTTTACAGACACTGAGTGTCTTGTCTTATCTCCCGACTATAAGATACCTGATGATAAATTAGTACTTCTTAAAGTCCCTAGAAATGACAACATATACAGTGTGGATATAAAGAACATTATTCCTAAAAGAGATTTAACTTGTCTGTTCGCCAAAGCCACTATTGATGAATCCAAACTTTGGCATAGAAGGCTTGGCCATTTGAACTACAAGGCTATCAACATGTTGGTGAAAGGGAACTTGGTCAGAGGATTACCTTCAAAGGTCTTTGAAAACCCTGAAGTATGTGTTGCTTGTCAGATGGGAAAGCAACATAGAGCATCTTGTAAGTCCAAAGTGGTGAATTCTATAACTGAACCCTTGTTTATGTTACATATGGACCTATTTGGACCTACTTATGTGAAAAGCTTGAACAAAAAGATGTATGGCTTAGTGGTCACTGATGATTTTAGTAGATTTACTTGGGTATTCTTCTTAGCTACTAAGGATGAGACTCCTGGCATTCTTAAGGCTTTTATTACAAGGATAGAAAACCTATTTAATCACAAGGTTAAGATCATCAGATGTGACAATGGAACTGAATTTAAGAACCAAGTGATGAATCAGTTCTGTAAGGAAAAGGGTATAACTAGACAGTTCAGTGTGGCTAGAACTCCTCAGCAAAATGGTGTTGCTGAGAGGAGAAATAGAACATTAATTGAGGCTGCTAGGACCATGTTGTCAGAGTCTAAGTTACCCACTATCTTTTGGGCTGAAGCAGTCAACACTGCTTGCTATGTGCAAAATAGAAGTAAGATAGTTAAGCCTCATAACAAGACCCCTTATGAGTTATTACATGGTAGGAAACCTCTGATAGATTTCTTAAGACCATTTGGGTGTCCTGTTACTATCTTGAACACCATTGACCACTTAGGCAAATTTAGTGAGAAAGCATACATAGGTTTCTTTGTTGGATACTCCACTGAAAGTAAGGCTTTTAGAGTCTTCAATCAAAGGACTGGCCATGTGGTGGAAAATTTACATGTTAAAATTAGAGAAACCACACCTAATGTTGATGGAAAAGGTCCTGAATGGATGTTTGATATTGATTCTTTAACCAAAAGTATGAATTATCAACCAGTCATTGCAGGTACAACTAACATGTCTGCAGGTACACAAACTAACCCTACTGCAGGTACTCAAGCTGAGGATAATGCATCTGCAAAAGAGTTTGTGTTGATTGAAAGATGGAACACTGATAAGCCTTTCACACCCAATGAGGGCAAGAGTTCACTGGATGATGATGTTCATGAAGAAGTTCCAAAGAATGATGCAAAAGAAAGTGTTCAGCCTTCTCATGATGACAAGAATGATGATAAAGAAAGGGATGAAGAGTCACAAATTGATGGACTTCAAGGGAATAAACATAGCAGCAGTTCTCTCAACTCTGCTGCCAGGCCAAAACACTCTGCTGTTAGGCCAAAACACTCTGCTGTTAGGCCACAACACTCTGCTGCTAAGCTTGGTAACTCTGCTGCTGTGCCCAAAGACTCTACTGCTGATATAGATGGTGATTCTTATGATGATTCTTCTGAAGAGATGCCCGAATTGGAAGAAGTGTATGTGGACACTGATGATGAAATTGTTAATGTCTTTGGTGTTGGAGCTGATTTATCCAATTTGGAGACTGATATACCTGTTAGTCCCACTCCAACAACCAGAATCCACAAGAATCATCCAAAGGAGCAGATTATTGGTGATGTTCACTCTGCTGTACAGACCAGAAGTAAATCAAAAGATTTGAGTGATTTGCTTGATCAGGGATTGTTTGCTCAAACTCTTAAAAAGAGGAATAGCCACAAGGATTTACAAAATTGTATGTTTGCCTGTTTCTTATCTCAAGAGGAGCCCAAAACCATTCACAAGGCTATGAAAGATGAAAGCTGGGTTGAAGCTATGCAAGAGGAACTGCTGCAGTTCAAGCTTCAAGAAGTCTGGACATTAGTTGATCTGCCCAATGGGAAAAGGGCAATTGGTACAAAATGGATGTTCAGATGCAAGAGAGATGAAAGAGGCATTGTTATCAGAAACAAGGCTAGATTGGTGGCTCAGGGATACACTCAGGAAGAAGGAATAGATTATGATGAGGTATTTGCCCCAGTTGCAAGAATTGAGGCTATCAGACTATTCTTGGCATATGCCTCATACAAGAATTTTCCTGTGTATCAAATGGATGTGAAAAGTGCTTTCTTGTATGGAAAGATTGATGAAGAGGTATATGTGATGCAACCACCTGGTTTTGAAGATCCTAAGTATCCTGATAGGGTTTATAAGGTGGAGAAAGCACTATATGGACTACATCAAGCTCCTAGAGCTTAGTATGACAACTTATCAAAGTATTTGTTGAACAATGGTTTTTGTAGAGGAACCATTGACAAAACATTATTCATTAAGAAAGACAAAAAGGATATCCTACTTGTTCAGGTTTATGTAGATGATATCATTTTTGGGTCTACAAATAAGGTGTTATGTGAAGAATTTGAGAAGCTTATGCACAACAGGTTTGAGATGAGTTCTATGGGGGAACTCACTTTCTTTTTGGGGCTTCAAGTCAAGCAGAAATCAGATGGGATTTTTATTAGCCAAGACAAGTATGTGGCTGATATGTTAAAGAAATTTGGTTTCAATGATGTGAAGGCAGCTAAGACACCAATGGATAACAACAAACCTTTGCTCAAGGATGAAGATGGGGAAGAGGTTGATGTACATCTTTATAGATCAATGATTGGTTCATTGATGTATCTGACTGCTTCAAGGCCAAATATCATGTTTTCTGTGTGTGCTTGTGCCAGATTTCAAGTGTCCCCAAAAGTTTCACACTTGGAAGTGGTCAAAAGAATTTTTAGGTACCTAAAGGGTCAACCTAAATTGGGCCTTTGGTATCCTAATAATTCACCCTTTGATTTGATAGCATACTCAGACAGTGACTATGCTGGAGCTAGTTTGGATAGAAAGTCAACCACTGGAGGCTGTCAATACCTTGGTCATAGGTTAATTTCATGGCAATGTAAGAAACAGACTGTGGTGGCTAACTCAACAACTGAGGCAGAGTATGTAGTTGCTTCTAGTTGCTGTGGGCAAGTACTCTGGATTCAGAATCAACTCTTGGATTATGGGTACAATTTCATGAACACCAAAATTTATATTGATAATAACAGCACAATGTATATAATCAAGAATCATGTTTTTCACTCTAAAACAAAGCATATAGAGATAAGACATCATTTTATTAGAGATTGTTATGAGAAAAAGTTAATTCAAGTGGTTAAAATACATACTGACAATAATGTTGCTGATCTACTTACAAAAAGTTTTGATATACGTAGATTTCAATTTTTAGTTGCTAGTATAGGTATGATCAATCTTTAAAATCTTATCTCTGTATGTTTTTGTAAAAAGTTTTTGAGGATTTGTGCTGTTATTGATCAAATAAGTGGTTTCTAATGCTTGCTATGTATGTATATTGTGTGCTGCTAAGATAGTTATTTTGTTGACTATCTTGTGATTACTGTGAGATATTCTTGTTTGTGTTTTGTGGTTGTTGGACTAATCTTTTGCAGGTTAAGTCACAAAAGTTTGCTTGATGAGAATACGATGATTCTGAAGTTCAGGGGAGGTTAACAATTCAGGATCAAAAGAGTGGATGTTCATAAACACAAAGATAATAGAAGTTTAGTCATTACTGGGAACATTCACTACATTAGCAAGAGTTACATCTACATTCAGGATTCAAAAGCCACAAAACAAACAACCAACCAACAACCTTACTACACATAAACCTACACAAACCTACCACACACAACTACTCAAGCTTTCCTTTTCCTTTTCCAACGATATCCGGCATGACTTTGCTGCGGGGTCCTCTGCTACCCATGAGTTCAGACACCTTCTTGCAGGGAAGTGCCAGTATTACTGGTCTTGGAGATGGAATTTGCTTTTGACTTGGGGATGGAACTTGCTTCTTCTCAGGCTTCTTCTTTGGAACAGGGATCTTCACTGATGATGCTGCTTTTTCAAACTCTTTGGTTAGTAATTCTGATAGTTTTTGAACTTCATCATCATCAGAAGAATATGAAGAGGTGAATGAATCGTCTAAATAAGATGGAGGAGTTGTTAGTTCATCCGATGATATTGGAGGAGTTGTCCTTTGCCTTTTGCTAGTTTGTCCGGTATAATCAGGTGGAAAATAGTTATTCCAACCAGAGCTTCCGGAGTCAGATGATGAATCCGATGAGATTTCAATGATCTTTGAAGGATTCATGGTGCTTGGAATGTTTATGATTTGTGTTGACAATTTTGTGGGAGGAGATGAATGTGTGTAGATGAGTTGAGGGATTTTATTGAGTTAATTACGGATTAATGGCATTAAAGGCGGGGTTGGTATTTAGGAGTTAACACTCAAGTCGGTATGTGGAATTAATTTTGGGAAAGTTGACTTTTAGTCAAACTTTTCATAACTCTGCTGCTGAGTTTGAAAGTAAAGGGGTCAACTTGTAAATTTTGGCGCGTCTTAAAACCTAATTAGATCAAAACGGTCTCAAAACCCAATTCGATCTCATTACATCTTAACCGCCCAAAGTTACACCCAATTCTCACCCAAAAACACTAATTCATCTCATTAAATCCAAAACCCCCAAAATCAAAATGGCTAGAAGAAAGTTTCCTGATGAGCACAATCAAATCGCTTTTCTTAGCAAGGTCCCGGCTGCTGAAGGTTTTCATGAAGTCATGGATTTTCTCAGTGCATCACGCCTACGGTATGCTTTAACAGTTGATCCTCCCATATTTAAATCTCATATGCACCAGTTTTGGTCAACTGTTAAGCTTGAAACTCTAGACGGGGAGGAAAGGTTGATTGGTATTGTGGATGGAGAGAGTATTGTTGTTAGTGAAACATCTATAAAGAGAAGCCTTCGTCTATCCGGTGTTACAACACCCCCTAATCTTACCACAGATGTTATCTTGACTGAGCTAGAGAAAATTGGGTATGAGAGGCCTGAGGCTAGTGGAACATTTTATAAAGGTCTTCTTTGCCCACATTGGAAGTTTCTTTTGCATACTCTTCAACATTGTTTGTTTCCTAAAGTAGGTGGATGGAATGAATTTAGTGCCTCTCAAGCCACGGCCTTGGTTTGTTTGGCCACAGGACAACCGTTTGATTTTTCATCCATGATTTTTGAAGGTATGAAGAAGTATGTCAAAAAGCAGTTTTATTTGTATCCAAGGTTTCTACAACTCTTTATTAACCATCAGCTAAAGAAAACCTTGAAGCATACACATATTGAGCCAAGCAATAAAATGACTATCAAAATGTTTGCTTTTCTGAGAAAAAATGGGAAAGGTTTTTCTAGCACCATCACTCCCCTATCTCAATACATTTTGGACATTGTGGCTGCTGTTAATGAGGATGAAGAAGCTGGAACTCCCACAGCTTCCCATCATACATCCTCATCTTCAAGTATGAATGCATCATCCTCACATGAACCCCAAAATACCCATTCACCTAGGTCTTCACAAGAAAAGGGCACTCAGTTACCTCAGACTAGTGCTAGTATGGAAGCAGATGAGGCTGCCATAGGTGATGGAGATGGCATGAAGGAAGGGGCTGACACTACTGTCTCTGGTTTAGTAACTGAGCAGGCCAGTGTCAACATAAGTAAGACCCCAACCTTGGCAACATCTAATGCTGAAGGTTCACTTGAACCTACTGCACAAGATGGTAACCCCAGCCAACTGGCTAATATAGGGGGCTCAGATGTTCAACCTAGGGTTGAGACTGAGTTTTTGTCCCAAGATTCACCTCTCAGGGAAGTTAACACATCCCGAAGTGATGAGGACAGCCATGGAACTACTCATGAATTGATGGATGATACTGTACACATTGTTAATGCCTATGATACACCTCTCGGACCAGGTCACACAGGTCGAAGTGTTGAGGCTAGTCTTGAACATCCACATATTGAATTGATGGCTACTCCACTTGTACAAAATGTCAATGTCAATGATCCACCTCTCGGGTCAGGTAACACAGACCGAAGTGGTGAGACTATTATGAAACAACTTGATGAATTGACGGATAAATGTACAAAATTGTCAAAAGAGGTTCTTGCTCTTACTGAAGAGTTGCAGGTGATGAAGGCTACTCAAAACTCTCAAGATGAAATCATTCACAGACTGAAGTTAAGGGTAAAGCATTTAGAGAGAGTTCAATGGAAAAGAGCAAGATTTTCTCATCTCATGAAATCCAAGAAAAGGAAGATTTCCAAACCATGTTTGGAGGAGGATGCTTCCAAACAGGGGAGATCAGGAGGAGGTAATCAAGGATTCAGGGGAGGTTGTAAAGGAAACAGATGAAAATGTTGCTGTTGTTGGTGAAAAGAGAGAAAAGGTTGACTCTGCTGCTGGTGCAGAATACTCTGCTGTTGGGATAAAGAATTCTGCTGCTGATACAGAGAAGAATCTTACTGTTGGAGAAAAGGATTCTGCTGCTGAATCAGATGATGATACACTACCCTTAGCTCAAGTACTTCTAAACCTTGCAACCAAAACAACCACACCATCCAAACAACAACAACTTTCACAACAAGAACAATCTGCTGCTGCTCCTACTTTAAAATCTGTTGTCTCTAGACCCAAGGCCAAAGGTATTTTCATAAGAGAGCCCATTCCCACACCAAAACCTGTACCATCATCTATTGCACCAAAAGATAAAGGAAAAGGTAAACTTGTTGAACAATCTACACCTTATCCTACACACCTTCCATTTGAGTTCTGGCCAAAAGAAGATCAGGATAGGCATGATGCAGATGCTGCAAGAAAATTGGTAGAACAAGATGAACAGGAAGAGCTTCAAAAGCAAAGGAAGTTGGCTAAGAATGAAGCAAAGACTAGAGCATTGTTGGATGAATGGGATAATGAAAGGGCTAAGAATGAGGCTGTGATCAGATGGGCTAATATGGTAAAGGAGGAGTTACAAGATGATTTTACTGATAAGAATGAGTTTGATTTCTTGGAGGAGTTTAGAGCAAAACAGAAGAAGAAATTGATTGCTGCAAGGAAGAAGAAGAAAGTGCTTAAACCTCCTACTGTAAAACAACTCAGAAGACATCATGAATATTACTTGAAAAATATGAAGAATTGGAAGCTAAAAGATTTGAAAATTTATTCAGATGATGAAGTGAGAAAGATGTATGAAACAACAAAGAAGGAGATTGATAGGAAATTTGATGATGATGAGGTTGTTAAGTTAACAAGAAGAGTGGATCCATGGACTTATAAAACTCCAGAGTCAAGTGCTACTTTGAAAGTATCTGGAAGTGATTTGGAGAAGCAAGGTGATAAGCAAACTATGGAGCTTGAAAGGGAAGAAATTAAGGAAGTCATTGGTTATAAGAGAACTGGTAAAAGAAGTAAGATGAGTGCTAGAAAGAAAAGAAGAGTTGCTACTGAAGATAGTTATAAGAACAAACAAGAAGAAGCTGATGCTATGAAAGCCATTATGGACTTCACAGTTCATAAACCACAGCCAGAACCTGAAATAATCAATGCAGTCCCCTTATCAATAAAGTATCAAATTATTTCTTATTCTTCTGATGTGTTTGATGTCTATGATGCAAAATGGGAAATTATGAGATCTAACTTGGCATGTGAAAAGTATGTTAGATTTTCTCAGATGCTGGATTACATGGATAGGGATGATATTGTAAAACTCTGGAAACTTTACAAGGAAATATATAGTGACAAGAAACCAGAGGAAGTGCCTGAAAAAGTACATTATCTTTGGCTGAGTAATATGTTTGAGCCTGATGCAAGGTATACTGAATGGGAAAAGTTGAGAAGGTCAAAGAAGGTTGTCAAGTGGTACTTATATCAGTCATGTGGAGTACATGAACTGATTGGAGATAGTGGATTTGGTACTTACATGTTGATAGAGAAAGATTATCCTTTCTACAACAATGTTGATATTCTTACTGATATGTTGCAACCAGGAAAGTTAATGTTACAAAGGCCATTTGTATCAGATTATCAAGCAGGTGTGCTAATTGAGAAGTATAAAAAGATTTTGCAAGAGAAGACTTCAAAACAGTAAGTGTTTGAAAGCATCCTCCTGGTGAGTAGTTGGGTTTAAAGGAAACTTGATGATTTTTGGAGAAAAATATCAAGTTTAGGGGAGGATTGTTGGGTCTAAAGATGCTGCTGTTTGTGAAATATGCTAAAGTGTTACTCTGCTGATACTAAGTAACTCTGCTGTTAGTCTATTACTCTGTTGTTTGGTGATATCTGATGGTTGGAATAATAAGCTAAGTATAACTCTGCTGCTAGCCACGAAGACTCTGCTGCTAGAAAGATTATGCTGCTGCTTATTGGATATGTATAGTATGTTAAGGATAAGTATAGAAAAGATACGTAAAGATATTTTTTTCGTGTATAGAAAGTTTTGTAACCGACTAGAACTCCTTAGTCTATAAAAGGAGGATCTAGGGTTAGGTTTTACATACGTATCATTATTGTTTTACACTTCAAGGTTCCTTGTAACCCCGTTGCTATTCAGAGCAATCGTATTAAAATATTGAAGTGTTGTTTGAGAATTCGTTTGTGTTTAATTCTTCTTAAGATCAAGTATTAATTTCCGCATAATATTTGATATACAATTCAAGATCAGTTTCTATATCGATTGCTTTAGATTTATATTTAAAGTAATTAATAAGATCGTGAAGCTCAACTGGGATCAAAAAGAAGAGATATCTCCTCAACTCTACAAGGCCATTGAAGAATCGAGATTTTTGATTGTTATCTTCTCCAAAAATTACGCTTCTTCAACATGGTGTCTGAGGGAACTTGTCAAAATACTTGAGTGCAAGAAGATTGAGAATCCGAAACATGAGGTTCGGATTATCTTTTATGATGCCAAGCCTGACGTGGTGAGGAGACAGAAAAGTAGTTATGCAGAAGCATTCATTAACCACGAAGTTTCAAATAAAACAGAGGTGGATAATTGGAGAGAAGCTTTATCCATGGCAGCTGATATATCTGGATGGGATCTTCAGGACATGACAAATGGGTAAATTTCTTGTAGCTCTACTAAAGCTTAACTCAATGTAGTTTCTCTTACTTATTGTGTCTTTGTGGTTAACAGGTTTGAGTCCAAGTTCATCGATTCCATTTCCGGAGAAATCGTCAAAACATTATGTGACGGACCCTTACATGTTGGTGAGAACCTTGTTGGCATCGATTTCCATTTCGACAAATTAGACTTGTCACGCTTTGTTGGGTCAGATAATGTTAACATGATTGGAATATGTGGTATAAGCGGAATAGGAAAGACGACCCTTGCCAAAGCAATTTATAACTTGATGTATGTCCACTTTGAAGGAAGTTGCTTTTGTGAAGATGTCAAAGAAGTCACAAAACGACAAGGCCTGATTCAATTCCAACTGCATATGATTGGAGAGATCATGAAAATAGAAGATTTGAAGATACCAAGTGTTGGTAAAGGAATTATGTTAATAAAGAAGATGATGTCATCAAGGCCGACCCTGCTTGTTTTTGGATGATGTGGATGATCATGAGCAGTTAGAAGCACTAGCGGGTTCACCTACATGGTTTTGCCCAGGAAGTTTGATTATTTTCACTGGTAAAGAGAAACAGTTGCTAAGATCACATAGAGTGGATGAAATCCATGAAATGTGGAATTTAGATAAGTGTGAAGCTCTTGAGCTCTTTAGTTTATATGCATTTGGTAAAAGGCAACCTACAAAAGATTTTGAAGAATTTGCTTCCCAGATTGTGAAATATTTGCATGGTCACCCTTTGGCTCTCAAAGTTTTTGGTCGACTATTGTATGCGAAGTCTGTGTATGTTTGGAAAAGCGAGTTGGATAGACTCCAAACATATCCTAATTCAGAGATAGTACAAAAACTTCGACCAAGTTTTGATAGCTTGGCATCTGATCAGAAAAGAATGTTTCTTGACATTGCATGTGCCTTCATTGGGGAAAATAAAGATTTTGCTGCAAGTGTACTAGACGGCAGTCATTGTTCTGCAAATGCTATTATTGAAGTTCTAGCTGATAAGTTCCTAATAACAGTATCTGAAGATTGTCTTCAAATGCATGAATTGATTCAAAGCATGGCAAGGGAAATTGTTCGTAAAGAATTTAAACAGAGAAGATTGTGCATATCATCTGCATCGAGTGGAAAGAAAGTAAGAAGTGGCATATTCTTCTTTACCTTCATATTAATATAAAAGTATACACAATTGCATATGTTTTTATAATTTAAGTTACATGTTCTTGCTTTTCCAGGTGGCAATGACTGAAGCAACTGAAGTTCTAGTCCTTTTGTTAAGGAAATCTAGTCAAAAGGTTCACATAGACGCTAATTCTTTTGCACTTATGAAAAATTTGCGGATACTGAAAATTTATGCTGAGGAAGAGTTTGATCAGAAAGTGGAATTGAAGGGCTACAATGTGAAGTACTCGGGAAGTTTGGATTTTTTGTCCAATGAGCTAAGCTTGTTTTATTGGCATGGATGCCCTTTCAAGTACTTACCTTCAGATTTCTATCCAGAAAACATTGTTGCCATCGACCTCTCTTACAGCAACATAAAACAACTTTGGACGACACCTAAGGTATTTACTTGTTCATACATGTGTTCGTGTTTGACACCTAGAGATATAAGAACTAATCTTTTTTCTATTGATATCAGTGTTTAGGAAGGTTGAAAATAATGAAGCTAAGGTACTGTTGTAACCTAACAACCACCCCTGACTTCTCAGAGATTACAAATCTCGAAGAGCTAGATCTTGAAGGTTGTGTGAATTTGGTTACAGTTCATCCATCAATTGGAATGCTCAACAGACTTGTTGTCTTAAATATGAGAGACTGCAAGCGGGCTACGAGTTTTCCAAGCAAAGTGGAAATGGATTCTCTTCAGGTTTTGAATCTCTCGAGTTGGTTGACTTCAATGCTTGGTTTCATATGGAACCAACAACATCCCCAAAGATCAATTTCATTAGAAGGTTTACACATGTTAAAGTATCTGAATTTAAGGTACTGCAATTTAGTACAAGTGCATGATGGCCTTGGAGGCTTATCATGTCTAAAGGAACTAAACTTGGAAGGGAACAATTTTACTAGCTTGCCCAGAAGTCTTAGTCAACTTTCTCATCTTCAAAGACTTGAACATAATGGTTGCAAGAAGCTGGAAGTGTTGCCCGAACTTCCACATAGCCTAGAAACCATTAACGCAAGTGATTGCACCTCCTTAGTTTCAATTACGGGATCAAACCCAATCATGGTCAAAAGGTCCAGTTATCTCAGAAATTGTCCAAAATTGTTTAAGAATCTTGCCATTGATAGTCAGGTGTCGATATCGGAGACTCAGTCTGTAACTTCCCAAGGCTCTACAAACCGATTTTCTTCTTTCCTTCGGTATGCGCGTATCCAAAATAACAGATGTGGATTGTTCCGTTTAAGTTCCATTGAGAATATGGATATAATATATAATGGAAATAGCATTCCAAATTATTTCACAAATAAAAGTATGGGAAATCATATAAAGGTCGAATTACCATTAGATTGGAGCTTCAGTAAGTTAAGGGGATATGGAATTTGTGTTGTTTTTAAGAGAAAAAAACCTTCCACATTTTTTGGATACTATGTAAAGAACTTTGATGGAGCTTATTTGGGAGAATTCTATCCATTCTACTATAGAGAATATTTTAAGGATAAGCCAATCAGAATCCATGAGTCAGATATGATATGGTTGCATTATACGACAGAAGAAATATGGAAATTGAAGGAATCGAAGAATTTTGTAACATTTTGTTTTCATGAGAATGAAGATACTGAAGTTAAGAAGATGGGTGTAAGACTTTTTTTTGATGAAGATTTAGATCAAGAAGCAGCAGACTTGAGTATGTTCCAAGACCTTCCTACTTTATCACAACATGGTGGGGCCTTGTGCCGGTTTAGGGGTTATAATAGTATCGACTGGTCATGGTAGTCTAATAAAAAACCTTTATTATAATGTTTTATATGTCAAACTATATGTCCCTTATAGATTGTAACTTTTTTTTGGTTGTTTTATTCAATAATCCATGTCTTTAGTTTAGATAAAGAGCTTCAGTGTAGGAGATGCACATCTGTGTTTGATGAAATGTATACCGATAGAAAACATTAGTATTATTATACCGGCAAACTATTACTCTTTGGCTTGTCTGTAGATTGTTTGGATTTCCGACCAACAATTGAGACATGTTCATTTTTTGTTATAAAAATTTAGACATTTGTTTTGATTGCTGAAAACGTTATTCTTTGATGCATGCCTTCTGCATCTGTTCTTCGTTGCATCAGTTCCTTGAGTTAGCTGCCTGGAGATGCTACATGTATTTCGACCCATTTACATACGGGTCAGATTTCAACCCGTTCCCAAAGTTACATCTTTTACCATTTATATGAGTATTAACCACCGGTTCTATTCCAAGATTGCCTTATCCTTTATCATTGGTCTTTACCTTCTTTTTTTCTTCAAATATGTCTTGTTATTTTGATACTCAGTTGAAGTACATGCGTCGATTAGTGTTTACTATTAGGGGTGTATTTATAATGATACACCCCTAATAGGTGAGACAAACATAGATGCTAAAATATTTGGCAAAGATTTTTCTCTTTTTATTACTATCATCGAGAGCGAATACTGATTTTGATAATTATTTGTTGGCCCGTATGTGTTCTTTTAGTCAATATAGAATATTTGATTTTCTAAGTAAATGTGCTTCATCAAATTATTTGTGGTCTATACCCTGCTCTGAAATATGATCAGTTAATGTTTGATAAATAGGTAGGTAATAATTATTTGGCTAATGTTTTATAATTTTCTTATAGTGCCAATATAAATTGTACTGTATTAATTACATACGTGCATGATCACAGTATGATTACGATTATTGATTATTTCGGTCTTCGAACTATTTCATCCGTCAATAGGCATCTAATATTTTGCAAACAAATTGATATAATTGTGATACCCGACTTTTATTTCTATTGGATATTGTCTACATTGGTTAAATATTCGATATGGTAAAGTATTTTATATTATGTATCTCATAAAGTAATCAACATAAAAATATGCATTCCCTCACGCGAATGTAATAATACTATGATCAAGTTAAAAATCTCCATTCCCTCAAGTGAATGTGATAAAATGATCAAAATAAAATCTCCATTCCCTCAAGTGAATGTGATAAAAAGAGTCAACATAAGATCTCAATTCCCTAGAGTGAATGCGATCAACGATCATTTATTAATGTCGCAGATGTGGTCACTGACCAACCACTAAAAGTGACAAAATAAGAACGGAGCAAATAAAAAGGTCATGTAAGAAAAATCCAAGCGTGTCAAATATATTACACACTATCTCCATAGATGTAAGAATCTATATTTTGAGATTTACATGAATTCTCCGTAAAGAAAATATAAACTTGTTACGAGGAATGAAATTTCATATTAATGATGCATTGTATTCTCTTGCATCTTCCTCAACAAGCCATAACATAAGTTTATGTGCCAAAATTATATTATTATGTGGCATGACCGGTTGGACCATCCCGAGTCAATGATGATGCAAATATATAAAAGAACCATGAGTTTCTTCAATGATTTTTCATTGTCTTTATTGCTCTCAATAGAAGTTAATACTTCACCTACCACCATCAAATTAAAGTAAGGGCTCATTCCCTTATATTTTGGAAAATATCCAAAAGAGATATATATATAGGCCTATACAAGTGCCATTTAGATCATTTTGAATTTAAAATCGATGCATCGTCAAAATGATCATGAAAGACGCAACATGAAGTTAGCGTGATTAGTGGCTCCGCTTATAAGAATGCAAGCATGTTTTCCATATTATATTTTTGGAAATGGTGGTTAGTAATTCCAAGTATTTGGTAATTATTGAAACAAGTGTCGAACACTTGTGGCTCATGTTGGTAAGCGAAATGCTTTTGTTGAAGCGTTTATAAACGTTTTCAATTAATTACAAAGCAAATAATAATTAGAGCAAAATTAATGGTTTATGGGGCATGTTATAAATGATAGAACATGAATTTGCATCATGCCGAAAGTTATAATGATTCTCCCCATTTTAATGGTTTTTCGGTCACGAACCATTCCCATCTAAGAGTCATGTAGTTGTGCGGTTTATATTCTAGTGAATCCACCACAACACACAAAGTGGGATATTAAGAATGATAATTCATTCAGGGGAAGAGATTGAGCAGCAAAAAATTTGGAATGAATTATAATGTAAATGTTGATCCTAGCAAAACTAATGAATATGAACTTGAAATTCAAAATATAATTCATTTTTCTGATCTAGAAAATGCCAGACATATTTGGTGACCTAAACAGGTAACTAGATCTTTTATACGCTGCTAATGCTCCAACTTATACATATGTCCCAACTGGAAAACCAATGATTGTTAATGATTCTATGGCACGCCTATTACGTAATAGAACAATCGATTTCAAATATAAATCCTCGGATGATATGTAAATGGAGCAAGAAGTTAAGATGGTCATATCGAGGTAATAAAGACCCCATAATAGTCTCGTACTGAGACACTAGACAAAGAGGATTCTAAAAGAACCTCGTGTACATTTAAAACTATGAGATCCCAATAAATATAATGTCTAGTGAATGTGGAATCGAAAAGAGTTGAATCGACGTCGATAGTACTATTGTATCTAATGATGCGCAAGATAATGAATTTATAAATAAAATAGCGCTATAATAGCAGTGAGGATCTTGCAAATAATCCTGCGAGAAACGCAGTTGTAAAATGATTGGCCATAATGTAAAGACGCAAGTAACTGGTGAAAGATTGAAGTCTCTTGTGATGAGACATATGGACTTGAAGTCCATACACATGAATGTGTAAACTTATTGGTTTAATGTATGTCTTTATAAGAAAGCGAAATTAATGTACTGAATTTACATTTTTCGCAAAGACGTGAAAATAATAATGAGACATGATCTCATGTCGTGGATCCAATAAGTATTTTGATATTATATAAGTCTGGCAATATGAGAAATATTGATATGCGTCTATAAGAATATGAGTAAGTGCTCATTTGATGTTGAGATTCCTAAAAGGATATAAAATGCATGAAGCATGTCTCGTTATTTAAAATGCTTGAAGCATACAAGAAAAATTCTTGAGTATACAACTTGATCAAGCCAAATAAATCATTGTATGAGATCAAGGAATATGAGCATAATTGTTACAATCGCCCTTAGTCAATATTTGTTAAAATGGGACATGAAATGATTATGTTTGCCCAGGAAATTTTATAAAGATACATGGATTTGACTATGGTACGCCAATGAAACTCCTTGAGAGTTTATGAAGGCGATTGAATGCTTAGAAACTAAATTTGAAATAAAAGACACAGTTTGTCTTATTTTACAAATTGAACATTTTAAGGATGAAATCCTTAAACATCATGAAAGCTAAAGAAATATGATAAATATCTTTATATGGATATATGACGCTCATGTTTATAAGGTCACATGATGTTGAAAATACCCCTTTTAACTTTTAAAGATATGATCACAATATCTACTTAAAAGTGTCATACATGATATAGTATACCATTTACTTTAAATTTGTTGGTAATGTATAAAGTACACGAATGTACTTGAATGATATGTATGACGTATATTTAATCCTTATGGATATGCGAATAACATGTGTAGAAAATTTGTTCATGCTAGAACCAGAAATATTATTCTATTAAGACACTTGTTACGTTGATGTTAATGAAGTTGGTTTATGATATTGTGTTGCGCCAACAACGACGCTCAAGTGATGTGATCATCAGGGGAAGGAAATACGCGTTGCACTCTTTTTCCCTTGACCATGGTTTTGTCCCCACTGGGTTTTCCTGGTAAGGTTTTTGACGAGGCAACATTCCTAAGCGTATGAAGGAATTATGTACTCTTTTCCTTTCACTAGATTTTTGTCCCATTGGGTTTTATCTAGTAAGGTTTTAACGAGGCATAATCTTCAAATGGACATCCAAGGGGAAGTGTTATAAATAAGTATGGAATGGATGTCCATATCCTTTTAACTGCTACATCATCAAACCATGCTCAACTTATTGCACTTTGTGAAGCCAATCGAGAGTGTGTTTGGTTAAGATCGATGATTCAACACATCCAAGAAGAATGCGGTCTCAAGTTTATCAAAGGAAATCCAGCATGATTTGATGATCTTACAGTTAAAGATTGCTTTGTTGACCTCCAAGAAATTGCAGTGTCTCCATATGTGAAAACATACCCTGTTTGGGATCGTGCCTTATGTGGATCAGACAAGTAACCAGCATCAGCATATCCAACCAACTTTGATTTCGAATTCTTTTGGTAAAATAATCCCATATCACGGGTACCACAAAGATAACAAAAAATGTGTTTGATTCCTGATTTAAACAATTTAGTTCAAGGAGAATTGCAAAGGAAATATGCAAAACCCGAAGTTCGTTGTCCCGATTGAAGATTGAATGGAATTGTGATTTCGGGATCGTGAAACGTGAAGTGAATAGTAAAAGAGTGGGACTTTTGGATTTTTAAACTAAAGATATGAAATAACAATTAAAAACAATTAATAAGGAAAGGGAAATAATTAACTAAAGCCTACTTAACTAAAAACGCAAGGGAAACTTAAAAACGCGCAAAACCCGGGCTAATCCCGAGTTTAAAAGTGAAATATATGAAATACTAATCCTAGGGGTGAAAAATTAATTTTCCTAAATTCTAATTAATAAAAGAAAATTTTAGAAAAAAGAATTATATATATATATTTTTTTTTTATTTAATTTTTTTTGAATTAAAAACTAAAATAAAGAAATAAAATGATTAAAAATATCAAATGAATTTGGAAAATTATGAAAGTTTACTGAAAATTACTTTAAGCTATTCTAAATGTAAGAAAAATAAAAGATTTGAAAAAGACTACTTGGATAAGCAGAATAAGTAACTAAAGGAATATTAAAGTTAATAAAAATTAAATGAGAGAAGATTAACCCAAGTAGAACTTAGAGCATAATGGTAAGTGTGTGGTGTGTGAGTGAGGAGGCCTGGGTTCGAGTCCCAGGTCTGGCACTTTTTGCAATTTTTTTTTCTTTTTCTTTTTAAAACTGAATAAGTACTTAATTAATAGGGACTTTTTGAAAAGCAAAATATTTTAAAAACTTATAAACATCTCAGAATAAGCTGTTCTATGATTGATCAGTGGGCTATTTATTGAAATCAAGAAACAAGCAATTGAGCAAAAGAGATTAAGCTAAAATAAGCTAACAATGAATAACAAAAGCTGAACTAAGCAATATCTATTCTAAATTGCCAAACTAAATCAGAAAAATCTATAAGCAATAGCAGATAAGCACTAATATTCTCAATAAGCAAATAGCTTGACTGATGCAGGCCTAATGGAATGGGTCTGAGGTGGTTTGCAGCCCTGAATAAGCTTCCAATAAGCTACTCTAAAAATCCACAAAAATTAGTATTGACTAACAAGCTACCAAGGTACCTCAGTATCAAATTACAGCTTATAAGGGTTTAATATGAAGGATTTAAAGAAGGGAGAAACAAGCTAGTTGGGCTGAACTAGGGACTGAGGTATGCTCAGTTTCTGATGTTGCAGATCTGGGTTTTTGGTCTCAGATTCTTTGATACAAAATGAAACTTAACCAAACCTTGGAATCTCACTTTAACAATTAAGTTACTCCTAATGATGCCAAAAAGTGGTCTAAATAAGCTCTAGCTTATATAGAGCTTATAAGCACAGCAGGGGTTCTAGTTTTTCCTCCACAGGCTCAAAATCACAACAAGCTTCAAAACAACTTATCACCTATTGAAAACTGCTTATCCAACCTCAAATAAGCTTAATCAAACTCAACCTTAATGCAGATGAACAGTAAGTAGCTTTTATGACCAAAAAGTAGGCTGATGCCAAACAACCCTTTAAAAACCGATTTGGAGCTTTTCAAAGAAATAGACCAAGTAAAGCCTAAATTCTGAATACCACTTAATCACTAACTTACTTTAACCCTACTGATCAACTTTTAATAACAAAATAAGCACTAAAAAAGCTATAAGTTATTTTGACTATTTTTGCCTTTTTATGACTATTAAAGCTAAAATGAGATTTAACACTTAACAACTAATCTAATAAGCTCAGAAATCATGAAACAAGCAGAACTATTCTAATAAGCACTAGATAAAACAGAAATAAGCACTTAAACAGTGATAAGCTACTAGAACTTGAAATAAGGTAAAACTTACAAGGGTCCTAAGCTTGAAACAGACTGAACCAATGATCTATCACAACCCAGGCTTGTTTATACAAGCCAAATATACCCCAATAAGCTTTTTTTCAGAACAACTTATTCTTCCAAACAGCTTATTTGCTCCAGGTTGACTTTGTTGACTTTTTGCAAATATGAGACAAAATCAGTTTTAAAGCTATTATAAAACTCACAATATGCTAGAAAGCTTAAATGAGCTTATACTAAGAGAAAATAGCTTACTACAAGCTGATTTAGAAATATTTTTGTATTTTTTGAGACATTTTTCTATTTTTTTTTTTGGATTTTTGGATGAAAATAGAACTGGTGAAAATATTTTAATGAAAACTCGAAAAGAGCTTTTAGGAAGCTGAATGAGAAAGACAATAAGCTAAGCTTAGCTTATTCTAATACTAATAGAGAAAGAACAGGGGAAATAATCATAGATTTAAGAACAAAAACAACTTATATTTCATTAACTTCCAAAACCAGAGTACAAAAGTTCCTTACACCACTGAATTGAAATTACATAAAAAAACATAAACTTGACATAAATTTAACCATAATTTAGACTCTAAAAATTCGACACTAAAAAAAACTAGACACCCCATGTGAGGAAGAAGGGACACTATTTATAGGCCTCAGAGAGGCTAGGGTTTCTTCTGGGAAGCTTCAGGAGATCAATTCACGACCCTTGGATCCAACTTGGGCACCAATCCTTATCATCATAGCTGTTGATAGTAGAATATGGAAGATTAGCCAATGAGAAAGCTCGGAAATGCCACCCTGGCATTCTTTGACTTGTCAGCGTTCTTCTAGAAGCTTTTTAGGTGGGGTAATTTGCAGGGTAAAAATGGAGACGATGGTGAATAGTGCTGGGGTAATTTTGGAGGGAAAAGGGGTTAAGGGTTGACCGGGTAAAACAGGGTTTGACTACGGGTTAAGTATGGGTATCTGGGTATTATTTTGATCCGGGTTTAGTTATTTAAAAAAGGATTGGGCTTTTGTAGGGTAGTGGGCTGTGGGATGGGTTATTGTTTTGTATTGGATTGGGTTTAAAAGGTTTAGTGGATCTGGATGTGGTTATGGTTTAGAATTTAGGATTAAATAGATAGTTTAGGGATCAAAGGTGTACATGTTGAAACTTCAAGGACCAAACTTGCCAATTTTGTAAAGTTTAATCAAGGGCTATTTTTGTAATTTTTGCAATGATCCAAGGGCCGTTCTTCAAAAATATTTTCTTTGACGGATTTTTCCCCGGCTTTGGCTCTATAAATATCTTTTCCAAATCTCGTGCCCATGTTTTCCGGATTTTTCTTCATTTTTGTCCTTATTCTTTTATCCGTTGCCTGCATAAACATAGACACAAAAACACGAATATCTTTTGGCATTTTGGTTAGTTTTTGGTTGTTTTGGTCTTAATTTGGTCAAGAAAAGGTATGTGTTTAAGCACATACCAATTCCATTCCAATGTCGGCGTGTTGGCTCGGAACTATATCTTGCTAGTAAGTTCACTGAAAAAGCAATATATGGGCGTGTATTACCAGCAAGGTACATCAAAGCCCCTATCGCACTTAGATATGGTATTTCAGGACCAAGAATGTCCTCATCATGTTCTTTGGGGCGGAACGGATCAAGTTCCCGGTCAAGTGAACGACCGACCATTGGTGAGCTTAGTGGATGAGCTTTATCCATATTGAATCGTTTCAATATCTTTTCCGTATAGTTTGATTGATGGACAAATATTCCACTTGACAAATGCTCAATTTGCAAGCCCAGACAAAACATTGTCATACCAAGGTCTTTCATTTCAAATTCATTCTTTAACAAATTTGCAGTATGTTCAATTTCATCAATATTTCCGATGATATTTAAATCATCAACATACACTGCAATGATTGTGAAACTCCCCTTTGATCTTTTGATAAAAACACACGGACTTATTTGATTACTTTTGTATCCTTCTTTTGAAAGATATTCACTCAGGCGATTATACCACATTCTTCCTGATTGTTTTAGACCGTATAAAGATCTTTTCAATTTAATTGAAAACATTTCACGGGGCTTAGATTTACAAGCTTCCGGCATTTTCAATCCTTCGGGGATTTTCATGTAAATGTCACTATCAAGTGATCCGTACAAGTAAGCTGTGACAACATCCATAAGGCGCATTTGGAGCCTTTCAACATTTACAAGACTAATTAAAAATCTGAGAGTCGTTGCATCCACAACAGGTGAATATGTTTCTTCATAATCTACCCCGGGTATTTGTGAGAAACCTTGTGCTACAAGTCTTGCTTTGTATCTCACAATTTCATTTTTCTCGTTTCTTTTTATAGCAAATACCCATTTATAGCCTACCGGCTTCACATTATTTGGGGTTAATGTCACAGGGCCAAATACTTGGCGCTTTTCAAGTGAATCTAGTTCAGCTTGTATGGCATCTTGCCATTTTTGCCAATCTTTTCTTTTTCGACATTCTCCAATAGATTTTGGCACAGAAACTTCATCATTTATTATTTCACTTGCTATAGCATATGCAAAGATTTCATCAACACATGTTTCATTTCGATTCCATGTTGTACCATTTTGTACAAAATTTATTGAGATCTCATATTCATTAGGTACATGGCCCTTCTCAAGAGATTTTTCCACATTTTTTGTGTTATTATTAATCTCTTCTGGGATTTTATTGATAACAACTTCTTGGGCTTTGCCAGTTGTATTCTGCTCTTTCATTTTTCATGGATTTGTATCCTTAGAACCCATTGGTCTTCCACGCTTTCTGCGTACATTTGACTCATTCAGAGTTTCAGGAATATCAATTCGAGAAGGCGCATTTAAAGCTGGAATATATGATTTTGTAACTCTTTTTGTATCTGTAAATGCATCAGGCAATTCATTTGCTATTCTTTGCAAGTGAATGATCTTTTGAACCTCCAATTCACATTGACCACTCTGAGGGTCAAGAAAAGATATTTGTGATGCATTCCAAGTTACATCTTGTTTGTCCAACTTTTTATTTTCTCCTCCAAAGATTGGGAACATTGTTTCATCAAACTGGCAATCAGCAAAGCGTGCTGTAAAAACATCTCCAGTTAATGGTTCCAAATATTTTATGATTGATGGAGAATTAAAACCAACATAAATTCCCAATCTTCTTTGAGGTCCCATGTTTGTTCGTTGTGGTGGTGCTATTGGGACATAGACACCACAACCAAAGACTTTTAGATGAGACAAACTTGGTGCTAGGATCCTGGACACACGATTAAGGTGGTTAAACCTTGTAACTTTGTGTGTATGATATATTGTGTTAAAATCAATGTTGCAAAAATCGTGAATCGGTAGCCGAGCGGTCGACCACCCTGCAGCGAGTAATCGGCCGAGGCGGGATTAATCGGTGATTAATCGGATTTGCATTTTTTGCATGTTTTGGGTATTTCTGGAGACTAAACTAAAGATCGTAACTGATTACAAGCCTACTATGTTTCCAAACCTCAATAAAAGGCTCCAATTCTGATTATGAGGCTCACTGTGCATTATAAGTGAAATAAACGATCCCCAAATTAAGTAGAATGCCTAAATTTTCATTTTTTTAAACCTGCCCGATTTGGCCGATTCGGCCGATTTTTTTGCCTGGCCGATTTTTTGGCCGATTTTCACTATTCTACAAGGTACTGGGCCGATTAACGATTAATCGGCGATTAATCGGCCGATTCAGCCGATTTTTGCAACATTGGTTAAAATGATTAAGTGCGCGGAATTCACTCAACCAAACTTAGAAGGTTGTGTATGTTATGGAAATGGAATTGTTATGTTTGTTAGTTAGCAATGAACACATAAAGATTATCACCAAACGATTCAATATTATTAAAGATAATAATACGAGTGATCTTGAAATATCACTAGGGTTACAACCTTGAATCTTATGTTTTTATCACTTGTGATATATTTGTGTTTGTTCTAACAGTTATATGTTCTAACACTTGACGTCTGTCTACTAATATCACAACTAAGATCTCTTTTATAGTCAAAAGATCTTTACATATTGCTTAAAGTCTTGGCCGACTTACTTTGTTAACTTATCCTATTGAGTGTCAGTACATCAGATACAACATGTATCTATGTATACAACTTGTTAACTAAGCACATGGGGTAAGATATTATCTACCGTATATTGTTGACCAAAATACAATAAATATCTTTTTGATCTTATCCTTCCATCAGCAGAATGTTCACTATCAGCAGCAACGATCTATCGCTATCAGCAGAATCCATCAGCAGAATGTTAAGCCTATCAGCAGAGTCATTTATCACTATCAGCAGAGTGAAATGTTCTATCAGCAGAATCAACATTATCAGCAGAAACCATTTGCACTAGCAGCAGAATTACACTTAGAGTATTTCTTGGATTAGAACCCGATATTAAACATCTTGAATATTTAATTCCCAACACTTGGTTCTCTTCCAGAAACCAGTTGGAGTGGAGAATACTTATCAGATGCGCTTGGTCTTAATCTAATAAGAGCAGCAGCATGTAAGATAGCATGTCCCCATGCAGAGGATGACAATTTTGATTTCATTAGTAGTGGTCTAGCAATAAGTTGTAATCTTTTTATTAAAGATTCAGCTAGACCATTTTGTGTATGCACATGTGCTACAGGATGCTCAACCGTAATCCCAAGTGACATACAAAAATCATTAAATGATTGAGATGTAAATTCTCCTGCATTATCAAGTCCGATCTTTTTGATTTGATGATTTGGGAAATGTGCTCTTAATTGGATTATTTGGGCTAATAGCCTCGCAAAAGCAACATTTCTTGATGCTAACAGGCAGACATGGGACCATCGGGATGATGCATCAATTAATACCATAAAGTATCGAAATGGTCCACACGGAGGAGTAATTGGCCCACAAATGTCTCCTTGAATTCTTTCTAGAAACAAAGGAGATTCTTTTTCAAGTTTATTGATTGAGGGCCTAGTTATCATTTTTCCAAGAGAGCATGCTCCACATAATAATTATTTTGATAATAGGAGCTTGAGATCCTTTAGTGGATGCCCATTTGAGCTCTCAATTATTCTCCTCATCATAATATCACTCGGATGACCCAATCGGTCATGTTAAAGGGTAAATATTTTGGGATCTATATCCTTTCGGGTAGAAACCATATTTATTTCTGTCTGATTGATGTATGTAAAATACAATCCAGAAGATACACCTTTCATTCTTTCCATTATGGTCTTTTTTTCCATTTTCAATGGATGTAATTTGGAGATACTCAATTTCATTTTGAGTCATGGTTTCAAGATGATAACCATTGCGTCTTATATCTTTAAAACTTAGTAGATTTCGCCTGGATCTACTAGAATATAACGCATCATTTATTATTAATTGTGTACCTTTAGGTAACACAATGCAGGCTTTGCCAGAGCCTTCAATCAAGTTGCTAGTACCACAAATTGTGTTGACATTTGCATTTGCTATACGAAATTCATAAAAGTATTTTCTGTTTTTCAAAATAGTATTTGTTGTTCCACTATCTACTAGACACTCGTCTTCACCGTTTTCCAAAATGCGTTTCATATCCTTGAATAAAAATAAATAAATAAATAGATAAGCAATTCAAAGTAAAAGAAAACATAAATACTTCATTAATTAAAATTCAAAACATGAGTAACAATGCTAGAACAAACCTAGCTTATTCAACACAAAATTTAAACTTAAACACTTATTGCGGAAAATATAAAAATGCAACTAGATAGCTAGTTATTATTTCCATCGTTGGAAAATGAAGCAACAACATCGTCGACATCATCAAAGAAATCCGAGGAGTCAAAGCGCACATTGGGAATTGGCTCATCATCATTGAAATTATCAATGAAATTTGTTTCAATGTCTTTTCCTTTCTTTTTTAGTGATGCTTGATAAAGATCAACAAAGTGTCTGGAGGTGCGACATTGTTTTGCCCAATGAGTGTTCATGCCACATCTGTGGCACACATTTCCAGATTTCTTAGGAGCTTGATTTTGAATCCTTTTGCCTTTATCATCTTTTTTCTTGAAATCATATAGCTTAGGATTATAGTCATCACGATGCCAAACCATATTTCGACCACGTCCACGGCCACGACCACGACCTCGTTCATTTCCACGGTTATTACCATGTTCACGACCCCGACCCCTCACATTTGATGTTGCATGCACTTCAGGCAATGCAGTAGAACCAGTGGGGCGTGCTTGATGATTTTTCATCAAAAGCTCATTATTTTGTTCAGCAACAAGGAGAACAGATATTAGTTCGTGGTATTTTTTGAAGCCACATTCTCGATATTGTTGCTGTAAGAGCATATTTGAAGCATGAAAAGTAGAGAAAGTTTTCTCTAGCATGTCTTCTTCAGTAATCTTTTCTCTGCACAATGTTAGTTTAGATGTGATGCTAAACATTGCGGAATTGTACTCGCTGACACTTTTAAAATCTTGCAACCTGAGGTGCATCCAGTCATAGCGAGCTTTAGGAAGGATTACTTGTTTTTGATGATCAAACCTTTCCTTTAAACTTTGTCATAATATTAACGGGTCTTTCACCGTTAGATATTCATTTTTTAGGTCCTCATGAAGATGATGACGCAGGAATATCATGGCTTTGGCACGTGCTTGTGCAGAGGCCGTATTTCCAGTTTTGATCGTTTCTCCTGATTCTTTTGCAGTTAAATGGATCTCAGCATCAAGAGTCCAAGGGAGTTAGTCTTTTCCAGAAATGTCAAGAACAGCAAAATCGATATTCGAAAGCTTTGAGTTTGACATTTTAACTATATAAAAATAAAAAATAAAAACAAGTATATCAGTTAACAAAATATTCTTATATCATTCAAAAATCAATATACGAGCCAAAGTATAGGTCTAATAGATATTTAGGCACATTCTCATATTGCAAATGTGAAAATTTAATGAGGTCATATTTATGTTCATAAAAGAACACTAATACGCACAGTTTACTTATTAAACGTTTAGACTGATTAATTAACACAATATGTCAAAAACAAAGTCATAACACATAGACCATTCATTTATGAATACAGTACATAGATAATATTTTCATTTATAATACTATATTGAACAAGTTGCTAAAACAGACAATATTACAATTAAAGTTGTACTCATGTTAATATAATTACTCCGTATTATTTATAAATAAATTGTACGTTGTTAAAAACATAAACAAAATGCAACAAAAAAATAAAAAAATAACAACAGTAGAACTTGAGGTTTTTTTTTTTTTTTTTTTTTTTTTTTTCATAACTTGAGTTTATGATTTTTTTTTATTTATTTATTTTTTAAGTCATAACATGAGGTTATGATTTTTTTTCCAGTCATAACATGAGGTTATGATTTTTTTTCTATTTTTTTTTCACTATCTACGCAAAACAAAATATAATCACAAGAAAGAATCGAATGTAAATTTAACTTATTTGAATGAGTGCGTGTGCAATAATCGAATATACTAATGATTACACAAGGAAGAATATTAAATTATTTGCATGCCAAATCATATATGTAACAGTCAACAAACGTACCGTAGGACTCAAAAGAAAAAACTAAAACCATAGAGCGTGTTGATAACGTGTTATAAGTAGAGTACAATAATGAACACAAGAATGAGAGGAGGGAGAATTCTTATTGAGTGGTAATCCAATAGGTTACATTAGGGGTGTATTTATAATGATACAAAACCCTAATAAATGATGAATAGCCATCACCTATAAGCCCATAGCCCATAAGCCCATATTTACAATACCTTCCACATTTTTTGGATACTATGTAAAGAACTTTGATGGAGCTTATTTGGGAGAATGCTAACCGTTCTACTATAGAGAATATTTTAAGGATAAGCCAATCAGAATCCATGAGTCAGATATGATATGGTTGCATTATACGACAGAAGAAATATGGAAATTGAAGGAATCGAAGAATTTTGTAACATTTTGTTTTCATGAGAATGAAGATACTGAAGTTAAGAAGATGGGTGTAAGACTTTTTTTTGATGAAGATTTAGATCAAGAAGCAGCAGACTTGAGTATGTTCCAAGACCTTCCTACTTTATCATAACATGGTGGGGCCTTGTGCCGGTTTAGGGGTTATAATAGTATCGACTGGTCATGGTAGTCTAATAAAAAACCTTTATTATAATGTTTTATATGTCAAACTATATGTCCCTTATAGATTGTAACTTTTTTTTGGTCGTTTTATTCAATAATCCATGTCTTTAGTTTAGATAAAGAGCTTCAGTGTAGGAGATGCACATCTGTGTTTGATGAAATGTATACCAATAGAAAACATTAGTATTATTATACCGGCAAACTATTACTCTTCAGCTTGTCTGTAGATTGTTTGGATTTCCGACCAACAATTGAGACATGTTCATTTTTTGTTATAAAAATTTAGACATTTGTTTTGATTGCTGAAAACGTTATTCTTTGATGCATGCCTTCTGCATCTGTTCTTCGTTGCATCAGTTCCTTGAGTTAGCTGCCTGGAGATGCTACATGTATTTCGACCCATTTACATACGGGTCAGATTTCAACCCGTTCCCAAAGTTACATCTTTTACCATTTATATGAGTATTAACCACCGGTTCTATTCCAAGATTGCCTTACCCTTATCATTGGTCTTCACCTTCTTTTTTTCTTCAAATATGTCTTGTTACTTTGATACTCAGTTGAAGTACATGCGTCGATTAGTCCCCAGTTTCAGCCCTGTCCTCACAGGATGCTTTAATGTTAGCAATACTTGAATAATTTGTATAATGCTTATCAGTTCCTATAAAAAACTACCGGTTTCAATGTCTAGTGTTGTTCCAGGTAGTTGCCTTAATTTTATTTATTATTTATTTGTAAAAATAGAATAAAGTGTGACTCATATGTACTAACAATGTTTAATTTTTTACATAGCACCAAGCAAAAAAAAAAGAAAAAAAAAGCTTATTAGATTGAGTTACGCAATCACACTTCTTGGATACGTTTAGTCGAAGGAAACATTTTAAATTTTAGAACATTAGATATTAGCCCAATTATTTTTTATTTTTTTTCAATTCCGAAATTTTCAACAAAATTTTGGACATTGTATAAAGAGTAAATTGCAGAAATGGTCCCTGTGGTTTGCCCAGATTGCAAATTTAGTCCCTGACTTTAAGAAAGTGCAGGCTACCGACGTTAAATAAATTCCGTTAGAAGTTACACGTTTAGCCCTTGTGGCCCATGACCATTGCAGTGTCCATCCTTCTTTCGCAAAAAACGTCCCTGTGGTTCGTTTTTGTCCGTTTTCGCGTGTTTTCGTCCGTTTTTTACTACTTACTTCAATTTTTTACGTTTTCGTCTATTTGTTTGATATTTTCGTTTGTTTTTTTTACGTTTTCGTCCATTTTTTTATGTTTTCGTCCGTTTCTTTACATATTCGTCCAGATTTTTTTTGTTTTCGCCTGTTTCTTTACATTTTCATCTGTTATTTTTATGTTTTTATATGTTTTCGCCCGTTTTTCTTACATTTTTGTCCTTTTTTCTTACGTTTTTTTCATTTTCTTATGTTTACGTCCGTTATTCTTACGCTTTTGTCCGTATTTCTTAAGTTTTTGTCCGTTTTTATCCGCTTTGTCAGTTTTTGTCCGTTTTTCTTACATTTTCATCCGTATTTTTTTGCTTTCATACAATTTTATCCGTTTGTATACGTTTTCGCCCGTTTTCATACCTTTTTTCCGTCTTCATAAGTTTTATCGGTTTTTTTTGTCCGATTTTTTGTTTTTTGAAAAAATAAAAAAATAAATAAATTTTTTGTCCGAATTTTTTGTTCGATTTTTTTTCTGAATTTAAAAAAATAAAAAATAAATAAATAAAATAAAAAAAAAAGTTCAAAATTTTTGTCCGATTTTTTTAAAAACTAAAAAAAAAAAAAAAAAAAAAAAAAAAAATGAACTTTTTTTTTTTTTTTTTTTAATTTCCGACCCAAAAAAAAATGGGACAAAAAAACCCGATAAAAACTTATGAAAATGGGAAAAAATGTAAGAAAACGTAAGAAAAATGTACAAAAACGGATAAAACGGACAAAAACGTAAGAATAACGGACAAAAACTGTGAAAACGGATGAAAGCGTAAGAAAAACGGACAAAATATATGAAAACGGAAAAAACGTAAGAAAAAGGGATAAGAACATAAAAAATACGGACGAAAACATAAAAAAAAGACGAAAACGTAAAAAAAAAAACGAAAACGTCAAAAAATAGACGAAAACGTAAAAAATCAGAGTAAATCGTAAAAAAAGGGACGAAAACACACGAAAATGGACGAAAACGCGTAAAAACGAACCACAGAGACGTTTTTGCGAAAGAATGATGGACACTACAATGGTCATGGGCCACAAGGGCTAAACGTGTAACTTTTAACGGAATTTATTTAACGTCGTTAGTAGCTGGGGACTAAAACGGAACCAAGGTTTCCCCATAGGGAGGCCGCCTGCACTTTCGCAAAGTCAGGGACTAAATCTGCAATCCGGGCAAACCACAGGGACCATTTCTGCAATTTACTCTTGTATAAAATAATCATCAAGACTAAATTGCAAAATCACATATTTTCGTTTTTGATTTTTTTTTTTGGGGATAAAACGTCAAAAATATGAAGCAGAGTCACATTTTTAGTGAAAAGAATTGTTGATGAAATGCCATTTGTAGTTCCACTTGATTTTCATACTGCAAAATCACTATCTTTGTTATTCGTAATGCCCACTTGATTTTTTTTTGGGCTACTCATCTTTGCTTTAATTTCCTTATTAATTTGAGTTCTTACAAGAGAACGAAATTCAACAAACTTAGAAAAGCATAAGATTTGTTACGCAAAAGGGTATACCCACAAGTAATGAGAATAATGGTAAAAAAAAAATAATAAGATAGTATTTAATACCACTAATTTGACTCTGAAGTGGGGAAGTCCACAAATCGGAATGCATAATATTAAAAGCAAAATTAACTAATGGAAGTCTCACATGCTTGCCTTATTACATAAGTTAGCCTTATTAGAAAGTTGAGAACGTAGCACTTCATTTCCCGTAGGGATGTGATGCTGCATTGGAGACATTACGCGAGGATATGGAAACATGTGAAAAAGATGCTTTGATGAAAAAGGCATACAGTACCTTGATTCTATGCTTGGGAGACCGGGTTTTATGAGAAGTTACCAAGGTGCAGGAATTTGGACGAAGTTGACTAGTCTGTATATGACTAAGTCCTCTAAAGAAGAAGTTGTACACGTACTATATGATCCAGGTACGAAACTAGGTGATCATATAGATGAGTTTAATAAGTTGATACTTGATTTGGCGAATATTGATATCGAGATTGAGGATGAGGATCAGGCACTTATGTTACTTATGTCGTTGCCATCGTCTTACGAAAACTTTGTGGAGACATTGTTGTATGGGCGGGAATCCTTGACAATGGAGGATGCTCTCACAACTCTGAATTCAAGAGAGTTGAAGAAAAGAACTGAAGGAACAAAGGAAGAAACTGGTGACGGGTTATATGTAAGAGGAAGGTCAGATCATTCAAGGAAAGCTCATTCTGGTGGAAGTTCGTGGTTCAAGTCAAGGGGTGGAACTGGTAAACTTAAGTGTTTCATATGTCATTCAGAGAGTCATCTGAAGAGAGACTATCCAATGGAGAAGTCAAGTAGGTTCGTCACGAAGGGTAAGCATGATCAGGATTCTGATTCTTCTGATGACGAGGGTAGCGCCTACTTTGGAGAAGCCTTGGTGGTGGTCGGGAATGATGAGATGACTGAATTGGTAATGGATTGAGGTGGGTATTATCATATGACACCTAGGAGGGATTTCTTGTATGACTTCAAGGATGTTGATGGTGGTTTGGTTCAGTTATGTGATAACAGGACATGCACTAAGTGAAGATACAGTTAAATGATGGTTCAAGCTTTATACTGGAAGATGTCAAGTATGTTCCAGGGTTAAGAAAAATCTTGATTTCATTGGGTACTCTTGAAAAAGAGGGATATACTATGAAAATGCAGATGGGTAGAGTCAAGGTGATCAAAGGTTGCAGGGTTATGATGACTGGGATCACGAAAGAGAACTGCGTGTATTGAAGCAAAAGTGATGACTTTTGGTGTACAAAAGCATGGAGGTTTAAAACAAGTTGGATTCAAGCAACTTAGTCATAAGCAAGTTGGGTTAAAACAACTTGGTCATAAACAAGTTGGGTTCAAACAACTTGGTCCTGGTGTTAAAACATGAGTCCATGGGGTACAGGTTTCTAAACGTGTTTGGTTTGAGGTGGAACTGCAGGGAGCTCAGGGAAATCGTGAAACTGGGGTTATTCAGGATAGTAACGATGATGTTGCAGTGACTAAAAGACGGTTGGAGGACAAGCAACTTGAAGAAAAGACAAACACGGATTGTTTGGTAAAGGAGCAGGAAAAGGTACACCTTGGTATAAAGGTGGGGCAAACATTATGGTAACCGGAGTACCTGGTCCAGAAGGTGCAGAGGGTAATGTTGCTGAAAAGAAGAAAGTGAAGAAGTCTACGGAAGCTAATCTTGGAAAATTACTAAAGTACAATGCCTGGTCGACAAGGTGGTCCCCGGTTAGAGGTTCCAGCACGAGGAAAAGGTGTTGAGTATCGGTTATGTTTAAGTGTTACTCCTAAGGTGGAAATTGTTATATATTAGTAGTAAACTTAAAAATAGATTAGGGACTTAAATGTACTTTGTAATTAGATTAGGTATTAGACTTGAACTAGGAATTGTTTAGCTTGCCTTGCAAGGCAAGGACGTTTCCTATTTGACTTAGGATAGGTTTCTACCCCCTCATCTATATAAATAGAGATGAAGGGGGGGGGGGGGGGGGGGGAAGGGGTGCTAGTTTTCAACATTCTTCTTCCTCGTTGTAATAGCTTTATTAGGTTTTTAATAAAGGTTTGGTACGAGGGTGTAACGTGCATATTCTTGTCGGTTCTTTGTAGTCTCTCGTGTTTGCTACTTGTGCTCGATACAACTCGCGATCTAGCGTTCTGTGATCGAGCTTTGGGTTTGTTGTTGAGGTTTTTCCAACAATATAAATAACGGAATAATTGTCATAACGGAATAATACGTTTGATTACAATATAAATAATGCTAAATGATCAAATGAGCTTTGGCCCAACACAAACAATGCTGACACTAAATACTAGTTGGCTAACATCTAAGTGTTATCCTTTTTCTAGAAAATTAATTTATATTTACATGCAGTAACAATAACGAATGTAGCCTAAGAGTAGTCGTGCTTATTATGATACATCTAACTTAGCTCTTGCATGGCCTTGATATACCTGGAATTGCTCAGTGATACCCAAATTTGCCATCAGAAGCCAAACATGAGTCAGAAACTCACCCCCTTTCCGAAGCTGCTGCTCATGGTGAAACCCTCTGCAGTGGGTAGCAGCATAAGCTAACATCTCGATCCATACTTGACACATGATTTTCCTCATGTCATCTCTTTTTTTCAAACTTGACGCGACTCTGCAACCGTCAAATAGCGCAGATTTGGATCGATCCCCCTTCACTTCATGGGGCGACACTTCAGTACAGTCAACTTGAAGCAACTTTTGGCAGGCTTCTACCTTTCCATTAATAGGACCTTTATCTTTGAAGAAACGCATGGCATCAGCACAAGTATCACGATATCTGATCATGCCAATACCAATAGGCAACATTACAGGGTATGCCACAAGCAGATGTAACAGATATTCGGATAAGTGCTTGCTTTCCATGCGACAGACATTAATGTCAGTGTGATCTTTATCCGATTCAAGATCTGAGTAATAGCAAAAAGTGGTAGCAATGTGCCATATAAGAATGCTTTGATCGAATTCCACTTCACTAATGCTCCGAAGAAGAGTGTCGTCACACTTGTTCTTTCTGAGAGAAAAACTACCTTTGTGACTACATAATGCTATGGGATTGGAATTGACCTTCATGAACTCAAGAAATTGCTTGTAAATTAGTGATTTGAGGTTGTCAGAAACATTGCTATAAGTTCTGTAACGGTGCTTCACACGATACTTATCTATACCAAAGAATTGTTGTATACGCAACAAACTAGCTGGCTTCTCCTCGAGGGCAACACTTATAAGATCTAACTGTGCAATGGAACCAGACCATCTTCGTTTGGTCTGTTTCTTCAAGAACGGGAATATCAGCATGTTGCGAGTGTAGTTGTGTTGGCTTAACCAGTGATCGGTCCAATCAGAGCGCAGCAAGGTGACAACCGCAAAGATTTCCATCATTAATGCTGTGGAAATTAATATGTATGTAATGACAATATCAATGCCTCGGTAATGATTCGTATCACACAGAAAACAGAAGCCCATTAGTACCATAAGAACGAGGAGAACACTAGTTAGGCGAAGAAAGGCCCCAATAAAGGTATAAACCACATATGCCTTGGTGTAAAGCATGTCATATGCAAATCCAAGTTCAATTTCAATAGTAGTGAAAGCCTCGCCATATTCAAGATGGTGGAAGTAGGCTTGGCTATTATCTCTATCTTCAAATGTGAGGATGAGGTCTACAAAAATCCGTTTGAATTTTTGAAATAGATCATAAGCTTCAGATATCACCTTACCCCGACAGGCAGGATATGCATGATGAATTACAGGGAGCGAGGTCTCAGGGACCTCCTCAACTCTCACACTGAACCCCTGTGACTTTCTCAAGTGGAACTCCTCCATGAATTTAGGATAATTGGGACCAGGATCAGGAGAACCAAGCATCGATTCTCGGAGATTCTCAGTATTGGCTAACCTAAGAGCCTGAACACGTTCGAAACACTTGATGAAACCTGCTAGGTAAATTGATATGCTTAGTAATGGGAGATGATCGGAACAACCTGGCAACGACAACAGGAGGATATAGACAGCTACTCCAGATTGAAAACCGAGCTCTGCCAAGTGTCTTAACCATAGTTCGTTGTCTTCTAAAGAATATGCGGTAATGGTGTCTGGACCACCGAGGTGAAGAAGAATAAATGGTGCCCAAAAAGACATGAGCTCGCTGGTGTTTAGTTTTTTGTGTTGTGAATTTGGATGAGAATTGCTGTATACATCTAAGGAACTTTTCGTAATGACACCAAGAGCTGCTGACGCCACTGTATTTGCCAGTAAGTAGGCACACCAGAGAGTGATTCTGATTCGCGTTCTTGGATTGTGTTTCCTAAGGTTTCCTAGTAAAAATAAGACAATTTGTGAAGCAACGCTAATCAATATTAGTCCCTCCAGCGCCCACTCGTTCCATGAATTCTTTACATGATCTGGTATAATCTCAAATAACTTTCTGTGATCTCCACCAAGTGCAAGCAAACCTATAGCTGAAAACAAGTTACAACAATAATATACTCAGCTCAGCTGCAACATCAAACTATAGGGTGATTTTTAAAGTTATTAGATTGCTTAAGATTTAAGGGTTTGTTTTGGAACTTTTTATTTGAACAAAACAATATATCAAAGTTCAACATTTTTTTTTTTATAAAATCGTACGTAAGTCAAAAGCATTGCAATATTAGACTCATTTTATTAGCAATTTAAAGGCCTTTTCAACTGTATATTTTTTTAAAAGGAAATCGCTAGATATTTGATAAATAAAGTTTGTTATATAAAATGACGTAAATAGCTAAAAGTACAGGGTGATTTCCGTAACTCCTTGCATAGTTTGGGAGTATGTTTCTTAGATTTTTTGTTTTTTTGTTTTTTATTTTTTTTTTTTTTTTCCTCTAAATCGTCACCGTTTAAGCCGAACGACGTTAGAGCATCCACAATGACAAAAGTCTTTCATGACTTTTTGCATTTAATGCAATTAAATGGTGCTATAAAAAGCTTTTGCAAAAACCTATCACTCCAATGCAAAAAGCTTTTGTAATAGCTTTTGCATCATTAATGATAGTTGTAAAATAAAAGTTTAACACATACAAAACTCTTTTCAATTAATGCTCCAACTGTTGGAGAACTTCAAGCTTTTGAGTAAAGCTTTTTGAAAAGCTATATCTTGAAATGGTAAAAAGTCATTCAAAGACTTTTCTAAATAGTAAAACGCTTTTGGAAAAGTCCTCATTGCGGATGCTCTTACTTTATTTGTTTTCCGCCAAAACGTTGCCGTTGGCACAATAATTGTATAATAGTATAATATAATATAATATAATATAATAGTTTTGAAGTATTAGCGTTATAATAATGTTATTTAGGCATTACTTGAAATTGTTATAGATAAGGGTTTAATCCGACCCCGACAATGCTTATTTTGGTCGGGTTAATCGGATTTTGTTGAAAAAAAACCTTACTCGTACCGACTCTAACAACGGTTCGGGTTATTCGATTATGGATTAATCGGGTCCGGGTTAACCCAAATAAGCCCTATCATAATATAAAATCAAGAGAAGTGACTTCATTTAAAAAAAATCCAAGGGAATATATGAAAAAAATAAATAAATTATGAAATCCCTTATGCAGGTTTAACCCGAATAAGGGTAAAACCCTCACCCAAAATCCGACTCTAATACGAGTTTGTGTTAATTGGGATTACCCAAATAACCCGAATAATAATGTTTTTTTAAACCGTTCAACCCGACCCGCATAAGCTTATATGGGTTTAGGGCGGGTACATGTAATTTTCATAGCTGTTAAGTTACTAGAGTAAGTTGGTTGTCCACTTCTCCAAGGTATATAACAAAAAATTAGAATGTTAACTAAAAGTTTTAAAATTTACCTATTGAAGTCATCTTCAAACCAGGTTCCTAAAATGCTCAACCGCAATGCACGTAAACAAGGTATCAGGATCAGAGATTCTGAAATGTGATTTTTGCTAGTTGTCTCACCAGAAGAATAGAATATAAAGAATAAAATCAGTGCTATTCCGAATAATAAACATGAAACCAGTCGGCCTGAATTAATAAAGCGAAATTCATTCCCAATTTCTGGGTAAATTTCCAGAAACAATGTGGAAACGACCAGGCAACCTTATTTTCCCAGCAAATACACAAGACTAGGAAGATTTTAGGAAAAGAGTGTTAGTCTTCCAGTTGACTCACACGTCTTTCAAGCATTATATAATGAACAGTGGCTGTTGACTCACAAGTCTTTCAAGTATTATATAATTAACAGTTTCCTAATATCCAATTATAAATGTGACCGCATAAAAGTTTTAATACTAATTGTTTTCTGATGCAGCTTAAGCAACTGTTAGTATAGAATTATGTACAGAGAACCGATTAGCCGGACTAGATATGGAAAAATATTTAGAAATTTATTCCATGACTTTTGGGATTTTTTTTTTTCAGAACCCAAAATCTTTATAACTTTTTGGGATTTTGTACATGGAGGCCACCCAAGTTTTAACATTTTTTTATTAAGGCCGCTCATCTATGAAAAATATTTTATAGGCCGTTCAAGTGTATTTCCCTTTTCGTTTATACCAAATCCGGCAATATGAAGTGTTTATAGATTAAAATATCCTTGATATATCAAATAGATATTACATATTTATAACATAATTTGTTATGATTTTCAATTTCTTAGATGGGGCATTTTCGTCAATATACAATTTTTCGGTGTAATTTTGGACGGATTTGTAATAAATGAAAAAGGAAGTATACTTGAATGGCCTATAAGTTAATTTTCATAAATGGACGGCCTCATTGAAAGAAAGTTAAAAGCCTCTTTGGTGGCCGTACAAAATCCCTACTTTTTAGAGTACATTCTCACAGATCAGAAAGTCCCCTGGCAACTTCCAGTAAACTTCATCCTAACTCCTACCAAATAGTCTCTTAGTAACTTCCTTTAAACTTCATTCTCACTTCCTAAATTGGCAATTCGTACCATAATTTCTTCATGTACTCGTAACACATTGTCTGAAAAGAATAACTGCACATATGCAATCAGATTCCTAGAAACTTAAGAGAAATTACGCGCGCGCGCGCGCACACACACAAAAAAAAAAAAAAAAAAAAAAAAAAAAAAAAAAAGGGTCTCCAACGAAATTAGTGTTTCATGGAAATTTCCTCATTTAGTCCCTTTAGATTTCTTAGAACTAAGCATTAAGAAACAGAAACTTACATGTAACTTCATTAACTGAAAACAAGGGGTCATTGCTAAAAGTTAAAGACAGAAACATGTATAAAAGTATCAATTAAGGACCCTTTCTTGGTATCAAACTCAATAGCTTACAATCATATTGTGTGAGTATAGAAAGAGAGTTCTTATCCATTACCCAATGGCAATAGAGGCAGTAGCATCTGTGGTGTTACAGAAGCTAACCGACATGCTTGAAGGGCAATTACTAACAGTAACACAAAACAAAGTCATAGTCTATAAAGTGCAGGAGATTATAAAGTCACTTAACTCAATGAGCGACTTGATGATCTCCATAAAAGAGATCAACCAAGAAGCAGAGGAGTATCTCGATTCTGTTTACATGCTCGAGGATGGGATCGAGAAGTTCACTCTTGATGCTGTCCGTCGAAGGAAGGTATTTGGGTTGTTGACGAATCATATTTTCTTCTTCAACAACTTGAACTCTTGCCGTCATATCGGCCAGAATATACAGAAAATCATTACCCAACTAATGAAGCTCAGAGACCATGAATATTACAGTGTGACTCTTATCAAAGAAATTCAAAATAAACACAAAAATGAAGAAGAGACTTTGGATGAAGATCATGAGACTCAATCAACAAACCATTTGGAGGAACTGAGCTTCTGCTACTCATGCAATGAAGACGCGATGAAAATTGTTGGCATAAAAGAACGCTTTCAACAAACAAAACAAATGTCAAGATTTTCCTATAAAGAAGAAGAATTGGGCATCTTTGGACTGAAAGAAGACGTCAACACTCTGGTGAACCACTTGGTCACAGACAGCAGTCAACATGTCGTTTCAATTGTTGGTCTAGGGGGCATAGGCAAAACAACACTTGCTCGCACAATCTACAAAAGTAGAGACATCAAGCGGCATTTTCAGTTCCGTGCTTGGGTTTCAAAGTTGGAGGACTATTTCACAAAAGATATCCTACTAACTTTGTTGAAAGCAACGGGTAGTATGACAGATAAATCCATGAATATGGACGATGAGAAAGCAATGAAGTTCAAGCTCTCAGCATTCCTCAAGAATAAGAGGTACTTGGTCATCTTAGATGGTGTAAGTACTTGCAATATCTGGGAAGACTTAAAAGAAATCTTCCCTGACGTAAAGAATGGAAGTAAGCTGGTCTTGAACTCTTCACAAACAATGGAAACTACTGAGGTCAGCTTATTTTTGCATCGTATGATGCCCCTAAGTGAAGATGACAGCTGGGAAATGTTTAAAAAGAACGTTGGTACAGAACAAAGTTGGGCTCAGGTTCCAGAAAAATTGAAGCATGCAATTTTGATGAGATGTGAGGGTCGACCCCTGAATATTGTCCTACTTGCAGGTCTTTTAAAACTGAAGGATCCAAGTAGCTGGTCTCATGTCTTCTATTCTGAGGAAAACTGTATGAATGTATTGTCTCTTTGCTTTAGAGACTTGAGTGACCACTTGAAGGTATGCCTTCTTTATTCAGTGTTTTTTCCTAAACATTTTGACATTCCAGTAAGAAGGTTACTGCGCTTGTGGGTTGCTGAAGGCTTTGTAAAACATACTTCCACCAAATCATTTCCAGACGATACTGCAGAAACGTATTTTGAAGAATTAGTCAACCGGAACATGTTTCAAATATCAAAACTAAGGTCTGACAATAGCCCAAGAAGATGTCGTGTACTTGGAGTTGTGCATGATTTTTTGTTGCCGAAAGCCCAAAAAACCAGTCTTTTTTACACCTATTGTAAATTTATTAACTTTGAGGAAGTAGGTTCTTTAAATGTCCGTAGGATGGTTGAATATGAAAGTCCAAACCACGAACAAGGCAACGACAAAAAGGAAGTCACTAAAAAGGAAAATGCTTCTTACCCTCCTTTGTCAAGGTACTTAACTTCGTTTGAAATTGAAAAACCCAATTCGTTTTCCCCTAAGAAATCACAGCCTAAGAGTTTTCCATTTAATCCTATCAACCTGCGGTCTTACATTTCATTTAACCATAAAAAAATAGGTTATAGGCAGGCTAACCAAATTGGAAGTTTTTTAGGAAATATTATCAATAGTGGTATTGGGTTATTGCGAGTTCTTGACTTAGAGGGCATATATCAACCGATCTTGCCTGAAAATCTTGGTAATTTATGCAATTTGAGATACTTAGGTCTGAGATCGACATATTTGGATAGTCTCCCCCCATCAGTCGGTGAATTGACTCACTTGGAAACCTTAGATATGAAACATACATGCATAGATGAGCTGCCAGGTTCCATTTGTAGATTGAAGAAACTTCGCCATCTCAATCTTAATGAAATGATCCTAAATATGGAACCACACTCTTCCTTGAGGCTCTTGACACTGTGGGGATTGTTTTTAACTGAGAAAGTCCCCATAAAAGATGGTCTAGATAAGTTGCATGGTCTTAGAGAATTGGGAATTACATTCCACCTAAGCTCCAACCAGAAAGATATGATGGATTGGATTGTCAACTTAAAGGATTTACGGTCGTTAAGGTTGCGATCTAAGGATGAATTGGGCCGCCCTTCGAAACTCATGCTCGGGTCAATGTTGAAACTTGCGCAGCTTTCACACCTGAATTTGTTGGGGCATTTAGAGAAGCTGCCTAATCAAAATGATTTCCCACCAACACTGAAGGTTTTGACATTGTCAATCTCACTGCTAAAGCAGGACCCTATGGAAACATTGGGTCAACTTCCGTGCCTAACAGTGCTCCGGCTATTGGGAGATTCCTACATTGGAAAAGAAATGGTGTGCCGCAAGGGAGGGTTTAGTAAGCTAAGGGAGTTGAAATTGTGGATGCTGAAAGAGTTGGAAAGCTGGTATGTTGAAGAAGGATCAATGGTAAGCCTCAAACATGTAGATATCAGATGTTGTGAAAAGTTACATAACATTCCACACTCATTATTGCAAAAGAAGCAATTAGAAAACCTGGTTGTGACAGGCATGCCACACGTATTCACAACTGTGATCGAGCGCTTAATATCAGATCACACTTCGATGACCATCAACCACTGGATATAAATTTCAATTCGTCCATTACGTGTAAGTTCTTGGTTTACTGCTATAATAACACTACTTTGACTTTATTTCCTAATCTATGATATTGACACGGATGACTTATCTACAAATTCTAATTAACCTTTTGTTTTAAGTGGCAGTACTGGGAACACGAAGATTCTACTTTGGTGAAGCATATATATATGGCTAAACTTGAAGGTCTAAGCATGGTATCAGATGCGCAAAGCAACTTATATTCCAGGGGTCCATTTCCAATAATATTTTCAGCTGTTTTCACATACGTTTGTATCATGTAATCAAGTTATTGTATTGTCTTATTTTTGTCATTTCTCATAAACATTTTGTACTTATAAACTTCCTACATTACCAACACAATATTCCTATTATTTTGGTTTTCATTGAGATGGTCACACCACTTGTTTGTAAATGATAGGAAATAACAAGAATCTTAGAGCAACCCTGGTAATCAGTTTACATATTGTTCAAGTAATGCCATCATTCAACAGGGTGAAAGCACGAGCCTTCGAAATTTTATCAGCTAAACTTCAAAATATAGCAACAAAAAGCAATAGAGGTAATCCAAGGAAACATACCTACCTATACATAGGTTGTTGAAAAAAACCTTTTTCTCTCTCTTCCTTTTTCTCTCTCCCGTAACTGAATTCCCACCTTTTTCTCACCATTAAAATTCAATTAAAACATTTATTTCCTTCACTAATAATGCATATTTTACAAATATAAACCGATCATTCGATTCGCCTTTTCATTGCGAATACAATGATATGATTGAATTTTGATTTGGTTCAGATTAGTAAAAACCCCCAATTTGACATTTTTCCCAATTTTAGTCTTGTACAGTATTTTGATTCAATGAATTGTAAATGAAAATGTCAAACAAAAAAAGGCAGCTGAAGAGGAAAATAAAGGTTCCTGACAGGTATGGGAACTCTGTTGGTGATTTGGGGAGGAATAGGGACAGTAGTGATAATAATGAAGAAGCTGCTGTAACTGAGGAGAGTGTGAATGTTAGTGATGATGTAAGTAATGGTGATAGGGAGGTTATTCGGGAAAAGGAGGCTAGTGATGGATCTAAGGTTTCTGTTGCAGCTGAGGTGAATGAATTTCCACCTTTGAATGACGTATATCAAAACTCTCCTACACATACACCTGTGAATAAATCTCTGAATGCTAATGCTGATAAAACTACTAGTGTAAAGTGTATACATGAAATTAACTCTGTTGAGAATAGTGTTGATAAGGATACTAGTGTTAATAGCTTAAATGAAAGTAATACTGATGATGTGTTGAATAAGAAGGGAAATAGAACTTTTACTTCCACATTAATGAAAGATTTAGTCAATGTGAACAATAAGTTGACATTGATACCTACGGAAGTTGAAAATGGAAGGGATGTGGTTATATTTGATGAGGAGCTTGTTAATGAGGGAAGTAAGAGATGGACAGAACTTTATGTGGATACTTTGTAGGGTATAGGATGTCCTACCAAGAAATAAAGTACAACATAGGAAGAATGTGGGGTAAATGGGGACTAAAGGATATCACTGTGCAGAATGGAACATACTTGTTTAAGTTCAACAATGATGAAGGAATGAATAAGGTCTTAGAAAATGGTATTTGGATGGTGAATAACAAGCCATTACTTGTTCAAAAATGGGATCCTAGTGTGTGTATGGAAAGAAGTGAGCCTAGTGTATTGCCTGTATGGGTCAAATTGATGAACATGCCTTTAGAAGCTTGGACTGTCAAAGGTGTAAGTGCTATTGCAAGCAGCATTGGGAAGCCACTGCAAAAGTATGTCAAGAAGGAAATGGAAGTATGGGGTATGCTAGAGTCCTTATTGAGATTAATGCTGAGAAAGAAATCAAAGATACTGTGGAAATATGCTACAAGAACAAACAAGCAGAAACCATAGGCTCAAAGTTTGTTAAAGTTGAGTATGGGTGGAAGCCTCCTAGGTGTACTGCTTGTAAGGTGTTTGGACATATTGATGCAAATTGTAATGTTCTAAATAAGGATGAAAACAAAAAAGCAGGGGAGAATGTAAGGGATGAAAACAGGAGAAATGGTAATGGAGAGAATATGGAGAAAGGGAATAGCAATGCAAATATGGGATATAAATGATGGTATAAGGAATGGAATTCAGGCTAAACCTGATAACAGGAAGGATGAGAATGAGAAAGGAAGATGGAACCCTCAAGTTAGGCTGGAATTCAGACCAAAAACTGTTGTTGGAAATCAGAATGTAAATAAGAAGGATAGTGGAAAAGTTCAGCAGATACAGTCACAATCAAATAAAGAAAACAGTCCAAAAAAGACATGGAATGTGGAAAAAGGTTTGATGGAGGAATTAAGGAAGAGTGCAAACAAATATACAGTGCTTGAAGATAGAATAGAAGATGGAAGTATAGAGAATGATTTATGCAGGGATAAGAATGGAAAATATGTAAGTATGGAAGAGAATATAGTCAAAGAAAATGAGGATGTTGATATTTTCATTCGGTGGCAGAAGCAGGAGGAAATGGTTGATATGTTCGTGAATGATAAGAGGATTCCCACTGATGAAGAATTAGAAACTTGGGCTCGATATATGTGTGAGTGGTACAAGGGGAAGTGGGAAGCAAAATGGAAAAGTAAATGCCCCATTATAGGAAGATGTAAATGGCTTAAGAATTGATTGAAGTAGTGAATATGGAGGTTTAGACAATGTTAGTACTGTCTATATGAATTTTCATGTTTGTATGTCTTTGTATTTTGTCGGTCTGTATGTTTTAGCTCTAAGTTCAGCAGCTTTGGTGTTCCTTAGCTCTGATTTTGTATTGTAAATGATTTGGAGCTTAATATAATTCACTTTTTGCAAAAATACATAGGTTGTTGAAGCCAAATCAGCGAAATTAATGGTGCATATTTATCATAACTAAATACATCAAAATTAATAAAATATGATCATCGATCGTCAAGCAATGTCGCCAAGACGCCAAGTATGTCTAGTAAAATACTACGTAATACACAAGTACAAGAACTAACATATTACAAGAACTAAAATACTACGTAATACACAAGTACAAGAACTAACACAAGTTCATGTAAGATTTTCCCATTGAGGCATTGTATCGAGCACCTTTTTTGTATGAGCTTGTTTAGAACAAGTGTATCTTGATATATTCCTTTGGAAGTTAATTCTGTACATATATGCAGGTACAATTAAGTTGTGCTGCATGAACAATGACTTGAAGAAATGATGTTTGTTTGAGGGTTTGGAAAGAAACGTCATCTTTCCATTACAATGGAATGATTCTAATCTTGGTTTAAAAATTCTGAACCACTAACAACTAACAAGCCGTTCTTAAAAAAAAAAAAAAAAAAAAAAAAAAAAAAAAAGTCAAAATATTTATTATGTTGTTTAAAAGGTTTCCAACCTAGGCCCTATTATTTTTAATATGATCTATTATATTCATATTCAAATTATAAATGGGTCCACACGACTAACTTATTTAACACCCTCCGACGATCAAATCAATATTGAACTATTGATCTTGTTAGCAATCACTTTATATTGATTATGAAGTGATGGTCATTTGCTTTTGAGAACTAAAATGTCATGTATAATAGTTAGATTAAAAAGTGGACTAGAAGTATTAGATTAGTTATTAGTTGGTATGTATAAGTGTAATACATTGTTCTAGTCCACTCCATGGCCCAAGTGAAAGCCCATTCCAAGGCCCATTTGGATTGGCTGTGTTATCATAAAACCACACACACACACACTGCATTAGTGTGTGTCTCATTTTCAACATAACAGAAGAGTGTGTGTGTGTCCAAAGTACCACAAAAGTCTCGGTTTGTTTATCTTCCAAAGATTAATAAACATTTGACTTGAAATTATCCATATGATCCACCACATCTCTTGTTCTTAATGTATATGTTTGTGAGCATCATCTTGTTTGTGTTTGTGTGAAGAAGAAGGTAGTCTAGTGTTACAAGTGGTATCAAGAGCAAAAGGTTAAAGATTTAGGATTAGGGCACGTTACTGTTCATCAGCAATCCAAATCGAATTTCTGCTGCTTCTGATCGAGTTTCTGAGTTTCTGAGGCAACCATAGTCGAACGACGTCACATAGTCGAACGACTACACTTGATCGAACGACTTCACATAATCGAACGACCAACATTGATCGAACGAGGAGTAGTCATCGAACGAGCAAAAAGGGTAGTCGAGTTAGACTTACTCTTCCAAACATAGTCGAACGAGCTAGTCGAACGAGAGGTTAGTCGAACGAGCAGGTTAGTCGAACGAGAGTTTAGTCGAACGAGGGATTGAGTCGAACGAGGGATTGAATCGAACGAGGAATTGAGTTGAACGAGGGAATTGAGTCGAACGAGGGATTTGTCGAACAAGGGTTAAGTCGAACGAGAGGATTTAGTCGAACGAGTGGTTGGTAGAACGAGTGTCTGATCGAACGACAGGGCTGATCGAGTTTCTTTGTGATTCAGAAAGCTGTTGAGTTGTGTTGAGTTGTTGAGTTCATATTGAGTTACTTTTATAATAGTGAGCACCATCAAAGTTTCTATTTAAATATTACAAAAGTTGTCAAGTGTCCATTATAATATAACAAAGGCAGTCAGTATCACGTGAAGTTAGCTTTTGACGTGTTTATCAAGTGGTCAATATCAAATTCATCAACTTTTGACGTGTATTCAGTATCACGTGGTTGCTTCAATATAATAAAGGATTCCAGTTCATTAAATTTATCAACTTTTCAAATATATAAACTTTGTGTTATCAACTTTTTCCCAACGACTCTTCGAGGGCAACGACAAAGGATTTAAACCAAACATAACTCGTGAACCGTAACCAACCTTATCCTAGTTCTTTAACCGATCCAATACCATCTTAACCATACAAACATCAACAATGACTACTCAACAAGACATTCATGCCGCTGGTGCTGAAAACCGTCCTCCAATGCTAGAAAAAGGTAGTTATCTTCCATGGACGAGTCGTATGAAAAGATACATGAAAACCAAGCCTCAAGGTCAAGGTAGACTCCTGATCAAATCCATAGAGGAAGGTCCATTCAAGCCTCGTCAGATTCAAGTCACAGCTGGGAATCCTGATGCAACACCTCCAATTAAAGCAACCTTCCGGACACAAATGGAAGATGAATACACATTGGCAGAATGGAAGCAAATTGAAGCAGATGACATGGCAATGCATTTAATTCAACTCGGGTTACCACAAGAAATATTTTGTGCCGTAGATAGTTGTGAAACTGCCTATGAAATGTGGGATCGAGTTAGACGGCTTTGCTATGGTACAGAAATTGGCAAACAAGACATGGAAAACAAGCTTCTGACTGAATGGGAGAAGTTCACATCCACACCAACTGAACAGATTGAATCTTACTACACACGGTTTTGTACTCTAATGAATGAGTTGATCAGACACAATTTAGCACCTAAACAAATTGTTCAGAACATCAAGTTCATCAACAACCTTCCAGAGGAATGGGGACGATATGTCACTATTGTCAACCAAACAAAGAACCTTCACGAGGTGAACTATGATCAGCTCTATGACTTCCTAAAACAAAACCAAGCAGAGGCGAACGAAGTCAGAAAAGAGAAACAAGCAAAACAACAAGATCCTCTTGCACTCATAGTCCAATCACCTACACCTGCAACAGTTAATACACAACCCTCATCATCTTCATCTCAGCAATTCATGCAACAACAGTATATTCCACAATCACCATTCTACCCACAACAACAACATGTAATCCCAAAACAACAATACCCACAACACCCAGATCAAGACGATCAGGATGAGTCAACTGCTGCTTTGACTCAAGCATTTGCTTACCTAACAAAAGCATTCCAAGGACGCTACTCCACACCTACCAACAACAATCAACGAATCTCATCGAACACTTGCAACAAGCAGATTGCACAGCCGAGTTTCAACATGGGACAACAAGGACAGATGGTTGGGGGATATGGGAATCAGTAGGGATATGCTCCAAGATATCAGATGGGTAATCAGAATGCAGGGCAGTATGTTGGTAATCAGATGGGTCAGTATGCAGGGAATCAGATGGGTACAACTGTTGGTAATCAAAGGGTACAGAATGCTGGGAATCAGTTTGGGAATGTTGCTCAGGGAGCTGGGAATATGAATCAGGGTAATTTGATGAAATGCTTCAACTGTCAGGGTGTTGGTCATATGGCTAGGAACTGTCCAGATAAGCCGAAAAAGAGGGATCCAGCTTACTTGCAGAAAGCATTATTGTTGGCACAGAAGGAAACGGCTGGGTTACAGTTGAGTGCTGAAGAGAATGACTTCATGGCTCTTATGGATGATGCAGAAGATCTTGAAGACATTGATGCAAACTGCATTTTTATGGCAAATCTCCAGGAGGCAAAGTACGACACGGAATCAGAAGCACCTCCTGCTTTTGACACTAATGCGGTTTCTGAGGTACAACCATATGCTACATGTCACAATAATGAAATGTTTGATATGTCACCTCAAAATGAACAGTATCCTGAGACTCCTAATCTCATTTACGATACATATATGGACGAACCAAGTTGTAGTAATACTAATTTGGTAACTCCAGATATGGATCCTAATAAAGAATTCGAGTCACAACATACTGATAATGATGAGGAAACACGTGCTATGTTTGAATCATTATTGCAAAATTGTAGTATTGAAATTGAGAAAGTTAAAACGGTCAATCGCGAGGTTAAGGCTGCGAATGAAAATTTGACCACTGAGCTTGAGAGTTATAAGGAAAATGCAAAAGCTTTTGATTTTCACAACAAACGTCAGTCAGATCTTGAGGTTAGCTTAAGAGATTCTGAGTTAAGAGAGAAACATTTGCAAATAAAATTTGACACTCTCGATGTTAATTTGAATTTGCAAATCAAATCTCTTAACAAAGAAATTTCTGAACTAACCAACCAGCTTTCAAAACAAAAATCAACTTATTCCAATCTTGAAAAAGAAAAGAAGGAGTTGAATGAAAGGTTTTCAAAACGTGAAAAAGATCTTCAAAAAGAGATCACTGACAAAAAGGAAACCATTGCAAAGTTGGAAGATTTACTTGTAAAAACGGGTCATTCTGCACAAACAGTTAACTTGTTAATAAACGATCCAAACCCGATTTTACATACAATGAAGAAATTGGCTATCGGTTATGAAAATCCTTATTATCTCAAGAAAGCTCAGAAAGAACAGAATGTGTTATATGATGGTACTCTTATAAATGATAAACATGATCCTATAGAGGTTCATGATTCTGATGAAACGATTGAGCTTGCTCAGGAGAGTAGAATTAAAATGAGACAAATGAACCCAGAAATAAAACCCATTGACTATAATGAAGCTAACAAACTTGTTGGGGTTCATCTTGTTCAAAAGAAGTCACCTCTGTTTTTTCAAAAACCAGTGGTTTTCACAAAACAAAAAGCTGTCTCAAATCATCTGTCTAACATCGAACAACTGGCATCTAAAAACACTTGTGAAACAAGTGCAGCTAGACTATATTTGGTTGATCTTAAACAGAGAATTGAAACACTTCAAAGTATTGTGGCATCCAAAACAAACAATCAAAAAATGGAATGGTTTTCAAGTTTTCAAAATGACCTGAAAGAGATGTTCGAAAATGAAATCAATCCACATATTGATGCAATCTATGCGGTTGTTCAAAATGTGGAACATAATCTTTTGAAAGAGTCAGCAGAATTTGTTAAGGACCACAAATCCTTAGTGAATGAAGCTAATGAATACTTGGAACGCATAACGATTTTGGAAAAACAAAATGACTCTCTCTCCTTCGAAGCTCTATCGACTGATATCATGTCTATTATTTGCCAAACATATTCTGTTGAGGATGATGAACGACTTCGAGCTGAGACTTCCCAAATTGTTGTAAAATATGAAAAGGCACTTGCCAAGATTGAAAAACAAAATGTCACATATTTTAAACAACTTGATCAGAAAAAGGAAGAATGCAAGTATGACAAATTGTCGTATGAGCGTTCTTACCACAACATGCAAAAACAAATTGATCTTTTGAAATCTCAGCTTGAAAGTCAAAAAGGGAAGGGTGAGGAAACTACGGGTATTGCACCATTAACCCCCTTGCCTAATGAAAAACAAAAAGAGAAAGTTGTTGTCGAAACATCGAATGTTATAGCACCTGGCCTTTATAGGATTAGTCCCACTACTGCGTCTGCCTCTACATCTAAAACATATAGGGCAATAGACAAAAGTAAGAAAGATACTCCAAATGAGTCTAGGAATGCTACTACAACATCTAAGGACAACAACAAAAATTCTAATGAGTGTGCCTTACCTTCTACAGGAATAGAAAGCAACTCTAGGAGCAAAAGACAGTCTAGGCGCAATAACAAGAAACCTAGTGTCTCGCCTGTTTCTGAGAGTGCATGCAAGAAAGTAGAAGAACACCCTAGGAATTTACCGCTTTCCAAGAAGAAACATGTATCATCTAGTTGTAATGATAAGACTCCTGTTTCTAATGCATGTAATGATTCTGATTGTTTAATGCAAAAGAAAACTTTGTCTGTAAATGCTTGTGATGATAATGTTTCTAATGATGAGAAAAAGAATGATATGCCTGAACAGAAAAAGAATCCTTTAGTAACTAAGGCTAAGTCTAGATATATTCGAAGACTTATTGCAAATGCTAGGAATACCACTAGCATCCTATTGCCTAAGGATCACTCTAAGTTTTGTGCATGGAAACCAACGGGTAGAATGTTTACACTTAAGAATGGCACATTAGAAATAGTTCCCAATGCATCTAAGGAAACCAGTTCTAAGTGTAATTCACCTGTTTCATCTAACCCACTGGAACCAAATGTTAAACGGTTTCCATATACAAAATCCTCTGTTCTTTGCAGGTCATTGAAATTTGTCTTTGGATCGTCGACTCGGGTTGCTCCAAGCACATGACCGGGAATCTGAAGCTGCTGATAAATTTTGTGTGGCAGTTCATGGGGACTGTACGGTTTGGGAATGATCATGTTGCAGCTATTCTGGGTTATGGTGATCTTCGGTTTGGGAATTACTTGATCACTCGGATTTACTATGTCGAAGGGTTGGGACACAATCTGTTCTCAGTCGGACAGTTTTGTGATGCTGATTTAGAGGTTGCTTTTAGGAGAAACACTTGTTTTGTCAGGAATTTGGTGGGAAATGATCTCTTAATTGGGAATCGTGGCACCAATCTCTATGCAATTGACATAAACCAAATGTCCTCTTCATCTCCTATTTGTCTCATGACCAGGGCAGGCGAAACAAAATCCTGGTTGTGGCATAGACGTTTGTCCCATCTGAACTTTGACACGATCAACAAGCTTGCCAAAGACAACATCGTCTCCGGTCTTTCGAAATTTAAATACACCAAAGAACACCTATGTCCATCATGTGAGCAAGGAAAGAGCAAAAGAGCAACATATAAACCTAAACCCGTACCTAGTTCGGTTGATAGGTTGCATTTGTTGCACATGGACTTATGTGGCCCGATGAGAGTTCAAAGCATAAATGGGAAAAAGTATATTCTTGTAATTGTTGACGACTATTCAAGATATACATGGGTAAAGTTCTTGAGATCAAAAGATGAAGCACCAAGCACCATCATCACCTTTCTGAAGCGGATTCAAGTTCTACTTCAAGCTCCAGTTAGGATAGTCAGAACGGATAATGGCACGGAATTTGTCAACGGAACTACTTTCTCTGCAAGGAACAAAGAAAATTTTTCAGATTCACTTTGATCCAGAAAGTACACAAGACAACCAAGGTTTCATACTTGATACCTGCTGGGATGACGCACCATTGCTAATATCAAATGTCGCTTCAGTTCCTGAAAGTAGCATGAAGACTGTGCCAACCGGAACACCTGTGGCCGAAACTTCAAAACCAAAAACTGAAATGGAAGGAACAACTGTAACGCCAGTGAATACACCATCAAAGCCTTCCACTGCAAATCCTGAGACACCTGATACTTTGGAACCAAAAGAGACTGACACCACACCACCGCCACAACAAACCCCTACAGTTGAAACATCACAGGCTAAAACTCAACCCCCAAAAAGAAGCGCCAGGAAAATTCATTTCACAGAAGGCAAAGATGAGGCAGAGAAACCATCTGTGAAAAAATCCAAAAAAGGAGACTAAGATTACGGTTGGAGAGCACGGGTGCAAAAGAAATATATCAAGCCAAACTTGCAGTGCACAAGTGCGAAAGAAATCTCTCAGCTACTTATGTATAATAATCTAAGTAACTAGGCAGTACTATGCATCGCTTACAAACAGTTAGTTCCACCTTTTGCTGCTTAGATGTAAACTTCTTAAGTGCGTCTAAAAACCTATGCAGTATGTAAATATGTCTAGGTGGTATCGCCAAACATATGGCATAACTTAGGTAAGATGCTTCTCTTTTGTACAACAGTCAAAAAACATGGCCTATGTAAGCTTAACTATCTATGGTTGATGAAGTATCCGTTAAGTGCAAATAGCCTCCGCATTGTGCCTATCTTAGGCGCGAATTGGCTCTTTCTTACAATTTTGCGCAGATATGGACAAATGCCCTGTGACACCATGTTTGCAGCTTAAATAAAAGCCACAAGGGTTTGCCAAAGTAATAAGCAAACAAACAGTTGCCACATAAAAAGTTATACTTTTATTCATAAGTACCATACATTACAGACCAAGCATACATTACAAACAAAGCATAGCCTACACCGGTTATCACTGCCAACATAACCTAAAACCTAAACTACCTTCTACTAATACACACACGAACAGACATAACCCTGAAACGTACATCAGCTCCCACTAACACACAGACCAGTACCAAACATTAGACCAAAGTGCATCAACCGAACTGTTCCATTATCGCCACATGCCTGCGCTTATCTTCCCCTGCCTCACGTGCTAACATGAGAACAGCGTTCAAAGCAGCAAATAGGCACCCACTCTTGCGTTGTGTCTCTCTCATACAGTAGAGCCCATTGCTAGAAACAGGCCCAAACGGGCTAAAGCTTTGGCCCTCTTGAAGCAATTGCTGCCGTTTCTGCATTCTGTTCATTACAACCTCACATTCTTCACTAAGCAGTTCAATAAAGCTTTCGTTCTCAGCTGCTTCTTGCATAAATAAAAAGCGAAAACAGTGTTCCAACCTATGAGAATCGCATTCCACTTTCAGAATCTCTACTACCCAAAAATGTTTTGAAATCTATACCTACCTAAATTGCTCACTGAAATACTAGAAGTAGGTACATTTTACAAATGCGTGTTTCTTTAAACTAACAATCCAACATTCCATACCATTGTTTATAATCAAACATCTATTGCTTTAAATTAAGAAACATTACCATATATTATATTTCCATTCACAAAAACATCACACTGTACTTAATTACATGATACCATTCAAAAAAGAGCCAAACACATGATACCAGTTCCATACATAAAAGAGACACAAACATATAAGCAGTTAACTGAGACCCATCACCCATAAAACAAGAAAATACCAACAAAATATACCACAACAAAGTGGCCACCCCATCATTCAAACCAGTAAAGATTGGTCTTCTTCTGCTCCCTTCCTTTGCGTGCCACATCCAAAACCTTGATCAACCCATCCAACACCTTCCTTTCCCTCTTTAAAGTAACCTTCAAACGTGCCAAACCGATGTCCCCGTGCTCATGCAATGGCATAAAACCCTCCCCTTCCTCCACCAGATCCTCTAAATACTTGACCTTGGCCGCTACCTGATCACGCTTCTCTCCAAGAACCATCAGCAATCCATCATTCTCGGTATAGTCGTGGCTGAAAACCTGATGCAAGCAATCTTCAAAATCATTGGAACCAGCGGCGAACTTGAGCCTTTGAAAATTAGGGGTGCGAGCAAGAGCGTAGGCAGATGTCCTTGGTGGTGATGCCATCGTATCAGCAACAGTTTAGGGATGAGATGAGTTAGGGTTTCAGACAAATATTAGGGCTTGAGATGAAATGAACAGGGGGAGCCCGGCTTTTTATTAAGAGCAAAGGAAAAGGAAACGGCAACAAAAAAAGTATATTAATACAAAGTTAGTAATAAAAAAAAATTCTTTTAAAAAGTTATAAAACTTTTAAAAAGTTACAAAAGTTTTAAAAAATGTATTTCAAATGCTACCATAAAACTCTTTTGTGTAAGCTATAGCAAAGAAAAAATGTAACGTAACTACTGAAGATTAACACTGTAACAGACAAACTAAACGGGTCTGTATTCGGCTAAACAATAATTTGCAACAAATTGCAATAACTGAGAAACTAACTAAACATTACTTTGCCTATACAAGAACAGAAAAAAAACTGTCACCAACGACTGAATTAAAATTTTAAGAAATTAACAAGCGTGCAATCACTGAAAAAACATTTAGCCGGATAAACAGGCACGCCGGCAACGCGGCGTCCGCCGCCAATCTTGTGTAATAATAACATAACCTTTACACGAGGAGGGTACCCATAAATTCTCTAAAGGAAGAAGAAAAAGTACCAGTTTTGATTATGAGATATTGAGATGACACAAAAATGAATTAATATGTGATCGGGATTCTCTTTTTTTATTATTTTTTCAGTTTTCTTACAGGGTATATTAGGTATTACAAAATGTAATATAATTGTTCTAATTTTCATTTTTCTAAAATGGGGTATTTCTGTCAATTTACAATATTCCGATGTAATTTTGGCCGGATTTGGTACAAGTGAAAAGTAACATGTACTTGAATGGCCTTAATGAAAAAAGATTAAAAGTTGAGTGATCCCCATGTACAAAATCCTTAAAAAAAATAAAAAATCTTTTTACAGTATAATGTAACGCACTCAAAAGAAACACCAAATACCTTGTTTCGTTAGCTTCTTTAAATAATGCACCCATTTTGTCACAATTAAAAAGTAGTGAGAACATGAAATTAGTGGTTATTTTATTGGGCCCTCTTTTTATTCTTATATTATTTTTTTAACGTTTCTTTTGTTTTTTGTTTTTTCGTGGTAGGTCAGTGACTTTCGTGGTTGGGATCATGCATAAACATATTCGGGTAAAAATCACTAACCGGAAGAACAATGTTGGTTTTATGTAAAACGCCACTTTTCAGGTTGTAAACGAAGAACTTATTTCCATTGCCTATGGTTCTTATTAACATGTCCCCGTCTTTATTCCAACACCCCAAAACCTCAATGTCACCATAAGGAACAATTTGTTTTTCAAATCGACAATGTGGTACCCATTCTTTCTGCTTCAATACCCAAACCTCCATGCTCCTAAGACACACATATCCAACCTCGCCATTCAAATCAACCAAGTGATCGTAAGCACAACTATAGTTTCTCCATAAATCACCCATTCTTTTGGGAGGATCAATCAGCCCAAACTCTTCTTTCTCTACATCAAACCATATTACCGGTCTTCCACCTTCAGGGGCGGAGGGACAATGTAAATAGGGGGGGGGGGGGGGGCGGTGCCCTCAACAACTTGGCCAAAAAAAATTTTATATAGTGCAAAATTTTGGGTTTTAGCGGACAAAACTTAAATTGCCCCCAGGCAAAAAATGAAATTGCCCTCAACAAAATTTTGGGATGCTGAAAATAGGTTGTTTGGTTGTAATTAGATTTTTCCGGTGAGCTTGTATTATCGGAAAAAAAGGAGGAAGATAAAGAGCAGGGAAGAATGAAAAAGTCAAGAATGGTGGGGATGGGCTAGTGGGTGTATACAATATTATTTCTTTCTCTTATTTGGTAATATAATAACTATATACAATATGTGAATACAGTAACTTCAGAATAAATTGGTTTTGTGATTACATCTAGTATATATCTTTGGGCTTTAGCATGAGTGCATGACTTTTCTTAACAACATGGGTAATTTAGAGTTAATTTGTTAGCATCGTATATTTACTCACATATCTTCTAATTTATGATTTTGACGTGATAATCACATTTCTTTTGGTAATTTAATTCATAAAACCACGACCACTTTTATACAAGTTTTACTATACTTTATTTGAAATTTTTGCTTAAAATTTTATATTTGATCCGTAAATATATATTATAGTCTAAATGAGTTTATTTCTAGATAAACTACTTGAAATCACCGACTCGTTATTATTTTAGCGACACCTAACTAGTGTTAATTGCATTATAGTAGACCCGACCCGATTTTTTCAAATTACGCTAAAAACTGTCATTTTCCGACGTGTATTTAACCCCTCGCTTGATGCCCCCCGTGATCATGTTTTCTGGCTCCGCCACTGCTTCCACCTTCTTGGGTTGGTACGTCAAGATGACTTACCAACCAATGCAAACAACCATTAGCAAATATGGCTCCATCCGTTATCGGATAAGGGGGGACTTGGGCTATTTCCCCGCCATGAGTTTGTGCCAAATACATGCACCATTGTGCATAGATTTTTCCTCACCATGTCATGGTTATCTGGTGGCGCATAAGCTTTAAGCAAAACACACACCATCTTCAAAGTGTTGGTGGAAGCATCAAAACCAAGCCCACGTGACTCTCGGAGCATGGAACTTTCAAAACGCATAGGAAGAGGTGGAAGCTCGTAACATTCTTTCCTTAGAGGATGGACCACAACCAACGAGGTTACTACGTTATATTTGTCCTGTGACAAACACATCTGCCCGTTGCAAGAACCTAACACTTCAATTCAGTGGCAAAGCTTGAACTTTTCGTTCGCCGGGACGAAAAGTGACGGGAGCAAAAAAATATTTCCCTATCGATAAAATATGTTCGGGTCCGACGGGTGGGTTCGGGTCGGGTCGGGTCAAACAATGAAATATATATTTTTAAACTAGATATTTTTATAATAAAACATCGTTTTTTACACAAATATTCAAAACAACCCCTATATTATTAACATGTATTATGTATATATCTAAAACTTTTTAAATAAAAAAAACTAGCCGGGACGATACCCAATATATGAATTTTTTTTTTACCGAAATTCGACAAAATTGCTACTTCTAGACGAAAATGTTGCCGGGACGATCGTCCCCCCGAGAACCATATAAACTTCGCCCCTACTTCAATTTGCGCATATGAAGATTCAAAGAGAGGTTTCTTGCGCAAAAACTCCAAAAACGGGCCCTCTTTCGGCTTCAAGACATAATCATGAGTAGTTCCAGTTTGTATCGATTCAATGACATGGTACAAGATGGGTAGTTCTTCTACAGCTCGTATGTAATGACTTTTCCATAGGTAATCAATGTAGTTACACCATACTTTCGATACGCACCGGGATCGAGCCAAACAATTATCGGGTAATCTTAAGAAGATGTCGAATACGATGCTTGAAGGTAATACATACATGACGAAACTGTTTGATAATAAAAACTATGATTATGGACTATGGTGGTTACGATATTTACAGGGAAAAAAAGAAAATAGCAGAACGTAATAGATGGGGATATCGATCTTTGCTATGAAAAAGTATAAATTAAATACGTATTTACGGCAATTATAAAGCAACGTATGTTAACGTACCTACTCTTTCCTAAATTGATGTGCCCAATTTTAAGAAAGACATATACATATGAATAGAATGGGATCCATATAAATTTACCTTTTTTTTAATAAAAGTATGACGTATTCATCTAGTCATTCTCTAGATAGTACTAGTTATAATGTTGTGCACACACGGGGATTTTTAAAATTTTTTTTAATTATATATTATTATAAATTGAAATACAAACAAATTAACGTATTCTAAACGCTTTTATTTACTGATTTAAAAATTGAAAAACTTTACAAAGAGATTTGGACTTTTGGACTCTGGGTCAACAATTAGACCAAATGTTATATCAATATATTATGTTAATTTCAAATAAATGTGTCTCATCCTTCTCCGTTTTTACACACACATCGATCTAAACCTTAAATATGAAAGGCTACCTTTCTGTTCTTATTCATCAACATGAGTGGTAAAACAGGGTTTGCTTATTAATTAAAAAAAGATTAAAACTATTTAATTATTGAATTTCTATTGCCTTTTTGGTTTATCAATCAAACATCTTTCGGTCAACATTCAGGCCTGAGCCTGAGTGTCATATTAATGTATTGACTTGATTATCGTATAAAGATGTGACATATCACTATCTAGTGTCCTTAAATTATCGTTTAAAATCGCGTTCTTTTAGGAACTACAAAAATGAAAAAATTTATACGAAATGTCGTGTTTTATGTTGGTACAATTGCTAGTGATAATTGATTTTTATTTATTTATTGCTTTTATGTGATGATTTTGGAGCCAATTCCGCGGTAGTCTCCATAGCCAAATGAGACCCAGATGATTTCGAGGAACCTCAAAAACAGACCTTCACGTATACATATCATCGGGTCTTTCCCAACAGTTATAATCCGAAATAACATCCTCAACCATAACATAAACCACATCGGTTGCTACAATAGATTTTAATAAGTAAATGTTACCCTATTTCACTGTTGTGACGACGCTAGTTAACTCTAGTCCCATTATTCGATAAAATTGGTTACACTAAATGCTCTCATTTTCGCTGTCAAGAACATTTTGAGAAACTAAACTTGATGTTGTCACCAGCGTCATAGTACTTCTATATTATGACCTTCACAATTTTACACATATAAATAAATATAAACTTGCACTTCACTTTAATAATTTGTAAATATGCAAATATTGTGCATCAAACAAATTATTGAACTTAAATAACACATTTGTAAATCGCACAAATATAAATTGTAAAAGCAAATCAGTAACATCAGGTAAGAAAAGTTCCAAGTTCACTCACTTTTAACTTACCATGTGCAAGATTTTGATCTAAAGTTCTTCCTATAGTCATATCTACTACAGTAGTCCTTGATATGTTATGAATCTTCTTCGCAAAATTATAAATAATGATTATCAACTGCCGAAGACAGTGTTGGTTTAGTATAGTGTCGTAGTGCTCCCAACCAGGGTAAAGATAATCAATGAACAAGGTACCGGATAATCACTTGAAATCGTGGTATCACTTTCCAATAGAAACTATTCGACCCTATGCCTGGGTTGCACGAATATCTCTATGGGATAAGACCAAGTGAAGTTCTTATTCTAGGCACAGAGCAAGAACAAATCGTATTTTAGTGTTTAGGGTTTATGTGTTCGATCTCTCATGCAGAAAAGTATGATCTCTATTTATAATAGAGTTTACTCAAAACCCTAGCCCATGGAATTATGTATAATTAACGGCCCATTAATTATACCATAATAGTTTCCATAATTGTAGGAGTCAGTGGTTATAACCAGCAGCAGAATCGTTTGCCTAGCAACACAATAAATCGTGCTAGCAGCAGAATCTATTGCTTAACAGTTCACCAGCAGGAACATTGTGCTAGCAGCAGCAACAATGTACTAGCAGCAGGAACAATAAAACTAACAGCAGTATCACTAATGCTAGCAGCAGAATTGTTCTGCATCAGCAGCAATAAAGCTAGCAGCAGAAACAGATAATGCTAGCAGCAGGAATGACAAAGCCAGCAGCATGAATGATAATGCTAGCAGCAGGAATGATCTGCACCAGCAGCATTATCATTTACACCATCAAACCTCTTCAATTGAGTCAGGGCAAACATTGACCTGATGGGTGTACACTCCGTACCTCCAAACCCATTACCAGGTGTGAATTAATCCCTCAAGTGTACTAAATTTTTCAACAGACAGTACTTTAGAGACCACAACAGAATGAAAACACTACAACAGAGCTAAACAATAAAATGTAAAATATTAGAGTAAATTACATGGATGGTCCCTGTGGTTTGTCGAAAATTTCACCTATCGTCCCTCAAACTTAAAAATTGCATGTATCGTCTCTATCGCTGCCAAAGAATAACATGAGTGGTCGCTTTGAGGGACGATAGGTGAAATTTTCGACAAACCAAAGAATGACATGAATGGTCCCACTATTCTTTGGCAACGATAGGGACGATACATGCAATTTTTAAGTTTGAGGGACGATAGGTGAAATTTTCGACAAACCACAGGGACCATCCGTGTTTACTCAAAAGATTTGACTTTACCCATATGACCCGAATTGACCCGTTATTAAGCAAATGAGTTGTAATTACCAATGAATGCATATCAAGGGAATGACAAACCTCACAGAAAGTTAAAGATGTTGTTTAATGTTTCTTCTAGCTTGCAGCTCAAATGGCTGCAATAGGTGTTCCGAAATTCTAAAGGCGTCTTCAAGTCCTTGTTTGGCAATCATATACTTATACCAGATCAACTGTTGGCTGTCCTTGCTCAGTTGCTTATACTGATTCATAACCTTTCCTTGATACGACACCTACTCGAATTTCAACTTCAGCTTTCCTAAATAAACAAACACCATTACAACAGTTAAAAGGTAATCAGAGTACTGTAAAAGATAACAGGTAAGAATCACGAATCAAAGTTTAAAAGTTTCTTGATATAAGAAAAATACCATTTAGGGATCTCACCATTGGTAAGTAGAACCACGCATTGTCTAAAACTGATGAATATACGATGTGAGGATGATAACCATATCTATACTATCAGTTTGATGATCCTTTTGGAAATTGTATGCCCCAAAGGAGATTGTAAAGTGAATAAAACGTTTAAACAATCTAAAACTCAAGAAAAGTAGCATAGGACTTAATGACAAGGCTCTGGTTTGGCTATCTAGTTCGCCATGTATACAACTTCCCATCTTATTAAAACTCAACTTTTAATAAGATGGGAAGTTGTATATATGTGAATGTGGAAGATTATTCCAGATTTTGTTTAAGAGCTCTGTGCTAGCATTTGCTCGGCGCCATTTGACGTGGACCCACGTCAAACATTCAAACGCACGCCACTGTACCATGTCTTACCGGTGTCAAAACCAACGTCAATTCCTTGGTTTGAGCTAAAACGAATTTTCTTTTTCTTTTTAGTTTATTTTTTTATCGATTAAAAATGGGTACGAGCGTTGGGTTTATTTTTGTGTGTGCGTTCGTGTTTTTTTAAGTGTATGTGTGTGTGTTACAAGTTTTACAAACATGTATCAAACACGATTAAAATTTGAGACCTCTTAGTAATTTTTATAACATGTATCATGTTATTAATGTACCATAAAATGCACATTACAAACAAAAATTCTTAATGTACTCTTTATAGTTTATAGGGACAAGTTATCCAAGCCTCCCCTATTTTTGTTATCCAAGCCCCCCCTATTTTTCGCCTTTTTTTATTTTTTTTATATATATTTTTTTAATAATTTTATTTATATAAAAAAAACTATAAACCTGGAAGTAC